>JAFBJR010000420.1:2195515-2208191 GCA_016785285.1 Brachirus orientalis
GTAGTTGGAGTTGTTGCAGTGGTTGTTGTTGTGGTAGGGGTTGTGGTAGTAACTATTGAAGTGGTAGTTGGGGTTGTGGTTGCAGTAATGGGAGCTGTGGTAGTGGTTGTCAAAGTGGTTGTTGGACTGATCATTGAAGCTTTCATGAGTGTATTCAGTTGGCTGATGAAGGGACTGTTGCTCTGGTTACAAAATTTTCCATTAAAGTCATCCAGGTCCAGGGACCATACAACAGCTCCTCCAAAGTTTTTTGCAGTCAGGTAACTGACCTGAGAAGACAAGGAGTAGAATGTTGCTGAATTAATGTCGACTAAATATCTAAATTTGCAATTTTTACTTAAATGAATAGATTTTTACCTTTGCACTAAGACTTTCTTCATTATCAAATCCAACCCACTGGTTTTCTGTGATAGCATATGGAACTTTCTGATCACTAATCATCTGGACAGTCGCCCCATCAGTATAAAGGCAGGTCTGAAAGAAATGTGGAACAATATAGATTTTGGCATTTGCTGGAATGAGAAGTCAGACCAAACATTAAGCAAATTTATGTCACACTTCACTCATGCAAGTGTGGCTACAGGTTTGCTTTAGAGCTAATACACACCATACAATACACCGGAGTTTGTCCTTGGATAGTCTGCTTCATTCAGGGCAGGTGTGAAAGCTCATTTAAACTCTGGTGCGAACCAAACAAGGGAACGCTGGTCCGTTTGCAAGGAAACCCTGGTGAGAATCGCTCACACTGGGAAAGGCAAACGGACTATCCAGCGAAGCAAAGAGAGGGAGTGATATGATTTACTAACATATGTGATCTGAAAACCTTTACTTCCTTGCTCCGAGCACGTAGTAGTCTCTTGCTCTCTGATATCTTTTTTTCAGTTCTGCTGCATTTGCGTCATGTACAGAACAACATGCTGGATAGCTCACTGCCTCACCTGCTGCTCAAACTGGGCAGCATCTCGTGCTCATTTTGGGCGAGCAGCTGATGTAACTGTGGGACGTTGTCCAGGCAGTTTGGTCTGCTTACAAAATGCAGTGTGAAAGTGAACCAAACCAAATGAAGATGTTTACATTTTTGGCATTCCAATTGAACCGAGTCCCCCGGATTATCCTGATATGAAAACAACCAACTACAGTTGTACGTAGCTCAAAATGCTAAAAATTTTGGAAGTTTGTCTGCTACATCTGATTCTTGTCATTCATTAGTATCTCAATGCTGATGGTTTTTTTGACACAACTTTGTGGCAATTCTTGCATTAATGGAAGTACTTTCAACTTATGCTGATGCAAATTATCTTCTATTTCGCACTGACCCAAAAATATTTTGGCCATTCAAGACAATAAGTTAAATTTAGATGTAATCCTTCTGTTTTGTTTCATGCTTGGTCTTATTGTGTTACCATTCAATAAGGCTATGGATATTGTACTTTTAACTACTTGCAGCCACAACTCATGATTGGAGATAACAGAGGGCAAATATCTACTAATATTTTCCACTGTGTCCTTACACTCCTGAATCTGGATCCAGATCACCACCAAATGACCTCTTCTTTGGGCCAAAACCTACATCTACTGAATTTTTTTTTTTTGTTATTTTGAAAAACAGTCAAAAACAGGTTACCTCATAATAAGCCCAAAATCCATCTTCACCAGTGTAGCAGCCTTCTTCCCCAGCACCATTGGCGGGTGCTCCAACATCAGTAGATGCAGAGGAGAGGTTGAAAGCTCGCCCATATGCTGCTATTCCCAAGTTCATTATTTGAGGAGGTGCTCCTTGGTTCAACCAATGTTGCATAGCAGAGTCCTAATATGTGGGACAAAACAATAAGGATTAGAAGCCATCTCTTAACAGAGTGGTGTTGGTGTAGTTGATCCTGGTATTTACAGTATTAGAGTAAATGTGGTCTCCAGTATCTTTGGATCCCTTGTATAAGGGGCTGTGATGTCCTGTGACTTTTTCCCAGGGGCCATGAAAATCAAATGTCAGCACATTAATGAAGTCCAGATACCTGACAGAATGCAAAGGAGAACATGTTAACCAAGACACTCAGTTTGCCAATTCTAGGTATAAAGTGAAGAACTGTGCCATCAAATTTAACTTTACGTTGCAATTTCTCCAACTTCATAACTGGCATCGATGACATCTTTCTCAGCAGAGACACTAGCCGCTAGGATTAATTTGTTGGGAGCACTTGAGTCAGCCAGAAACATTTGTTTGAGCTCCTACAAAGCAAAGAAGGGTGGTCAGGTTTGTCAAGTTGAAAATATTTTATGAAAATGGAAAATATTTTATATTTTCATGAGAGGCAGAGGAGAGAGTCTGACCTTGCACAAAAGTGTAAATCTCTGCTTGTTTGCTTGGCTTCCAGGGTACCTCCAGTCCAGGTTAATCCCATCAAAACCATATTCTCTCAGTTTTGAGACAGCAGACAGGGCGAATGTTAATCTATTTGTTTGTGTTGATGCCATTGTTGTGAATCTGGAAAACATTTAAAAACAGTTCTCTCAAGGTCCACATAGTTACACAGGAATATATAATTACTGGCTTCTTTTGGCTGCTACAATACTTGCAAACATGCATTGCAAACAACCAGTGAGTGTTTGAGAAGAAGTACGTTGATGTAACTGTGTGACAGCTGCAACACACTCAAAATGGTTGATTCTGGAAGGTTCCACAATTAGCACGTTAACTGGTATAAGATCAAATAAGATAATATAAAGTGTCATTTTGGGGTTTAAAATGAGCATCTATCAAAGAGTAATCTTTGCAAGCAACAATGGGCTGTGGCTCCTTTTCGACCTGCTGCTGGGAGGCTGGCTGGACGCGGGTGCGATCCCCCACTCAGATTCCAAACCACATCTAATGACAACCCCTACACATATACACTGATGCGCGTGCTCACACAAATGGACACACATCTCGCTGTATCAGTTCAAAGTGATATAGCTGTTGTGGACTAGGTCATCTTTTCACTATGTGGTTGTTAACAACTACTGTATTTAGCATTAAATGTAATGTAATGTCAGTATTGTTACTATCTCTGTGTTATGTTATGTTATGTTATGTTATGTTATGTTATGTTATGTTATGTTATGTTATGTTATGTTATGTTATTCCCTTGCTCTCTTCCTCTCACCGGGCTCACTCACTCACTCATTTTCTATCGCTTTATCCACTAGGGGTCGCGGGGGGGCTGGTGCCTATCTCCAGCTAACATAGGGCGAGAGGCAGGGTACACCCTGGACAGGTCGCCAGTCCATCACAGGGCCACATAGAGACAGACAACCACTCACTCTCACATTCATACCTATGGGCAATTTAGAGTCTCCAATTAACCTAGTCCCCAAATCTGCATGTTTTTGGACTGTGGGAGGAAGCCGGAGTACCTGGTGAGAACCCACGCACCACGGGGAGAACATGCAAACTCCTTGCAGACACATGACCTTGATATTCCTTTGAAAAGCATTGTCACTTAACACAGTCCTCAATGAGTTATACAGTTTTTTGCAGTAACGTCACTGAGTTCTCTGGACTTGAACTCATCTGAGATGGACTGAAAGACAGTGGAAATGTTTTGTGGTCAGACGAGTCCAAGTTTTAGTTTGCTTTGGGGGAAAAAGGATATTATCAGGACTCTTTCAGTATGAGTTACAATAATGTGGTTTTACAGAAGAGGAGTGCGTTCTTAGGCCAGAGGCCCCATTTATAAAACTGTGCATAAATATAGCTGAAATGTACAAAACAGAAAGTAATTAAACGCATAAATATTTTGATTTATAATTCCATGCCCCTGATTAATATTCATTAATCTGGAGCAATGGGAAAATCATGGCAAATGCAAAGGGAAGATGGAAGAAGAGAAAGTTCACAATAGGGTTCACAATCCATTCCTAATCACTGGTCTCTAAAAACTCGCTCTCACTGAAGCCTTCCATTTGCGTTATCCTCTAGTGGTGCCAAATATGTTATTTTGCATCATTGCACATTGTGATAGTATTACTTTTATGCCCTCCCCATTTGATTGAACCTGGGCAGCTTCGGACAATTAAACTGATTGTAAATGAGAGACTGTTCTGCACAAAAATGCATTTGACTAATATATAGGGTGTTATTCAACATTTTTACAATAAAAACACTCTTTTATAATGCAGGAATGAAACGAAACTCAAAACACAAACATATCGTTAGAAGAAAAATATCATTATTTATGGAAATTTCACTCCAATTTTCTCAGCTGAAGCACAGCATTTACTTCACATTTCATCTTGCTGTAACAGATATATTGTATTTAGTGTTCATTTCTTCATTATTATAGTCTTTTCTGTTTGTGCAAAAAAAAAATTGTGAGGAGTAATAATTGAATTCATTTTCATCCTTCTGCCATCAAAGTTGCAATTTCCCCTCTCTCCCGTTTATGTGCATAATCATGAAGGATCGTACATTTCACCTTAAGTACGCTTCCTTTTGTGCATACGCAATTCTTATAATTGAGGCCCAGAATCTATCTTAAATATAATATAATAGAACAAATATAATGTATGACACATTATGTAGAGAAGAATAGGTCAACAACAACCACAGATTGTTGAGCAGCTTAGGTCTTGTATACACCAAGAACATTCCATATTTAAAACTGCTACAAAAAGTATGCATATACTTCCCAAGCAATTAAAAAGTATAATTAAAAGGAAAGGGTTATATGACCTGTGATTTTACTTTGGTTTTCTTTTTGCATTTTGGTTTATACAATATACTACATGTGCACATCACAGCACGAATATGTCACAGCATTGTATTTAGGAACATTCCAGCAAAAATGCCTTAATTTTCTAGTATGTAACTTACTTTTGCGTGTTGAAGTGTATGCCACCAACTGCTAGAAGTGTTTTGAGCTCTGGATTTCTGTGGGAAATATGGAAATGAGAATTTAAAAAACAAACCAAAACTGAACACTATTCCAAAAATATTGAGAAGCTAAAGGTCTGACCTGGTTTTGAGAGCATTAAATGACGCATAACGTTGAATGTCAGTTGCTCTCGTAGGGACCAACTCATTGGCGGCATTAATATCAGCAAAGGCGAAGATCAGATGGGTGCATTTGTCTGGATCGATGTCTGAAATTGTGAACCTTCCGTCTGCTGCTCGGTCTTCCGCCAAGCTGTTGTAGTAACATACCAGCCTGGAGGAAGAGGCTGTAACATGACATAAAATTAAAAACAAACAAAACAAACAAAGATATCTGTTTGCTATTCATTGTTTCCAGCAATTGCTAATGCAGCACAAAGTGGGATTTAACCCTCAAATAATGTTTCCAAGATCATTTTGATAGTAAATCAAGGTCTGCATCACCTATATTGACAATATGGAACTTTTGGTTTCTGGTCAATATCACAAAAAGAACTACAAAATTCTACTGAATAGGGATTTGTCCGCAAAGTCATAAAGTGATAGGGGTTGGACAAGTGAGAATATTAGTCCAACTTTAACTCGGTACATGTATATGTGTATATGTGACAGATTGAGACCTGGCCCTGTTACTGTTGTTACTGGTTAATGTAAACTGTTTGCCTGTCGTGCTATACTGAATGTATATTGAGTGCATTTGAGCATGCTGTGTGTCAGGCCATGTTACTGAATCAACTCATCCTCTCTTCCCTCTTGTTCATAAAATCAAATGATCCTAACATTGTGCATGCATTGAACAATAGTTTATATAGGCCAAGTTGAAAATAAAATAAAATTCTGTAAAATAGGCTACTGTACCCGATTTAAAGACATAATTGTTTGCACATTAGAAGTTTAGATTATGTCACTGCCGTTTACAAACTGTACAAACTGAGGGCAAATCCCACTTTGTGTTATTTTAACGTTTTATTCCTTATTTAAGACAGTTAATTGTAATTAATTAATCTAAGTTATAAACTTACCAAAGCTGGCGATGATCAGGAGGAAACCTTCAAAGTTTAAGAGTTTGTCAGTATGAGAGTAAAAATATGTGGTTTGGTTCATCTGATTATATGAGAAAGCTTTCTCTTGATTCCTTACCTGTGGTCAGTATTGGGTTAGTCATGTTTTTCTTGTCCAGTGACGGGCAAGTGACTGTCACCACCCGATTTGTTTTGGAAGAAATATAATTACTTCCTGTCAAAACAATACACAGCATGATTGGGGAGTTCAAATAAAATAATGTTATATTAGTTTTTGAGTATTTTTCTTATAAAAAATTGTAAGGTTTTATGTTATCTGTCATTTAATTAGTTACTCACATTCTATGTTATCTTTTGTTGTATTTGTTATCCTTATTAGACAAATACAAGTTTTTATATGATTTTAAGTTATGTGTATCAAATAAAGTTCTAATGTTATCTTTGGTTTTAATGGTTTTACCTGAGGTCGTGTGCCCCATTACTGTGCAGATAAAAACAAGGGAGACATGGAGGATCCTTACACGAACCACTTAACAGCTGACATAACAACCACTCAGCCAATCTTAGATAGTACCACTTCTTTTCAACTTGGCTTTCAATCACGACACAACACGCGTGTAAGGAGTGTGACCTCATTCTTTGCTTGCGATGTCATTATTTACTATTTAGTGTGTACATAATTAAAAAAAAAAAAGGTTGTTGGCAGCTATGTTGATGGTTAACTTGTTTTACATATATGGTTTACCTGTGCACATAGGAAATGTGAGTTTGAGCCCAAGTCTCAGATCAGGCCTCAGGCCCAAAGGTTTGGGTGAAAATGTGAAAACTGTTACCAGACTCAATTTCACGTAATGGGGCTCATCTGAACCTGGACTTGGACTTTTTTGGAGTTTTAGCTTCTAGTACTCAAAGTACTCATACTTTTAAAGGTTTATTTTGCAAAATTACAACTTTCTCTCAATACTGAACATTTTAAAGATGCATTTCAACCAAAATATTACTGTCTGAATATTTATACTTTTATAAGTTTATTTTGCAAAATCACAACTTTCTCTCAGACATTTTAAAAAGGTAAATTCCCCTCAAAATAGTACTGTCTGAATACTCAGTTTTAAAGGTTAATTACACACAATTGCAACTTTCAGTATTCGACATTTTAAAAAGGTACATTTCAACTAAAATATTACTGTCTGAATATTTATACTTTTAAAAGGTTTTTTTTTCCACAAAATAATACCATTTTCTCTAAGTACGCAAAATTTTAAAGGTTCATTCCAACCAAAGGTTAGTATGCTTACATTTTTAAAAGTTTATTCAGTAAATATAGTCAAAATGTTTTGATTCAACACACACACACAATTTAACCACTTTAACACTTTTGATATTCATGTCTATTTCAACACATTCATATCACTTCAACTTTTTGTTCATACATATTCATATACTTTCTCCAACATTCATAAAACTTCAACTACTTCAAGTCAGCATCGCAGCATGGCTTCAGCTTATTTTTCAGACAAAGCTTATTCCTCATACTAATTCAAATACTTTACAATCTATTTCAAAAAAAAATTTCAAATACTTCAGCATAGCTTCAGCTTATTTTTCTGACAAATTCAAATACCTTTTAATTTATTTCATTCAAATTCAAATGCTTCATACCAGCAATTCAGCGTAGCTTCGGCATTCCACGGCAATCCCACTGCAATTTCTTTGAAATTGCCCTTTCTAGTTCCTTATGTCATGCAGCAAAACTGATTAAACTTAGGTGTCAAGTTAAGTTAGTGAACTAAAGAGTAAGAGCAGGTAATAGCAACAGCTGTGCAAAGGGTGATACATTTTAAAAACAAAACTGATACTTACAAAGCTAAAGATCGAAGGAAGCAAAAACCATCTTCAGTGTGACTGATGAATGACTGAGAGATTTCTTGTTAATTGAATAAGTAGCTCTGAGGGTGTGGTAGTTAAATGGGGTGTGAGTAATGAATGTAGTGTTGCAATGTCCAAAGTAATTATATCCTAAAAAAAAAAGAGAGAGACAAAAGGATAAAGTTACCCAATGTCAAGCATTTGAAGGTAAGAAAAAATGGAAACAGTGTATTTAGACTGCCTCACAGCAAGCAGGTTGCATTCATTAACCACATTCCAGTCTGGCCCCTTTTTTTGTGCAGGTTGCTTTCTGTGTGGCGGTATGTATTTGTGTCTGTCTGTCTGTCTGTCTGTCAGACAGACAGACAGACAGACAGACGGACAGACAGACAATTCGAATAATCTAGTGTACCATCTTGGTTAGAAACACCTATCAACCACTTTGTCATTATTTATTTATACCAAATCTGTGCTCAACAATATTGAACACAACTGGTGTTATTTTTGGTGCTTTTATTTATTTATTTATTTTCCATATGAGCAGACTGACCACTGACCAGTTAAATGGGTGTAAACACCACTATTTGTCAGTGAGGGGGAGGTGTCCAAACTGTGGAATACTTATTCTGAAAATGTTAACCTTGTGGTAAACAAGAAAGTATGTTGAAAATAGTACTGACTCAAACTAACCTAGTTTATTTCTTGTTGTCATCATGTGTATACATGTCATATGTACCTTTTAGTGGTATACATATGAAAAAGGTGGATGCACAGCAGAAGGAAGACAATGGCGATAAAAAATTAACAACCCTAATGAAAAAAAAAATAATAAAAAAAATAAATAAATAAGAGAAAATAAGAGAAAAAATAAGAGAAAAAAAAATACAATTTTTGTTTGCTTGATGGAGACACCTCAGTGACAGAGCAGAACATGGAAGGCAAAGCAGAGGAATTTGTGATGGGGAAATTACAGTATAAGCTTGTAGCATGCCAACATACTAATATGTGCCTTGGTTTTTCCTCCCAATGTTCAATTGTCCTTCTCCATGACTCAGAAGATTCCCAGACTCTTGTCTAACCAACTGACTGCTTCCCACAGTGTTGTGGGGGGGCTGTGATAAAAACTCAAACATTGGCTCCTTTCCCCTGAACTACTGCACAGACTGCCTGGATGCTCTGTGTTGTCTGTTCCTCTTGCAAGAAGAATAAAACTCACAAAGACAGCTGCTGCTCTTATGCCCTAATTACACTCACCGTGGTCTTATTAAGATTTTGCCACAACAATTGGGTGTCAGAAGTGGGATCCGGTTGAGTGATTATCTGGGACTCCGTGGACAGTGACTGGCCAACCTGGAGAACAAACTCCTCCAGCCTCCAGAGAAAAGGGAAAATGGAAAAAAGGGAAAAAGAAGGAAAAGGTAAGAAGCAAAATTTCTGATTGAACATCATGTGTTGACTTGACTTCATTTTGATCCATTCAGAGCCCCTAACATGTCTGAATGGGCTAATAACAATCAGTATAACCAAGATTAGTGTCGCAAAGGGTGCAGACGCTTGAGGGTTATAAAAATAAACCCAAGTGGTTAGGGTGGGAATAAACCACATTTCCCGAGTGGTCGGGTGGTGAGAATAGACCACACTTCGCGGAGACGTCTGTGTTGTAGTAACCAAGCACAGTCTTTTGCCATGGAGAGCAAAAGTCGGAGGGGAAGAAGCCCCTACGGGTCCCATAGTGGGCAGAATGAAGGTATAATATGATGATGGATCAATTCAATTAAAGAAAAAAAAAAGGGGGAAAGATATGGGCCAAAGAGTTTAGTATGACTGAGGTGAGCTGAACTGACAAAAGATGACAAGAAAAGCAAAAGAAAAAGTAGGGAAAGCAAACAAATGGTGAAACAAGAATGTGAAAAGTAAAATAATGTTTGAGTATGTGGAAAAAGGAAGCTGAAAGTAGGGAAAGGAAATGATTGCGAAAACATTTGCCAAAGATACACACACACAGGCACACACACACACACAGATACATCAGTGCCACTCCCATACTTGCACAGTTCTGCTCTCTGTCCACAGATCACTGCAGTGAAACCTGATCCCAACCTCTACACCTGCCTGCCACCAAGACACCAACCCCCAGAACCTGAAGAATTGTTCAGTGAACCCCACCTAGAAAGGAAGTGCCAGATTCCTCCTTTTCTGTCTCCTTCAACCCCTCAGTGCCACAAACGTCTACACCATGAGGAGAAATGGGCGTCACAGGGGACTGGCAAGGCCTACACACTTGCTGAGGCAGAAGAAATGGTGTGTAAAGCCAGACAGGAGGAGAGGAGATCCTGAGACAAGACTTCAAAGCCTCTGCACCAACTCCACTATGCTAACTGATGATGATGAAGGGGACCATGCCACAAAACACACCTTGCCAATGGTCAAATGTTGATGAGCAACTGTTTATCTTCTGCTCTGAATTTCTGCAAGAACTATGCAGACACTCTAACTATGGCAAAGATCAACTTCAACGGAAGAAGAAAGCTAAACATGAAAAGATGCAAAAGAACATTAGATGGCAGTCATAACCATGTATCAGACTGTGACCAGTCATGCACAGAGGCAGAAGCAGAGAATGGCTGTTGCCAACAACCAGTGCCTCGCCTGCAGAAAGAAGGGACACTGTGAAAGAAGAAGATCTCCATTTTTATACATGACAGGCCATAAACCAGAAGACTACTATGGTCAGATGTGTCTACAAGCTGATTGACACGAGGTGGGGGCAGGAGGAGAGGGAGGTGACTCAGTGAATGTGCCTGTGACACAAAGGTAACACACCACACACGTTACATACATATTCCACACACACACACACACACACACAACGCTGCAATGAAGACATGCCTGCTAATGCAGAAAACAGTACAGATCCACCCACTTGTATTACACAAGCCATTATGTGCATTACTATAGAAAGCAACACCTCATGCACACAAATGTGCAGAGTACTTGTTATCAGTAAAGGGACAGAAGATGCATGAAGTCCAATCTGAAGACACATGTTCATTTGAGTGCAGTCCAGTTACTATTTGGATATTAACAAAAGTTTTCAGTCTCCATAATTTCTGCTGTTTTAAATTAGGCTTAAAACTGCACTGCACATGTGTCTGTCGGTCCTGATGAAGCCTTTGATGAGCATTGGTTCAAAGAAAAGAATGATCAAAGTTGCACAAATGCAAGCTTGCAATTGGCAGAAAACACAAGAATAGTATTTTCTGAATGCTCCAACACTGACGAAAGAGAAGAAAAATAAAATTCTCCCTTCAGTGCTACGTACCGCACGTAACTGACAAACTGATTCTGCAACATTTCTTATCTGAAACTGAAGCAGCTGCAGTTTCCAGCCTGCAGGAAATTCCTGCCTGGACTAAACATAAATACAATGGGCCTCATTGAAAGAGGTGATCACCTAAACCCTAAACCCTAAACCTAAATCTAAATCTGATTATAGACCATGCAAACAATAGTATCCAATAAAACAAGAAGTCATAGAAAACGGTCCTGTGCACACACCACTATTTCCAGTTAAGAAAATCTGAGAATGTTGTTTTGTCCAAGGTTTACAAGCTGTAAACACAGCAGAACAACCAAATCCATGCATATAGTGCTATGTTTTTTTAAGGTGTTGTCCTGGCTAATGCATTTCTTTGCTATCCCTGTCGACCCATATTCTAAATTTTGGATTGTATTCAACTTTAATGGAAAATGTCATATAATCACCTGACTCTGTTACAATGACACACTCCGTCGCAGCTTAGAGCCTTTGTGCTTACTAAAGGAACTGCATTATTGTAGTATGTTGATGATCTAATGATATGAAGCCTGACCTATGAGCAATTTGAAAGAGATACCATAGCACTGACAGACTTGGTCAAAGAGAGACATAAAGCCAGTCTCTCCAAACTGTTTGTTCAAAACAATGTGACATTTCTGGGTCATGTGATCACAGCTGAGGGCAAATCCCTCTCACCCAAGCATGTCACTTAAAAAAATTCTTGTGCATTCTTGGGAATGTGCTCATACTACAGAAACTTTATTCCAAAAATATGCAGTACAGGAAACACCACTCAGTGCCTGATGCTGAACAATCTTACACTAATCTGACTAAATAGTATGAATCTTACAATTTTACTTGCCAAATTGAGAGTGAGAGTGCTGTCTTGGAACTAGTTAGAAAGTTTTAGTTAAAAAAAGTGACATGTCACTGATAAATGAAGTCCTTGATTGTATTTTTGAACCATTTACTCACTGTATGTACTATATGCAATAAATCATTCCTACCAAGTATTTTACTAGATGAAATGAAATAGCTGAAATGGTTCCAAATTACAAAAATTGTAAACATGTATCTAATTATAGGCCTGTTTCTTTGTTACCTCAGTTCTCTAAAGATACTTAACATATCAAATATAGATTTGTTTCTGTGTTGGAAGTCAAACTATGGAATGAGCTCAGAGATGAGTTCACATGATGAACTCATCTCTATTATATTTCAAAAGAAAAAGTGAAGGCAAAACTATTAAGATAATTTAAATTTAGAGAATATAGGTTAAATGTTTTGGTTTTTAACATTTTAAATTCGGTCATATTTTGGATTAATCAATTATTGTTCCGGTTAGGCCATGTTAAACCTTTAGCTTCAGGCTATTCCTTTTTCAGTAATTGATTTTGAGGACTGTATGTTAGACTAAAAACAAACCAAAACAAAGTTCATCCATTCATTCAAGAAAAATTCACAAGACTGAAAGGCTCACAAGAATATTGTTTGTTAGTGGCTCCCCTAGGTGTTACTGTGAATCCGTACTTGTACAAGTGTTGAGTGTATTAAAAA
>JAFBJR010000421.1:0-363078 GCA_016785285.1 Brachirus orientalis
TTAAAGTATAAATTTCAAGCTGGTTTTTGGACAAATATTCAAGTTTTTAAAGCATAAATTTCAAGCTGGTTTTTGGACACATATTCAAGTTTTAAAGCATAAATTTCAAGCTAGTTTTCGGACACATTCAAGTTTTTAAAGTATAAATTTCAAGCTGGTTTTTGGACACATTCAAGTTTTAAAGCATAAATTTCAAGCTAGATGTCGGACACATATTCAAATTTTTCAAACATAAATTTCAAGCTAGTTTTTGGACACATATTCTAGTTTCAAAGCATAAATTTCAAGCTAGTTTTCAGACACATATTCAAGTTTTTAAAGTATAAATTTCAAGCTAGTTTTCAGACACATATTCAAGTTTTTGAAACATAAATTTCAAGCTAGATGTCGGACACATATTCAAGTTTTAAAGCATAAATTTCAAGCTAGTTTTTCAGACACATATTCAAGTTTTTAAAGCATAAGTTTCAAGCTAGTTTTCGAACACTATTGGTTATTTTAACCAGCCGTATAACTACTGTTTTACTGTCATTTTATTCCCATGTTACTGCCGTGTTACAGGCACTGTTTGGAAAAAAGCATTTATTTAATTAAAAATCTTAAAAATCTTTCTGTGTACCGTCTTTCTGTGTAAATCTCTCATGTTACAACGTGGACACGTTAGATAAGTGCGGCCTTTATATGTACAAATTCTTTTTTTAAATTTAGTTGGTGCAACTTTTATTCAGGTGCACTCAATAATCCGAACATTACGGTAAACGTAATCAAATGTAATCATGGTTTCAGGAAAATTGGATTCCAATTTGAAAACAAGTGTCATCACCTGAAGCGTAACAGAGAGTAGTTTTGTGTTTGCGAAGGTTGTGACAGCGTTGCTGCTGCTGAATCACCTGAGCATAGTGACCACTGCAGATCGCAGCCTTCCAGTCCGGCACATCGATGCAGTCTGGATGACGGAGCAGCCAGTTGTCCTCTTTGACCAGGAAAGCTCCGGGATACTCGCTGACGGAGCCATCGATATCGTGAAAGATGGTGGTCTTATCGCCGTCCATCTGCATCTTATTAAACCACGGACCCGGTTCCCCGAAAAACACCCGAGATGTGATCTACAGCAGAGGGTTACAGCGTCACTTTCAAGCTAGTATTTGTACACATATTCAGCTTGTCAAATCATAAATTAAAGTTAACTTTCATATGCATATATAAGTTTTCAAGATGTAATAAAAAGCTAGCGACACACATATTCGATTTTCAATTTTTATAAATTTCAAGCTAGTTTTCAGACACATATTCAAGTTTTTCCAAAATTTTTTAAAGCTAGTTTTCGGACACATATTCAAGTTTTATGAACATAAATTTCAAGCTAGTTTTCAGACATATATTCAAGTTTATGAAAAAAAATTTCAAGCTGGTTTTCGGACACATATTCAGGTTTTCAAAACATAAATTTTAAGCTAATTTTCATATGCATATATATACATAAGTAAATAAATATATAAAATATATAAAAAAATTTTAAAGGTCATTTTCAGACACATAATCAAGTTTTTAAAAAATAATTTTCAAGCTAGTTTTTGGACACAATCAAGTTTTTAAAACTAATTTCAAGCTGGTTTTCGGACACATAATCAAGTTTTTAAAACATAAATTTCAAACTAGTTTTTGGACACATATTCAAGTTTTCAAAACATAAATTTTAAGCTAATTTTCAGACATATATTCAAGTTTATGAAAAAAAATTTCAATAAAGATAGCGACACATTCAATTTTAAATTTTTATAAATTTCAAGATAGTTTTCAGACACATTCAAGTTTTTGAAAAAAATCTTAAAGGTAGTTTTTGTACACATAATCAAGTTTTTAAAACAAATTTCAAGCTAGTTTTCGGACACATTTTTAAAAAATATTTACAGCTAAATCTTAAAAGAATTTGGGAAAATTCTCCAAATTTATTTGGTAAGCCAAAGAAAACCTCATGCGACCCTTGTGTGGGTCCTGACCCAGTCTTTGAGAAACACTGTTCTACACCATTCTCCTCCAGTTGTCCTACTTTAAAACATCCAAAATGCATAAATAGCATATTTTCTGGATAAATCGGAAGCAGACTCACAGGTACGTGGTCGAAGGTTATATCAGAGACGTTATTGTTGGGGCAGCTCTGCCACGAGTTGTTGAGCCTGAAACCAAAGGCGCTGGTGTGACGTCCGTCCAGTGCTGTGTATTTACGAAATGTACAGTTCTGCACAATGATGGGGCCGTCATAGATCTGCATGCCCCGCATCGGAAAATCACTACAGTGGAAAAAGACAAACACACACCATTAGTGCCATTCTCGTCATTGTCATAATCACTAATACACTGCAATCTGATACAACATGTAATTAAAGTACCTGCATGTTAGAAATGCATTTTATTAAGTCCTAAAATGACCATGATGTGTCATCAGAGATGCAGGAAACATGTAAATTGTTGGTGTTTTTTAATTGTTTTATGTACTTATTGTTAAAAATAACTATCCAAAACTATCAAAAATAAATCCTCCAAAAGAGTTTGTCGTCCAGCTAGAGCTGTTACGTAATCGCAAAAATTAATCAGTGGTATGAACAGAAGTATCTGCTAATATTGTACACTGCCGTGTTAAGCCACTTTAAAGGGTAAGCAGTGGAGAAAGAAAGGTAAAAAGGAGGAGGAGTCTCGGACTACAGGCAATCACTCTGATTGGACAAGAGACAAAAAACATGAACTTAGTTTCTTAGTTGCCAAGGCGGTGCCAACATTTGAATGCAGTAGCTAGTGTTTGACCAGAGAGGGCAGTAGATACAGCAGTTTTTGTCACAACAAAATAATAATTTCAATACTTTTCACTAGGGCTTCAAACTCGTTTGGCCTGGGGGCCACAGAGCATCTCGTCTGGTCAGATCAAGTCGGAAGAGAAGCAATTGTTCAGTAAAGGTGGGCGACATGAGCTTAAAATGATATCATGGTACTCCACCATAACGATATTTGTGACAGTATTTTTGCAGAATTTCAAAATAACAATGTATTGATATGGAATGATACTAGTTCACAATAAAGCTTATTATTGTTAATTGAATCTGTAAATTTAAAAAACAAAATAGAGAAATAACTCTTTATCTTGATATTACTGTAAGAGGTCGGCAGCATGAAATTGATTGGGGGCCCATTAGATTTCAGTAGATTTGCACCTGGATCAGCAAATAAGATCAGTACATACCCATATACACTGGGAAAAGTCGGAAAAAAAGTGGTGTAGGACCCAGTGGCCACATGTGTACTTCACATACCACATTAATTCCAGTCTAAAAGGCCATCAATGTAAGGTCATTCAAGGTCAGGCTCTGGTAAGTGGCGGTCAAAGCGGAAAAAGATTGACAACCTTAAGTGACATTCTGGTGTTTTTGGGATTGGAGGGGAGATGAAGATTGCTGTGTGTGTGTGTGCGTGGGTGTGTGTGTGCGTGGGTGTGTGTGTGTGTGTTTGTGTGTGTGTGTGTGTGTGTGTGTGTGTGTGCGTGCATGACTCTCTGCCAAAGATGCTGATGAAAAGCCTTTTTTCTATCCAGTGGCTTTTATCAAATGTTCAGCTCAGCGCAGCGTGAAAGCACTTTAACGCTGCTGTGGACGTGTTCATCTGTTCCATCAAAGAGTGTTGGGCTGAAGATGCAGCGTCCAGACCCCGGGCCCTCACGTGGCGTCCTCTTTTTCCCACACAATAAAGACATTTCTAATAATACTGCTGCTGAGACATTCCCTCTGTTCTCTGCCAAGTGGGCACAGAGTAGCAAGCCTGCTCTCACACACATACCAAACATCTTTCCACTGTTACTCCACCAAATATCTATGTCTGTCTTGGGACTGTGAAAAACTTGGGCTGGAATAGCTGCGGTCTAATATTTGTTACGTCTATAAAAAAAAAAACAGCAGCTGTGGTCAGTCTGAAGTGATGCCAGCTAAAAGAGATTAAAGTGGCACCGGGACATGTGAGCGGAGCAGGAGGGAGGAATTTTGGAGCGTCGCCTTATCCGTAACCGTCCGACTCACTCTGAATTCACTCACAGCAGCGTCTGAGGAAGACGAGGATGAAGGACCACCCGTGCCCTCACGGGTCCAAGTGGAAGATTTATTTTGAAAGATGGCTTAATATGTATTCATCCGTTCTTGACATAAAGCTACCCGAGGCATTACACGTCACTTACACGCCGCGTGGCAGGCTCCTGCCAGTGAGGTCGAGTCCACCGGGGCCCCAGATCTCGTTGTCAGTCAGGGCCATCCCACGGTTGTCGCTCTCGCCCACAAACAGGGAGTTCTTCACCTGCTGACGGGAGCCGTCGTCGTCTGGAAACGTTCCTCCACTGCGGAAACACAGACGGGGAGAGTTAGAGTCTGGAACGAGCTGATGAAAAAAAGCTGCCCGAACGTTAATGTTGTAAATAAATACAGAGGGATTATCCTTTATATTGAGATTGTGACAACATGAGCAAGACATTAGAGTGTGTAAAAAAAAAAAAAAAAGAGAAAATATGAGAAAAGATAAGATGAAATGAGATGAGAAGACTAAGGAAAAGGTGAGAAGAGACAAGAAAGAAGATGAGATAGAAGGGAAGAGATGAGGTGGTAAAATAAAAGAAAAAAATAGATGAGAAGAGAAGATTAAAATGAGATGAGAATACAGGGGAGAAGATGAGATTATGAAATAATGAGAAGACAAAAGATAACATGAGGAGAGACAAGATGAGAAGACAAAAGAGAAAAAATTAGGTGAGAAGAGATGTGAAATGAGATGAGAAGACAAGAAGGGAAAGGATGAGATTATGAAATTATGAGAAAACGAGAAAAGTAAAGATGAGATGAGAAGACAAAAGAGAGAAGATCATATGAGGAGGCGAGTAGAAAAAAAATGATAGGACAAGAACAGATGAGATGAGAAGACAAGAGATAAAAAAAGAAAGAAGATGAGATTAGAAGAAAAGAGATAAAAAATAATGAGAGGGGAAGATTAAAATGAGATGAGATTATGAAATAATGGGAACGCCAAAGATTAAGCAGTTGATGAGAAGACAAGGGAAAATATGAGAATAGATAACATGAGAAAAGTCCAGATGAGGAGACAAGACAAGAGAAAGGGCAAAACAAAAAACAAAAAAAAGACAATAATCCAACATTATTGCCGAACGCTGTGAAAAGAAAACAAACAAAAAACTGCGATCTGTGTCCCACAATCATATGTCCACCGTCATCTGACGTCAACAATGAGTGAGAGAAAGAGGAGAAAATCTGTGACATCATCATTAGAATTGTGCTGCAAAACTTTATAAACGTGTTCCTCTGATTCTGATGCTAAATTTGACCTTTAGCTGCTCCACCGGATCATCTTTACATGCTAAATATGTTGAGCTTCTGCATTGTGAGAGGCTGATTAGATATTTTACATAAACAAGCTGTTATCAGCTGCTAACAAGTATCATTTGTACCTAATAAAGTGACCAGTAAGTGCTTTGGATTCTTATGAACTGGGCAAGACATTAAATAAGCAATAACAGCACAAAAAAGAGACAATCTTACCTTGCCAGAGTGAGGCCAATACCGTTATCAGCAAATCTAAACAAGAAAACAGAACATTATTGCAGTGACAGTAACAGTAACACACAGACACACACACATAAAGAACACAATCTGGACCAAATAAAAAGTCACTGTTCAATAGAGAAGAATTTTCTCTTTCATTTCCTCCATCATCAAATGCGGAAAGAAAAAATAACCTGTTCCACCAGTAACTATATACAATATATTTATACTGTATTGTTCTTGTTCTATGGCATCCCCTACTGGCTAAAATCAGTATTGCAAAAACAAAGAAGATAATTTTTTTTTTCTTCGCAAGCCCATGAAAGTGAAAAATAATTTCATAGTCAATTTTTTTTTAACAGAGACTTCCTCCAAAAAGAACTTGTCGTCCAGCTAGGGTTACTGCAATAATTGCAAAAAAATAACATCATGATATGAACGAGACCATCGCACAGGAAGTGTCATCTTTTTTCCACGTCTAAGTTTTATACTTACACTTTAAAGAACCCCGAACTGTCCCTTTTAAGTGCTTCCTGTTTCGGTTTCATGTGCAGTGCGTGCGTGCGTGTGTGTTCTTGTACTTGCTTCAGAGTGAGGACCAAAAATCGTGTAAACACCTACAAAGTGAGGACATTTTGACAAAGTGAGGACACTTTGGCTGGTCCTCACTTTTTTTCACCCCTTAAAATGGCTTTTTCAGGGTTAAGACCTGGTTTCAGGGTTAGGGTTAAAATTGGGTTTAGGTTAGGGTTAGGGTAAGGGTTTGGGTGTGTGTGTGTGTGTGTGTGTGCGTGTGTGTGTTCAGTCCTCACTGGCAGTCGTCCAGCCACACGTCTCCTCCTCTCAGCCAGGCTCCATGGTCCTGGTTCTTGTAGGCCACAAAGTGGTGGATGAGAGCAGGGACTCTGGGTTTGAAGGGGTCAGCGTCCTGGTGAGGACCATATCTACACACACACACACACACACGGAGAAAGACAGTGGTATTTAGTTATGGGCTTTTCAAAGTGAAGATCTCTTAGAATAGAATAAAAGTATTATAATATGTTGTATTTATACATCCAGTGTCTATGGGTTTGAAATATTTGAAGCCATTCCCGACACTTAAATGAAGTCATGTGTACATGAAGGAGGACACATTTGGAGTCCTGTCCATGTTTAGATCCATAGACTTATGCCAGGCAGGTTATATCTCATGCATGATCTAAATAAAATCCAAATATTGCTTTATTTATTTCAAGGTGTGTTACTTTTAATTTTTTTTTTTATAAATTATCCACAAACAAAGTTGGGTATAAACATATAGTTCTTAAATTCCATAAATGCAACAAATCATCATTCTTTACAGTATATATCAGTATAAACAACTTAGATCTTCATTTTATGGGTCAAATGGATTTTTGCGGCTCCAGATTAATTTAATTTGGGTGGAGAGGGGACAAAAATGTATCTTGCCCTGCTCTATACTCTGAAAGTGTTGTTTTACAGATTGATCCGTTTGAGCTCTATCTGTCTATCTATCAGGGCTATAACAAAATATTATTTTCATAATGGATCAATTTGTTGATTATTTTCCAAATAAATCAATGATTCTGGTCAGTAAAATGTCAGTCGCTGTTTCTCTCTAATGTCTCGTTTTGTCCACAAACCTAAATGATTCCATTGTAATCATTTATTTGTTAAATGGAGCAAAGAAACAAGAAAATATAATTTTTTTTTGACAAACACAAATCTAAATCTTTCATCTGCTTGACAGTCTAGAAAATGTGTGCAAATTAAACATTTGCCAGTTTCACATGGTTTCTCTTCACACCGGTGTGCCACTGCGCCACAATAATTAGTTTCTTATAGGATCATATTTTCCCTCCCTGAGTCTCAGCTGTACATGTAAAGTGCATTAGACAGATTTACATATAAAATGCCTCCATTTGCATTGCTGAGGGAACATGAGCCCAGACTGAGTTAAGATCTGCTCAGTGTGCACACAATCCGAGGAGATCAGACCACAATACTCGCTCCACGTACAACAGAATGGAAGGTATTAGCAGAACAACAGCACAGCGCTGTGACTCAGCAGCCTGTGGTTCTGCTCTTCTTGTCCAGGACAAGTTCATTTCCTGGTCTTTTTTGTGAAGCGAGGGAACCCGTGGAAAAGTTTTCTGAGGAAGACAAGATGTTCTAACTTTGGAGAGCATCACTGAGCCGAGGAGGGAGCGGCGTGCGGCTGTTTTCATGCTGCGATGATGAGGTCGAGATGACACACTGTCACACAGGCTGGTTTTCTACTGCTGTACTTGAGCTGGCTGCAATGGGAGCAATCTCACTTCTGCGCGAGTGAAATTTAAAGAGACACTCCCTGCTGTTTCTTCAGTATGTGTCAGTTACAAAAACATCAACAGGAAACATGACTGACAGAGACGCTGAGTTACACTGGGTGTCATGTGATGTGATGTGATGTGATGTGACGTCAGCTGACCTGGCTCCAATCAGAGACAGGAAGGGTCTCTTGTCCTTGTCGTTAGCCTGTGTGGTCTTCACTCCATTATCAAGGATCATTCCAGCCTGAAGGGTAAATCAAGATAACATCAATATGTTGAAACAGTACAAAACACTAAAAACATACAAACAAAAATAAAGCAAAGCTATGATGCGTTCACACCAAACACAACAACGATAAGCTCTGGATCATTTGTACTTGAATCAAGTAAAGCTCTTCCATAACTGGACAGACTTTGTTCCCGATCGGGTCCTTCCAACAATCATGGGTGCCTTCTGATTTTAGGCTGTCCAAATTTTTCTGTAGAGTGAGATTTTAACGTCATGGGACACTTCAGAGTCTTCCTGATTTCAAGTGATATTAAACATGTTTGATATTTATGACTGAACAGCCATTTGGGGCATGAGCAGAACTCTGCAATAGCCAATGAGAGCGAGTTGAAACCGATGTTGCGTAATTTTGTTTAGAACCGTAACTTGTACAAGACAATAATAATAATAATAATAATAATAATAATAATAATAATAATAATAATAATAATAATAATAATAATAATAACACATTTTATTTTTAAGCGTCAGAGACAAGGCAGTACAATAAAACATCAGAGAAGGATGACACAGGAAATAGAACAGTGAAACTACAGAGAGTAAGCTATTTTGAAAAGGTGATTTTTAAGTCTGGATTTGAGGTGACAAGTTGATTACATCTTCGTAGCCATGACAACTGGCAACACTGACAGTCCGCTTCAATGTCTGTTTACATTCTGAAGTCACGTTAAATCACGAAAGTTTCTGTGGGACCCCAAATCCCTGGAATCTTCTCCGTGAAATTGTTTGATTAAACGCCAAGTGTGTCGTCCTGCGCCTTGACTCGTTCGCTTTCTCAGGATTTCTCAGGAACATTGAAAATTGGTTACAAAGTTCCTTGTGTCTGTGGTCTCCCACATTTTTTAAAAGATTTGAAAATAAATCCTCCAGTGTTGGACAGTTGGGATGTTAGCAAGTAGCACAAGCTACTTCACGCCTGGACTCTCTTGCACTGATCATGCACATATGGCAGTTTTTCACTCTGGCTCAAATATATTAACCTGTGCGACTGAAGCTAACAAACCAAATTAGCATTGTGATAGTGAGTTCAAAATGAAAGTGATGCAAACTTTCCACACACTGTGAATCCATATAAAGTCATTGAAAAGACATGACCAATTGCGAACTTCAATTCACTTCCCCCGAGCGACTCAAATTAAGAGACAAGTGATTCAAAACTAAAAGACAAAATTCACCTCACTTTGCATCATTTGCATGAGGACAATTTTTTGAATTCAAGCAAAGCAATAAAATGCCAAAATGAAGCCAACTAAAAATATATTTGAAGTGGACAGTGCACATCATAGGAGGAGAGTATTTTGTCCATTGCTGTCACTAGACACATTTAAATGCACCATAAATTGGAGCATAAATCAGGCTTTACTGCATTTTTTTTAATGTTGTTACCATGGTGATGAAGGTCCAGTGGAATGTGCTTGCGGTATGTGAGGGTTGGGACAAGGGACAAATATTTAAAAATGTAAAGAATGTGAAGACAGTGAAGACAGACTTCAAACTGGAGCTGCACCAGAGTCATTATAATTTTTTTTAAATGTAATTACTGACCTTTTAGTTGAGCTGAAACCATTAATTTATTGTTATTTCCTGGAAGTGTCATTGTGAAACATTTTAATTGGGTTCATCCACCAACAAATCAGACTCACTAAAAGAAGACTTCCACTTTATTTGTGGTCCTTCCCACATGTTGATATGTGAACACAAGACAATGAAATCAGATGCATCTTTTTCTTACTGTTATTCATTGCTAATATTGTGAGTTTTGTCACAGCTTAATAAAGCTTTAGTTATCTTAGTGCCTATTTTAGCAGCTAGCAGTCAGAGTAGCTGCTGAAATCAATGACAAAATAATTTCAGGTTACATTATCTGCTAACGTCAAACACGACACAGATGGCAGCATCTGGCAGGAATAGACCAAAGTCAAATAATGTTGGGTTACTTTTGGCTACATTAGCTACCAAATCAAACACCAATGTACACAGACAGAAAATGATTGGCTACATTATCTGTCTGGCTGCAGTATCTGCAGATGTCAATCACTTATGGCGCACAGTTTAACTATATTAGCTGCTAATGTCAAACAATGATGGCAGTGTTTTGGGCTACATTAGCTAATGAAAAAAAACAATAGCACATTGTCTATATTAGCTGCTAATGTCAAACAACGAGGGCAGTGTTTTGGGCTACATTAGCTGCTAAAGAAAAAACAATAGCACATTGTCTATATTAGCTGCTAATGTCAAAAAACAAGGGCAGTGTTTTGGGCTACATTAGCTGCTAAAGAAAAACCAATAGCACACCGTCTATATAAGCTGCTAACATCAAACAATGTAGCTGGATAGAGTAGCTGCTAAAGACAAACAATCATGGAATAGCATCTGGCTACATTAGTTGCTAAGGTCAAAAAGCCTGGTGCATTAATTTTAGGAGTGTTTATTAGCCTACTTTGAGTATACTACCTTTTGGTTTTTAAAAAGTGTTGTAAAAATTACTTTGTTTTTGTAGAATTAGAAGAAGACTTTTTGGCTGCCATCTTGTGTCACCGTGTTTCTGCAGGAGCCCAAAAGGAAGTGCTTTCTACATTTTCAATTGGACGCAAACAAAGACAATAAGCTCCGCCCACACGAACCTGACGCATAAACCAACGAAAAGGAAGGAGGAAAATGGCAGAGAGAGTTTAAGAGTTTTTAAATCCTTGTTGGTACAAAGGGAAGGGGTTGAAAAATGTTGTTTTACCAATAGCTTTCACTAATTCTTACACACCAGACTTCAGGCATCACCAGATTCCACAACCAGACTGGAAAATATTCATTACAAGTCATACTGATAAAAGCCATCCTGTTGGTTCTAAACATAGACACTATCACTGTGTTGCCTGTGCGAAAGCCCAACCTGCCACCCCGATGTGACCTTCTCTCTCACAAACATCCTGCGGAGGGCACCTGACATGAGTTATGCTCCCATTAGGATGATCCAAATTCAAAGCGAAGCGGGGAAGGAACGAGCGAGGCGGGACAGAAAAGAGATCACAGTCGGGGGGCAGAGAAAAGAGGGAGATAACAATAACACTTCCTCTCCACCAGCGCCTCATAAATCTCTTCTCGAGCCACGCGGTGCTTGTTGCCGCAGGCGTCTCTAAACTCTCTCCCTTTGCTCTGCATCTCCTCCCTCAGCCTCGGCATCCTCTCTCGCTCTCTCTCTTGTCTGTCCTCAATTTCCTCAGCCTCACTCTTCACCCATCGTTCTTCCTGATTTGTTCCTCAGCAGGTGCCACCTCCTTAACTCTTAGTGATGAAGTGTTTTTAATATCGTAAAAAGTAAAGCTGAAAAAAAAAAATGATTAGGTGCTGCTGCACAAATGCACCAGTAACAAACACTTTCAGGTCACAGTGATACAATAATATACTTATGGTAAGAAATGGGAAAAGAAAATCCATGTATCACTTCAGGAACTCTGGAACTAGTCTGTCTGTGAGATGTTTGATTTTCTAAATAGGGATTAATAGACTTTTTCACAGTTTTATAATAAATGTAAATGAAGTTATAAGCCTTATAAGAGACAAACAAAGCAATAACATTGTTATTGTAAGAATTCTGGCAAGTTATGTGACACAACAAACAATGCAGATACAGGCAGCCTTGAAAGTTTACGTCAGAAGTGGAAATGACATCACACCCCAATTAAACGCATTCAAGTTTCAGCAGAACGCGTCAAAACAAGGTGTTACAGCAAAGTTCCTGAACGAGCAACGTAATCTAGTCCAGTGGTTTTCAAAATGTCTACACCAACTATCACCTGAGAAAATATCAAGTAACGCCATTATCATCAGCGTTAAAATACAGTGGCTGCAAAGTCAGCTACAGACTTTTCACAGGAGACAGATTTACTCCCAATAAGATAATCTGCTCCCTCATCATCCTCCTCTTCCTCACCTATACTTCAGACACTGGTGTAGTGAGATTAGATTAAGATGGAATGAGAGAAAAGGTGACTCTAATTATTATTATTTCATTTATTTTTTAAATAGCTGTTTATGAACCATGGGTCTAGTCCATTCAAAGGCATATCAGTGTGTTATTTTTGTCTTATACATCTTAATAATTAGCATCTGTCTGAGCTCACTTCTGCAAGTTTCAAGCAAAATCTTTGGTGTGACACTTTAACATTTCATAAAAACTTTTGGTGTGTTCTATTTGGAGTCGGAACTTTGAATTTTTGAGGTCGGGGTTGTGGCTGCATGCCAACTTCCAATTTGGAAACGCATCAAGCCTGACAAAGTAATCACCGTACAAACACTGTCACTTTTATCGTTATCGTTATCGTTAATAATCTGTCTCAAAGTAAATCAGTTGTATACATAGTAAACTAAAAGGCCAGTTCTACATATGTCCATTCACACCATGTAAACCAACGTGCCCCAGAATGTGGTTTTGTTTTTGGTTCTTAAAACACAATCAGGATTGTATTGGGTGCATTCACACCCGTGTTTGCTGAGTTCCACTAGGTCTGATCTGGTTGTAAATACCGACACATTCCTGTCCCAGTCTCTATTCTGAGGACCGGAACTGGGACCACTAACCGCCGATACTCACCCTGTAGTTTGAATGAGCTCTGTTGTTGATGAACTGGCCCATAGGAGTGTGTTCAGTGTGACCAGGAGTGTAGAGTCCTTCTGAAGGGCCTGTGGGCACGTGATGGAAGATAAACCAGAAGCCTGTTTCCTGTAGGACACACACACACACAGAAAGAGTTGGAGATTTGTATAAAAACATAGTTTTATGGACTGAATAAACATTAAAATTGTCTAAAAGACGATGTTCAGATTACCAGCCACGCTATTTAAATGTGATTCAATTTATGACTAATTACACATCAAATCGGATGGTTCACATTCATAACCACAAGGTGGAGAGGGTTTGGTCACGTGCAGAGGAGGGACAGTGATTATGTCAGACAAAGGATGTTGACGATGGAGCTGAGGAAGACCACAGAGAAGGTTCATGGATGTTGTGAAGGAAGGAGGACATGAGGACAGTTGGTGTAACCGAAGAAGACACAAGGGAGAGGGCAAGATGGAGGCAGGTGATCTGCTTTGGCGTCCCCTAAAGGGAGAAGCCAAAAGACGAAGATATTCGTAACTATAAGTGTCTTGCGCATGACTTTTATGTGACCATGACACATTAATACCGTTATGCAACAACTGAAAATGTCATATTGGTGCTGTAGCTGGAGATCAGGTCAGAAATTAAACCTATTGCAGCGAATAAGGCCTCGTTAAGACTGCAGCCCAAGTCGTATTTGTCAGCATACCCGATCAGAATCTGATCTTCCTAAACAACTGTTCACATTATATACTGCAAGTGACCAGATCCAATCTGTGCGTGTCCAAAATTGACATTGTCTAGTCTAGTCTTCCACGTTGATATCTACAGTTACAGGCACGTCCCGGAAAAACAAGTACTGTAAACAAAATAAACGGATGGATGACAGAAATCTGGGCCTATTTATGTCCGAAATGGTTACATTTCTTCTTATTGCAAAGAGGTGACAGAAATGCTGTGCTGTCGAGAAAAAAATTTAGGGTCCACACTGGGCTTGTCATTGAGAATTTCAGCAGCTTATCTGTCTAGCCCCTCTCTTATTGTTCCCACCCTTGAGGTTTTTTTATTTTCCGCTGGCACTGATGCCATGTTCTCCAAAACCCCCACTCCTCCATTCTGCACGGTATGTCTCTTCTAATTTCTTTTGAACAGACGAATCCCTCGAGGTAGCTACCAGGAACTTAATACTTTCTTCTGCCCACGGTCTGTTGCTCTCTTCCGTGCCTTTATTCCATTTTCCCGTTATTCCATGATTGTCTTCCACTGTGTCGATTGTTCCAAAGCACCTCCAATAAACCTCTGTCTCTCCAGATCCACTTCATTGTTGTTGTTGTGTGAGTTGTGCAACGAGTGACGCAGAAGACACTTTGAAATCCTATCTGGGTGACCGAGAAGTAAAAATCAAAGCCGCCTCTGTATGTAGTTTGAATTTTGGAAATATCAAACTCATGTTTTTTTGTTTTTTTTTAGCTGTTCATACTGTCAAATGATCAAGCTGGAGGCTTAAAAATCTGATTTGGACTGCAGACAGGCAAAAAAGCTAACTCGTGTTCAGATGTAGGACACTTGTAGTTTGGAGTGTGAACCAGAATGAGAATTAACTAGATTTGAATCAGATTTGAACAGTGTAGCTGGTAATGTGGACGTAGCCCGACTGACACAAATCTGATTTGAAATAAAGGATTGATGATCAGTTTTCAGTGTCCACACAGACGTGGAAAAAAAAAAATCTGATCTGTGTTGCTTCAGCCTGGTTAATCTGAATGTAGAGGGACAGATTATGAGCCAATGGGGCCCTGAGCCTGCTGGACTCTTTCAGTAATCCATGATTGGTTCACTTAATTTCACAGTGGCTCATAAAGCACTGATTATGTGTCAGCATTAAAAACCTGAACTATCACTTTAACGTCTGTTGCTGTTCAGAGATTCTTCTTACAGATGACGACAAGAATAACATTTTTTTTTTTATTTGTAAAGAGATAAATAAAAGTGAAAAAAAAAGAAAAAAAGAAGCACGTGCTCACTTCCACGTGCAGAACTCCAGCCCGGCCTTTAGCCGCTCAGCGTGTCAGCCTGTCTGTTCTTGTGTTGTTCTTCACGCGTACATGTATGCAAATGAGAAAAGTTATTACATCGGCGAGGGATAAATGAGATTCTATTCCGCCCCGCGCATCCTCGAGAAATCCCAGGAGTACGATCGTAATTGGCACTCGATCACGGTGAAAGTGCGCCGACGCTTCTGTCTGTTGTCTGCTTGATTCCGAACTTAACAGGAGTATACAGCCATTAATCTGACCTGGCAACGTAGTAATGAGACAGACCTCCACCTGGGGAGATGAAGGGAGGGAAAAGAGAGAGAGAGAAACTCACCTCTGAGCCTGCAGCTGCACAGTTGATGAGGTTGTTATTGGGGTTGGCGATCCAGAAAGTTGAAGTCGCACTATAAAAGAAGGGAGAGTGTGTTGAGGAAGGGAAAAAGAGACAAGAAAAAGAAAAAGGAAGAGAAGAACACTGGCTCTACACCGACAGATGGGTTTGATCTAAATGTTTCCATGTCACTGGATATAAATTGATATAAATGGACTCCTGCTGTGCAAATGTCTTTAAAGCCAAAACTGTATTCAGTGTATGTGATGTTTTAGTAAGATGAAAAAAGCCAATATTGGGAGTTAGTTCACAGAGATAAGCAGTAGGTGGCGACAAATTCCGGGTCACCACAGAAGAATTAGAACCTAAAATGAATTGAATAATGGTGCAGTGGTTAGCACTCTTTCCTTTGCAGCAAGAAGACCTGGCTTTGCGACCCGGTCTGGTTTGCATGTTTTCCCCGTGTGTGCGTGTGTTTTCTCCAGGTTCTCCAGTTTCCTCCCACAGTCCAAAAACATGCAGATTTGGGGATTAGCCTGTAAATTGCCTGTAGGTGTAAATGTGAAAGTGAATGGTTGTCTGTCTCTCTGTGGCCATTCGATGGACTGGTGACATGTCCAGGGTGTACCCTGACGTTCATCCTATGTCAGCTGGGATTAGGCACCAGAAGGATAACATGGTAGAAGATGAGTGAGTGAGTGTTTCTTGCACATGCATCAATTAGTTAGTGCATTTACATGCATGTGAAAACTCAGATTTTATTCAGATTAGGACAATAATTTGGTTTGCTTAATGCCACGTAAACATGTTAGCCAGACCAAAATCGAGCTAGTCTTAGTCAGACTAACATACCTGCATAATGCCATTCATAGTCTGATTACTCCTGCATGTATACACTTAGTCAGATATGCAAGAAAAATGTCCTCCCTGGGCTTTGACCCAGAAGTAGAAAACTACAATACTGTTGCTGGAAAAAAACAAACAAACAACACAATGTGCTGGCGAGAGCAAACGCTACGGAGAATACCCACTTTTGGACTGACCATTAACATGTACAGCAGATTCCAGACGTACAGAACCACAGCACGATCCATCTCACCGTTCTCTGTTTGTCTCTGATAAGAAGGTCAATAGGAACTTGATTCAATATGCATATCTTATAGAGAGATACAGCGCCACAGACAGAGGCGGAGTCAGACGTACATAGCCAATAAATTGATTTTCTCCTCTATATGTACAGTATACTCGGACTCGGCAAGTTGTCCGATTGCCTGTCTTAGTCTGACTATGGCCTTAGCTAGACCTTGAATGTAAAAGTGAATTTGACCTCTGATGTAAATTAATCTGTAAATAAAAAAACAAAACATCCAGAAATACCTCATTATAACTTAATATTAAGTGGTGGGCCTTATGAAACCGATTGAAGGGCCACATGTGACCCACGGGCCACGAGTTTGAAACCTCTGCCTTGAAGTCTCGTGTAAAATGAGTGAATCTCAGTGGACAGGCCAAAAATAATTCAGGAAAGTGTCATGGATTATGTACATATTTAAACATGTCTGATATATGTTCATTTTAAAAACTGACAGAAGTCTGTATGATCATTCTCAAAAACCAACCAACGGCCACAGGTTCGGCATCTCTTCACATGTGCAGCAGCATTGTCTTCTGTATTTTTCTGCAGAAACATTCCATGTTATTCAGTCTCATAAATATATTATATTGCAAGAACAACAACAAAAATTCAAGTAGTAGCCTCTGTTCTCTGGTTTAAAACAGACATACCCTGTAGAAGAGTAAATGTAAAAGCTTGTGTCGTCTTTAGTCTAATCAACGTTGGCTTCTGGTCATTTCATCTCATTAGCGGACACATTGCGGTAAATCGGGTTTTTTTACTCTCATCCTGAGCTTTCTATTAACCTCTCCACTCGATTACGCAGCTTTCTTCCTCCACACATCACACGCTTCATGAAGCAGCTCAGTGGAGACGGGAGTGAAGTGAAGTCATTGTAATCAATGTGTCGGTCAGACTCGGTTAAGGTTCGGTCTGGTTTTCCTCTGTGTGAGACAGAAACTGGAGCTCAGGGGTGAGCAGTCATTTTCCCCAAGGGGCCACATGAGAAACATAAAATATTGTGGAGGGTCGGACAAATGGGCTGAACTAAATTATGCTCAATATTAATTATTTATAAAAAGCAGTAAATTGAATTGTTTTGGTGCAAATAAGGCAACATATAAACACACAATAAACTGAATTAATGGTAAGGTGGACTTTATTCAATTATTATTAACAAACTCTATTGAAAATATTAAACTACTATACTATATAATACTACTATACTGTGGTGTAGTGTAGTGAGTATATTGTCTGACATCACCGTTGTGGTAAGAAACGACTGTCTGACCAAGCGAGGGGTCAAACACGAGTCACCATCGGCGCAGCTTTTTTTTAATGAAAAACAAAAGGGGGAGCGTCAATGGTGAGTTTTTACAACAGTGATGACAAAGCGGATGGATGTTTATGGTGGTGTCGTAATAATATGTACTCCGAAACTGTAGGGGGAGCTCTGTAGCGGAAAAAGTTACCTGAGTTGCAAAGTCCTGCTTTAAACGAATATTGGAATTTCACCAAAGGGAAACAGTAGATGACAAAAAAAAGTCAACACAGAAGAAGGATAAAGAGCAGTTCTGTTCATCTTTTACTCCCACAAGTACATTATTTTAAATGGAAACTAGAATAAAACAAAATGAACCATTGTCAGTTTTCACACTTTGCACACAGAAATGAAATTATTCCACAAAAACTGAAAACAACCAGGGTCAAAATGATTGTCCCGCTGATGCTAACAGTCACTTGTGTCTCCTTGTTGCTGGATAACAGCCTGCAGTGGTTTGTTGTAGTTTGTCTCCTGAGGAATCCCAGCCCATTCTTCTTTGGCAAATCTCTCCAGCTCCTCCAGATTTGATGGCCTTCTGGCATGGACCTTGGTCTTCTGGCATGGACCTTGGTCTTCACTTCAATGGGATTTAAGTCAGGACTTTGTGCAGGCCAGTCACTAACGTTCACTCTGGTCTTCTGGAGGTCGTTCTTCACCAGGAGCCACGTATGTTTTGGCTCGTCGTCGTCGTGTTGGAAGACAAAGCGACGACCCAGACCCAGTTTTGCTGCTGACTGCTTCAGGTTTTCTTTCCAGATCTTCACATCTCCTTCTTTCTTCATGATTCCTTCCACCTTTACGACTTAAACTCAGATGGGAATTACGACGCATACCCTCCTATGTACAAGCGTGATGTGAAGTATTAAATAATGAAGACGAGTGAGAAAAAAAATCGCATCACAGCCACACACACACACACACATATAGACTAATATCTTTAAAAGCCAACTTAAAATGTCCTAAAACTACCTATCAATTTATATCGCAAAGCTGAGACGGAACGTTCTTAACCAGTTCAGGAACAATATTTGTTTTGTTCTAACCGGTTCAGGAAAGTCAATTTTAGAGTGGAACCTAAAACCAGAAATGGTAAAATACTGTTTCTGTTAGAAACGAACCAATTGGAAAGAAATTCTGGTTCAAAGCGCTGAGTAGAAATAACCAAAATATTCTTAAATTCATTTAAAAATGTGTTTGAAGATGAAGCAAATGTTGCTTGGCCAGAATTCACCCACACCTTGGTTGACATGAAATACAAGTGTGTACAGTATATCTCAGCGAGGAGGAATTCTGTCATGTTTATGTAAGATGGTAACAATGGTAAAAAGTTCTTCTGGATCCACTGGATCAAAATGTTAAAATCTGAGCTGATTGTAAATTTAAAGACGGGGAAACAGCCATTTTGGAATCTCACTGACCAAAATGATGAATCAATTAAACAAGAAAATAATAAAGAGATTATTCGTTGTTGTGAGAGGCCCCTAGTGGAAACCTGGCTGCTGTACAGTCAGAGGAGGTTTGATCCTGTCTAAACACATGAGGAGGGGATTACTGTGGAGTTCATTCCTGCTGTTTTCCTTGGTTGTTCCCATTAAAAGTGACAGGAACAAATGTATGAATGAAAAAGAAGACAAAGTAGACAAAGCAGAAGTTCAAGCTCTGGCTCTTCTCCCTCCACGGCAGAGCGGCAGCTGAAGGCCGCTGCTCTCCTGAGCCAGAGCAGCACACGCTGCCGTCACGTTCTGCTGCCAAACTCAGCGAATCTGAACCCAAAATATGCTGAACTCCGCAGGTTTGATGGTTTTCTGGCAGCGACAGAAAGTATGATGGTCCCAGTTTCATTTTCTGTCTCTTCATTTTCATACTTATGAGGAAAGAACCTCAGGACGAATCATTGCATCTCAAAGGTCCCTTTATCTGAGTTTTTATCTCACTGCCTTCATCAGCAGATACTGTTGATCTTTGTGGAGAAATTTGGTCACATGGTTGTAAAATATGCTTTTAAAATATAGTATCTGCATTTAGATACACTTCTTTTTTTTTTTTTTATTAATTCTTACAGAAACATACAACATTCACCTGTTTTTCTGAATTGACAAGATAATTTCGAGCTTCCATTCTCTTCTGGAGATCTCAAGAAACCAACTTGTTTAGTTTAACCCAGTTTTGCGTTGCTACTCTGCTTTTTTTTTTTTTTTTTTTTTTACATACTGAGATAAAACGTTTTTGCAAATTTGACCAGCCATGAAAAATAATCTTGTTAATTTGGAAAAACAAACTAGAAAATATGTTTTTATGAAAAAAATAAAGCGTGAAATCAAGATAAAAAGAACCGAAATAATGTTTTCTTTTAAAGGACAAATGATCTTGTTTATGCAGGAAAACAGAGCTAAAATTATTTTTTGTCTCATTAATTCAGGAAAAAAATAAAATAAAATTTTAGGTGAATGCAATTGACTCGTGCATTTTTGTTATTTCACCCTGAAACTAAAAAAGCAAATTGTGTCATTTGCAACAAAAAATGCAAATGAAAGATTCTTTTATCTTGTCATGTATGAACCTGAGAAAAGCACCTGTGTGAGCCGTGTGCAGAGAAAATCAGTGACAGTTTTGCAGATTTGCAATTATATGAGAAAAAGCAGCTTAAGGTCATGAATATGAATCGGAATAGAAACTGTGGCTTTGTAGCACCTTAAACCTCTCTTCTCTCCACATTCTCTCCTTCTATTCTTCTTCTTTTCTCTAGTATGTGTAGGGTGTGGGTGTGATTCCAGTCTCCACTAGTCTACATGCTGATGTGCCCTTGGGCAAAACACTTACCCAGTGTTGCTGTATGAATGGGTATGAAGGATGTGTGATAGAAGATTGCTGTGTGAATGGCAAAAGTGTAGTGTAAAAGCAGTTTTTTTGGTTATCAAGACTAGAAACGAGCTACTGCATATTAACACAGACCATTTATCATATGGTTGTTATGTTCCATTTCTTTCCATCTCCTAAATGTTAAATTGAAACTGTTTTCAGTCTTTAGTCCACTGTTTTTCACATGTTCTCAGCCATTCTGTATATATAGATATATACACAGTACTGTGCATAAGTCTTAGTCCACCAGCAGCTTTGTTGTTTTTATGTCAGTGTTGTGATCGTTGGCGTTTAGATTGAAAAGATGTGACTAAAAGTCAGTCTTCTACTATATGATCAACCTGTCAGTGAGTTGAACTTGTGCAACATGTGTATGTAATGCTCCAACATGTCTTGAGTAAACCAGGTATAATAGACCTTTTTCACAGCAGCTATTTGTTGGCATGAAATAGTAGGAGAAACACAGGTTTGACCAATAACATTAGGGTTCCATTCCAGGTTTTAAAGAGCCATGGTTGTGTTATTGTTAAGTGTAAATGTAGGTCACACTAAATATTTGATTTTATAGAAGCATTTTTGTTGTTGTTATTTTCAAACTGCATATGTGTTTCTCCATATTTCAGGATATGAAAATATCTCATATGACTGAGAAATAATTGTACAGGATGGTCATTATAGCATTGCTAAAACAACAAATCTAATGGTGGCCTAAGACTTATGCACAGTACTGTATAATCCACTGTCCTACATGTTTAACTGCTCTAACATATCTGATTCAATGGGTCCACTTAACACCAAGCTGTGCAAAAGCCTGATAATGACCCATTCATTTGAGTCAGGTGTATTGGGGCAGGGAAACGTGTATAAAATGCAGGACAGAGTGACTGAAAAAATCAAATATGGATTTTCTCCTCTTCACATGTTACACACATATGGCTGAGAGACTGAAAACAGTTTCTCTTTAACATTTAGGAGAGGGTTTTTGCAGAACATACCAACCAGCTTTTTTTAGTCTTGATAACCACTGAAAACTGCTTCAACACAACAGTTTTGGCATTCACCCATTCATTCACATATTCACACAGCACATGAATAAGAGCATTTTACAGAATTAATCACCTTTAATCTGTATTTCAGACAAGGGTTTTACTCAATGGAGGTTACCATTTTGTTTTAAAATGTACTATATTTAACATAATAAGTCCTATAAAATAATGCAGTGGCATCTGGGACTCAGCGGGAAAATAATACAAGTCGAAATCAGAAATTTACTGTGAATATAAAGTAAAATGAAGAGGTAAACATTTATTATACATATGGTAAAAGTCAATTTTCTGTGTATGTGTATTGACACATAAATCTTAAGTTAAAGGCTGGGAAAAATTCAGCAAATTTATTTGGTAAACCTAAAAACCTCGACTGAAACTCTTCAGTGGGTTTTCTCTCTCTCTCTAAATCACATTAGCTGCAGTGGACAGATGTGGCAGACAGAAGGATTTTTTTACAACATTCACAATAAACGTTAAAATGAAACTGACCCTGCGGTGAACCGACTGTGCCAGTTCTGTGTCTTGGAGTTTTTCCTGTGGGCGGAGGAGAGAAGAAGAGGAGCGACGTGAATCCAGCAGCAAACTGCAAACCTGCTGTGATATATGAAAGTCCACTGTGTGGTCAACTGCCCACCTGCTCAGAACAGGTTAACTGCTCAGGGCAAAATCTGCTACACAGTGTTTTTTATTATTTCTTTTTATTCCTGAAAGAAATTTTCAACCATGGAGACAAAAAACTTTTTCCTCTATCAACTTTATTTTTATGGCCGAAATGAGAAAGCATGTATGTAGCTTTATGCAGCAGCAGGACAACAACTTCCAGAAAAACAGGTGCATTATGTGCAGTCGAGGGCTGATAAAACACAGGGTTCCCACATCAAATTCAATGACTTTTCAAGGACCTTCCAGGAACAATTTCTTCAAATTCAAGGAACGAAAACAGCTTGAAATGGGAGCCGCTTCAACCATGGCGTCCACTTTTAATGGAGATAACCAAATGACCCAGTAACCAATACCGAATCTAAAAAGCCTCAGTAAAGCTCTGAAAAATGTCTCAATCTCAACCACATGAGAAGAAACATGAACATCTGCAGAGGAGATGCACTGAAATAAAGATACTTTTAATCCGTGTGTGTCCCCTTTTTTTCCTTTTAAAATAGCCATAAAGCTGTTTTTCCAGCTCATTTTTAGCTACTCTCCCACACCAAACCCCATGGAGAAAATGAACGTTTTAAGCTGTCAGAGACACAGAGAGACAGAGGAGCCGCTGCTCCACTGCTGTCTAGTTTAGCAAGTTTGCATAACTTGTGCAAACGTGAACGAAGCATTTCAGACAATAAAGTCACAAAGTACATTCGATCTTACTAACGGAAGCAGCAGTGGATCAAAAACTCCAGTGTGCTGTGATGTAAAATCGCTGTTTTTCTCTATGGATTTTGGTGCAGGAGATTAAGCACTTTACAAACAGTGCCAAACGGTAAGAAAAAGCAGTGAACCTATTCTTGCCGTATCCTGCTGATGTAGCTTGGAAGGAGAAGTTGCAAATGCTTGCTTGGGGACACACACCTACACACACACACACACACACACACACACACACACTTTAAATTAGCCAAGCATTTAGGCCAAGCACATTCATCTGGCTCAGATTAAGTGACAGTCTTCATTCTGCTCCTGGCAAATCTGACTGAAATGTATTGTTCTCATGTGAGGATTTAACGTCGACACATACACAGCTCAGCATAGGCAGAAGAAGACACTAGGTAGTGTGAAAAGACGGCAGTTAATTAATCTTCATAAATCTTATAGTTTGGGGGGTGGGGGGCTGGGGGTGCACAGTTAGTGCAAACAAGTTTGATTAAATGGGAATTTTGTTTGAATGGCAGTAACAAATGCACTGGGATTTGGAAATCATTACCGAATACAATGATCCAGACAAATTAGACAAAAAGCCTCACGAGAGGTATTGTGAATTGTGCATTAACAGGCTGTTATAAGTGGAAAAATTAGTCGAGGAAGGTGAGAGAAAAACAAGGGGAAAAATTTATAATGAGGAGCAGAAGGCAAATGAAACGACAAATCCTGCCTTTGCCCTCGTGCTGGAGAGCAGGTGGGTGACTTCATATCAGAATAAGCCAGTGCCATTATGCATCCCTAACCTTGGCCTCTGTGCTCTGCAGCCGAAGTTACAGTCAGTTAGGGGAGATAAATACATCATGTGACCTGGATTAAGCTGCTTTATATGCGAAGCTGCATATTTATGCTTTAAACATAATTTTATGACACGCAGTGGAGGACGAACTGGCTACCTACTGGCAAGTGTGCTGTGATTTAGTTTTAGTTATAGTCTTGTGACTAAAATACCATTTAGGTTTAGTTATATTTTATCATCTGAGATATTTTGGTTTTACTTAACAAAATATAATCATATTTTAGTCAATTAAACTCTAATGGGGTTGTGTGTGTGTAGTATTTAAAAGTATTATTTAAACTTATTAAAGTTAGAATTTACAACACACACAACCAAATCAAGTTCATGTTTTCCTTGTTACATGTTTGTTTCAATTTGTAGCAAGTAAAACCTCTCACTTGGACTTATTATCGTCAACATATGAATTAGTGTTTTTATTTAAAATCCAAAATTAGCTGTGTTGGTGGTTTGTTTTAGTTTGAATTTCTGCCACTTTCCACATGTGTCCTCCTCCATGTTGACATCTGGGTAGATCAACCAAACCTCCGTATCTCGCAAAGAGATTAGTGTGATTGGATCTCTTATTATTATTCTTCTCTTCTCATTGGCTCTCTCCCCGATCTAACATTTTCATCTAGTTTTTATTCACTGACAACAGTACGAGCAAATTTAGTCGTAGTTTTTGTCATATCGACTTTATTTTTATTTACTTAATGCCTCGTTTTCATAAATGCCTCGATAGAAAAATACTGAATCGTTACATTATATAATATATTTTGACACCAATGTGATGAGGAAGCTTATTTAGTTTAATGCTCTGCTGCCACCTCCAAGCTCAAGAAACTATGGTTTACACTATTTTCCCAGCGTTTTTACTATGAATATTCTTCTCTATGCAGATGACACGCTCTCTTTCCTGACACCTTCCTCATTCTGCAATGATTCCATCTTTCAGAGGTCATCTGGTGGAAGACCCCACTACATCACAAAAAGACACAGTGTCACAATGTTTATTCCAGTATCATGCTGCCATAGTGGTTCTTATTTACTATGGAGTTGTATGGAGAAAACTGCTATGAAATTGTGAGTGCATGTTGATCTGTGTGTTGATCGGATGCTATCACCACTGGGGTGCGTCCTTCATCTATTATGTATTCTCCCCGAATCATCCTCATCAACCTCACAGTGACCTCCTTAATCTTCCTGACACATCTGTGTGTTTGTGTTAGTCTGACCTTGCTACAGCTCAGACGTGATCTCCCCTCAGCTCGCTGCTCTGTGCTTCTTTCTCACATTTCTAATTTCCTAAATCCTCCAAAATGTCATCCCAACGAGAGCCATTACCAGTTACATTTGTGCTAATGATGAAACATCTCTATTTGAACGTGACAACAGAACTGTTTACCCTCGGGATGCAGGAAAGTTTCACAGCCCTGCCACAGACGGCCGTCTGGGAAAAAACCTATGTCCCCTACCTTCTTGCTTGGCTGAGTGTGCCAGCTGTTCCAAGCAGAGCAAGAAAATCCCACATGCTTGAAAAAAGAGACTATTCCTCAACTTCAGCAAAAGAGAAGGAGCAAAAAGTTTGTAACACTGTTGCCCATCCACAACCAGCTGATGTTTCGATTTAGGGGCATGAAACGGATTGTTAAGTGGCTTTGGAAGCTCACACTGGTGACACTATGGGAACAATTCCCTGGTCTGGCCTTTCGACAGAAATCACAACTGATTTGGTGCTTGTGGCCACAGCACAGAGAAAGACTAAAGATCTGTTCTACCCCTGCAGAACACCGAGCTCTGGGAAGACACTAAAGAAAAGATGTCAAAATCAGAGCTACTCAGCTGGAAAACAAGTATATTGTTATGTCAAACTGTATATCAGCGAACCTGAAGCAACAGGAGTTAGCAACCTAGCTCAAAAGCTAATAAAGACAACATTGATACAGCAAACCAGTGAGCAGTGAGGAGGTAAGACACTTTATCCTCCACATGAGGGTCGTGGGGATGCTGGTTCCAATCCCAGCTGACATATGCGGTTTTTCATTATACAGTCAAGGTTCCAAATGACGTCAACAGACCATTGTGTAGTCACTGGACGAGTCATGAACACAACGTCTGAGACAAACCGGCAGGAGCATTGCAGTGAGCATACATGGCTGATTTCTGCAAAAATACATGGATATAGCATTTGAAACAACCTCATCCATATCGAGTAGAAATTATGAGGTAACGGAAAAGATCATGCCTGATACCAAACCGAGTAAAGTTGAGCCGAACAAAGTAGTGCTAGAACTGCATAATGGAAAAGTGTCACTAGGGCGAATGATGGGGTTACACCCTGGAAAGGTTGCCAGTCCATCTCAGGGCATTACGGGTTACGTGACAAAACCAAACCCAAAACTGATTACTTTTTACAAATAAGACATTTGTCATCCATTAGTGATCAGCGCTTCTGACCTCACACCAGAGCTGTAATTCATTCATCATGTTCCTTAAGACTAATAAGCACTTAAAGTGAGAAAAGAGGCATAAAACAGTGAAGTCTGATCATGATTAAATGACGACATTATGAATCACAGAGAAAAACAAGGGCATGGCAACATCTCACATCTCAGCTTCAGCAGCTGATCTGAGGCAGGTGCCAGTGAACATTTGTGCTGATGGGACAAAACAAAATGCCCTTAAACCTAAATGATTATTAAACGGTATTATCAACCACATGCCGAGTCAGCCATTGATTTGGAAAGGACACTGTTTTGGCAAACTCTTGAAGCAGGGAACCAATCACAAATGTGTGTGTGCCCCAGGTAAATCCTGGACGCATACAAACATACAACTTTTCACACTCACAATACAGTCAATTTTGTCTCCAGTTTACCTAACCCAATCTGCATGTGTTGGAATGTAGGAGGAAGCCAAAGTACCTGGAGAAAACCCACACACTCACAGAGACGAGCGGTAAACTCCACACAGGAAGACTCTCAAAAAGTGTTGGACGATCCAGGCTGAGACACTGTGTGTTGGAAATAATGACATTCATCCTGGAATGACACATGGTTCAGAGCTGTTCAAAATGAACTTAATACACCTATTGGATTCTCCACAGCAACTCCCTGCACAGATATTTGTGTCGGGTCCAATTCCCAGAGCAGGAAAAGGAAATGAATCTTTCAGCCACTTGTTTCTATTAAACACTTGGCTTCCCTCTGCAAACACTGCTGAAGAAGTGAGCTTCAGTGATAAATTCAAGCAACAGACTGTTACAGGAAGGAGTTGGTTTATTTAAACAGAGCTGAAGTCCATAGGCTTACTGTCAGCTTAATCTGTAGCCTCTAGCACCATACGGGTGGAATTTGTCAGCAAAATATGAGCAAAAAAAGGAGGAAGGTCTTTTCTAATCAGGGCAATGAGGACAACTGTTTTCAGACATAAACTCTGGATAATGTCCACAAAATAAAGTCTGGACATAAGAATTTAAACAACTGCAGAACAGAAATGTGTGAATCCAGCCAAGTCGGCCAGCGATTTGGTTCCATTCTACAGATCCGTCTGGCAAAGACGCCGTTTTGGCCAATTACAGAATGTCTGAAAAAGGGGAACCAATCACAAAAGGGTATTTTCACCTGTCGCAGTATAGGCCGACAACATGATGATGACAGAGAAGCAAGGTCTAGCAAATGTGGTAAGACGCTACTGCTAGATAGCCTTCCTTCTAGAAAACTACAACGAGCAAATTTGTTGGGGCGTCATCCTGCTCATTCGTCTAATTGGTTGTTGGTCTACACAATTGCATACAGAAGCATTTTGATCTATGTTCATTTTCACGCCTCTTGGAAGTGGGAGGTGATTACACCCTTTCTGGACTCAATCTCAAATGTGTTTGAGATGCAGTCAGGCGTTAGTCAGACTAATCATTTCCCTTTAGCAGAGCAAAGGAATTGGGTTCATACCTGGTGCCCCTAAGCAAAGTACATAACCGCCATTCCCAATAAGCACAGATGTGCGCTGACCCTTTCCAGACTTGTTCTCAATCTCTGTAATCTGGCGTTTTCCTGGTTTGTCTGAGATGAGAACATTAGCAGAGGAGGTGGACTTTAATGGTTCCTGGGGACGGACTCGATCCAGATCAACTCAAATGTGGATCAGAAGACGCATTCATGATTTATTCGGTGCGTTCATATCTGAAATTTGTGACTGGATTACTCAGGATTCCCGGGCAAAATATACTGTCAAGCAATAATTTCATCTGATGCTCTTGCTGTGTGTTGATTTTTAACTGTTGTCATATTATCTGCAGAACTTTTAAACATCCTGGATAACTGTGGATTCGCACAGCATGTGACAGACTCATGTGATGCATAATAATAAGGGACATATTTTAGGCCTAATTATTTCCAGAGGTCCACACATTTCTCAGGTTGTGGTTACTGCTGCCCTTTCAGATCATTAATGTGTTTTATTTTTTCTTTACATTGAGCATCACTGCTGAGATGCAAAGGGCAGAAATTAGAGCTGTATCAACAAAAACATTTCGTCGCATTTCATGGACACCAGATGTTCTCTTCGGTAAAATAAAATAATAATAATAATGAAAAAAGGTGTTGAGTGTAGAGACAGGTGGGATATAGATGTGAAAAATGTGTTTGTTTACACTATTTTGTTCTAGTCAGAGCAGAGCTTCTTCACATGCTAACGAGGTAGTGTGGTCCTGATCCGTTAGAATTAGGACCAGGTCACCTGAGAACTGGTGTTTTTTTTTTTATTATAAGAATGCATAATTATAACATGAAGAGCAACACACCTACTATGTTATGATCAGAGCTCTCACACATGCATTTCAATCAGTTCACACGCCACACATGACATTTCTCAAGTGATAAAACTCACCACTAATAAATTAGTCATCTATGAATTGGTGATGCGAAGGCTTTTGGTTTGCATATTACTTTCATACAGCCGTCTTGAATTAGCAACCTATCAGCTAACAGACCACAAGTAATATTTCTTGTTGCCGGGTAAAGTAGCAGAAAACTATTCTTTCATTCTGGACAAACAATGACCAATGCTTTGGGACCAAATTGTCTCTTTGATCCATTTGTCTTTTTTGTTCTGAAAGGCAAAAGTTAAACAACCTATTTGGTTTAGTGGAAATTGTCCATTAGATTAACATATTAATCAAAACACTCCTCATCTCAATCCAAACCAAGTTTCAAACTTGTGAGCCCTGGTTATGATTATGACTTCTGTAGCTATAGCTCTAGCTAACCTGAAGCACATCCAAACTTTGATCACGTAAAGTGTTTTTACATTGTCAAATGTTATGGTGTCTTCCATTTACATCAGAAAGTTGGAACTAGAGGTTACGTCACCTATGAGTTGAGAAGTCGGAAACAGACACAAATGTATCAGGGGGTTAACCATTATCAACCATTATACCAGTCGATTACTACGCTTTAAACACACACAAACAGCGTAGCAACATGTCAGCAAGTAGAAATTGAACAGGACTTTGTGTATGACTGATTTAATGTGAATCAAATAAAACAAAAGTGCAATTAACAGTAAAAGTAGCAGATTATTTTTACAATTAATGTTTGGAATTCTACGTTGGGGTTTGTTGGTTACCGAAATAAGTTTTCACTTTTCAGCAGCTGCTTTAGAGCCTCTGTGGTCATACGTAATTGGCTGCGTGTGCAGCTCAGTGTGTGGTGAGATTAAACCATAAACAGCCCAGGTTGAGGGGAAGCATGAGCATGTGCTTGGATTACAGGGGGGAAACGGAGCACTCTGAAGAAAACCATACATTCACAGAGAGAGCAAGCAAATTGTGAGCAGCAAGAACCCGGCCACATCTTTTTTCTTTGTTATGATTTGCAGCCTTCACATGTGAAATTATACTGCCAGCAAAAAAAAAACAAACTATTTCCCAGGAAGTGCAACAGAATTGGAAAAAAACAGTTTACTGCTTATTAGATAATCAAACACTGAAGGTTGTGCATATAATCACAACCTCTCTGGGGAAATAAAGTTGTTTTTTTCCAATTTTACTGTCAAGTGAGGCAAAATATTCACAGTACACACTCAAAGATTGGATCATGTGGCAAATATAGTACAGCATGTGATGAGCTTTATCCTGCATTGCACAAAGAATGCAACTCTTCTCCTAAAAATTACATTCCCACACAAATTAACTGTATTCTCAATTATATTTCGAGGACCATACCATTTTTAAAGCAAAATCAAGCTATTATTTACACAGACATACTGCATAGCACTGGTAGCTTTTTGAGGAAATATCACCCTCAATGACTGAATGTGCAAAAATCTAAAGCAGATGATGTTTCATGGTCATTAACGTAATGTACATCAGAGGGTAAGTGCAGGTTGTAGCAGCATGTGACGACTGTTAGATCAGAGAGGGAAAAAAAAACACACAATACCAAACATTGTTTCCCAGAAACTATATTTGTGTACAAATAACCTGCAATTACAAGAGTATTTTTTTAAAAAAACATAATTGCCACTAAATTTCCAAGAACCACAAACATGATTTTTTGTGTTATTTTGTTTCAGACGAGTTGCTGACCTTTAAAATGTTAGAGGATAATTGAACGCGCCATCTATCATTTTAATGGATGAGAAGTAATTTTAGGTGTTGTGCACTCACATAATCTAACTTCACAATCCTTGAACATAATAGTATTAGAAATGTGTGTGTGTGTGACAAAAATAAATGTATTCACATCCTGTTACATCATAAATGTCTTATCTACAAGAACATTCTGAAAAAAATATAAAAATCGACGATAATTTTTGCAATATTGTGGTGGAGCTCTATGTAATTTTAGCTTTTGTTTATTAGTAAAAAAGTGAACAATATACGTGTTTGCTCATAAGTTTTTTTTTGGGACATTTTTCAGACAATATGAATAATAATACAAAAAATACTCTCACTCTTGGTTAGTGGTTGGACCAGTTGCACCAGTTAAAAGCCGAGCAGCAGCATTTTTAATCAACTGTAGTCGAGCGAGTGACGTTGGATTACATTAGTCTAAACAAAGTGTGTTAAAAGCATGGATTAAAATCTCAAAGTGAAGCAGAGAAAGAAGTTGTTTAGCTTTGGCAGGTTGTCTCTGTCTGTAGAGGATTTAGACCAAACTTATCAGAGAAGTTGAACTATTTAGTAAACTAGTAAAAGACTCCAAAGAGAAGTCCAGTTGCTTACAACTTAACTCCTTTGACTAATAAAAGACCCATTTTCACACTTTACTATGCCATAGTTAGTTTTAACTTTAGCCCCAGATGAGTAGTCACAGTTTCACCAAGGAGGTTACAGTATGTTTTCATCAGTGTGGGTTCATCTGTAAGTTTGTCCTTCTTTTAGAAACTTCCTGTCTCCAATTTTTGACAAATCAATCAGAATTTATAATGGGCACCTCTCATAATTTGAACGGTTTTGCAGGATCACACTCTCTACCATCAGACTATGTTTCATCTGGATTTAATCCAGATTAAGACAATTTAAATTTAACACATTTTAAACCCATTTAACAAGTTCAGATGTAAGTTTTCTGGATCCAGTGGATCAAATGGTAAAACTTTCAGGTGCTGCTATGAAAAATACAGGCAACATAGTCTGAGCTCTCTGCATGATCTTGCATTCACTTGCATTATTTACACGAGTAAACACAAATTATAGTACTTGGCGTGACTGTACAAGACTTTGTTCATCCCATTGTCTCTGCGTTTGTACTTCATGTCAGCCTCTGGATATAAAACAATGTCGTTTCTCTGTTTGCAACTTTGCTCATATTATGGCTGTATCTAAATATACAGCTATATGTTGGATTTTTTTAAAGTGTTAGGGTAGGAAATAAATTACTTTACTGTAACAGCAGAACATTAGCATGCTTGAGGAGTTAGTGATAAAGGTAGAGATTAAAAAGGTTATACGGTACATTTTCATGGCAGAGTGACTTGTAATAGTGTGCTTTTATTTCCAATCTGTGCAGTAAATGGCTGGTATTGCACTTTGTGACTTTGTTGCGCTGTGAGAAGTGTTGGAATGAGTTAACTTTGTGGCTTAAATGGCCAGAAATTCTGCCCCGCTCAAGTTCAGGAGTGATGCCAAAAAGGTCAAAAATACCAGTGTTTCAGCTAGAACAGGGGTTGGTGTGTTTGATAGAAAAAAAAATATCACTTCTGATTTGGGATGCTGAAGATCATGAAGAGTACACACCAAGTTTCAGTTCAGTGAGTGGGAGAGCGCAGGCCGAGCTACGGTCAAGTGATTGATGGGTTTGGTTTTCTGGGCTTCAAAAACCACTTAACCACTCGAACTCGCAGCAGGACAGAGTCCCACAAGCTGCTGTCGTCTAAGCAGAAGTTAGACTGTGTTGCTTTTTTCTGAAACTTTTCTGGTTTGTCATCAGTCCCATATACATTTACACAAACAACAAAACAATTCTATTTTTAATTATTAATAATTTTGCTCTGCATCCATAGGAGCAGCCCAGGACTTTTCAAACTTAAGTAAAGTTTTTTAAATAATTTTTGGGAAGCTCTGTAATGTGGGCAGGAGGCAACTCCAGAGCAGAATTTTGGCATTTTCAAAAGAAAATGGTGTAATGTGGATGTAGCCTGAAACAGAAGTCTCAGGATTAGATTAGTAGATACAGGCAACAAGACTTGGTGAAATAACCCGAAAGTGGGGCTAAATCCATACCGCTTCATTTTCAAATTTTTCAAACCAAACAATCTGTCCATGCAAGTAGCCCTGGAGTTTTCAAACTAAAATGAATTTCTTACTCCAGACTCTTCTCTTGGGAGGCTCTGAATTGCTTGGGTAATGCAGGTGGATCTGGAGCCGATTTCCAGCATCTTCAAAAGAAAATGTTCTAACTGTGGATGTAACCTGAAACTGGGTTATGAGCTGCATGGTTTAATAAAATGACTCTCAAGAAAAGGGTAACACCTGGAGTCAGAGGTGAAGTAGTCTCTTTGATTAGAGGCGAAACATCTTCAAGATGACCAGGCTACAAACGCTGCTGGCTGCGTTTTAGTTTGAAAAACATGCAGAAATGGAGACATTTGCAAACATTTTACTTTCAGTTTTTTGTTTCACCTCTTTGTCGGTATAAAACAACTGACAACTAATTAGTAATTTATGAAACCAATCAAATGGCTGCACAGAATGCACAACCTTTTTTTTTTTTTTGTAAACCAATGTTTTATGAAAACAAATGTTTAAAAAATTCAAGTTTATGACTAATAAAGTGTTTTGTCATATAACACTTTTTTCTCCTCTTCATGTCAAGTTGAACAAAGTCACTTAGCTCTTATGACAGTTGACTACAGCCTGTCACAAGCTGTTGCTTAATTGTAATAAAGGTCAGCCTCTTAAGCCACATTACAACATAATTTTTTGTTACCTTTCAGACACAAAAAATCCGGTTTAGTTTATCCATGGAAGGTGCATCACAGGAACTGAAGAAGTTAAAGTTGCTCTTACCTGCAGTCCTGGCGTGGGTTGGCCACATATCCTGGAAAAGCTCCATCAGTGATGTCGCGGCACATTTTGCTGTCTCTGTCTGAAGGCAGCAGAGTCCCCGCTCGTACCATCAGACCCAGACAGTGGTCAAAGGTGTTCCTCTCCTCGGGACCGTCCTCTGTGAAGAAACAGTGGCCTAGCACGTCGTAGCCCACCACGTTCTTTACCTGGAAGTGGAAAACTGTGTTGGTAACAGTGTTGGTAAACTGTGATAGCTGTTTCCTCCCAAATTGCGTAGTTAGCTCCCTCAGTCATTTTTCTACTGCTTTATCCTCCACATGAGGGTCCTGGGGTTTAGAGCGTCCAGTTAAACAATCCCAGATTTTGCATGTTTTAGGATTGGGGGAGGATGCTGGAGAACCTAGAGAGAACCCAAACACAAATGGAAAGAACAGGCAAACTACCCACAGAAAAGCCCTTGGTTTAACTGGGATTCCAACATTTGACCTTCTTGCTGTGAGGTAACAATGCAAGCTGCTGTCCCACCATGTGGTCTGCTTAGTAAGCTACCATTTCAAAACATAAACTTGTCAGTTTGGGTACTGAAGAAGCATGGCGGTACAAGATGGAGGTCTCTGTGTTGCTGAAAATAATACAAAAGGCTTTAAAATGTTCTATTTTAAAGGAATAATACACTTCTATAAAGACAATCACTGGTAGTAGATACAATTTTTTTGCTAGGGAATCCTCCTAAATGTTACACAGTGAAACTTTAAATTAGTCTTTTTTTTTTCCACAGAAATTCACAAGTTGGATAATAAGATATAAGACTCTGCCAAGGAAGCTTTTGTGGTGCTTGGTCTTTGGGAGTATGGAGAGCTATAAAATGGAAGAGGACAGACGGCACTGCATTTATGACTTATTAAATTGGACACAAAAAAGACAGGAGTGCTAAAAAGACACTAAAACCGACAGCTGTCACTTACTGCGGATGCTTGGAGCAGCCATCTTGAATCATAAAATCGAGGCATGAGGAGTTTGTACGAGTTGAGGAGTTGGAATTACAACTTCTGGGGCATTCCTCGTGAAACTTCCTACCTGTAACCGGGAAATTACAACCCCAGAGAACATTTGACACTGGGGTCGACGCACGGTTTCCATCCAAAATGTAACTGGAGGGTGAAAATGCAAAGAAAGACATGGTTTGGCTGTTGAATTATTAACTTGCCATAGCCTAAATAAAAGTTTTTCTTGTTCTTTTGGCTTCTCCCTTTAGGGGTCACCACAGCATCATCTGCCTCCATCTTGTCCATCATGTCCTCCTTCACAACATCCATGAACCTTCTCTGTGGACTTCCTCTTTTCTTCCTGGACGGCAGCTCCATCTTCAACATCCTTTGTCCAATAGAAACTGCACATGCCCAAACCATCTCAACCTTTTTTTTTTTAACTCCAAACTGATCAACCTGAACTGTCCTTTGAATATGCTCATTTCTAATCTGGTCACTCCCAAAAAAAATCTCAGAATCTTCAGCTCTGCCAACTCAAATCAAAGTTTTTCAATCTTCTTTTTTTTTTTAATCAGAACGACAAACATTCAGACTCAACTTGCCAAAGTCATCATATTTTCACCATAAAGGTCCAAAAAAAGATAAACAGCTGCTGAGATACTGCAATACTTTACTGTCTCTTTCTTTTCTGCTTTATTTTCTTGTGTCTACTGTTACTTTTCAGTGAAGGCTTTTGATTTGCACTTTGAAGCGGTGACATTGTGATCCTTCTTCTCTGGGCACAGACTTCACCGCGAACACACAGTGGATTCTGTTTTCTAAGATGACACCTTAATCATTGTAATGAAGGTTCACGAGACGCATTAGCTGCAAATGCCTTTTATGCCTCCACATTTTTGGGCCCATTGAACATGAACATTAAAGACCTTACTTGGCAGCGTTGGCTGACTTCCTGCTGACTCCCCCGCTCACTAACGGCTTCAGATTGTGACATTTCTGAGTGCCCCCCCCCCCACACACACACACATACACCCCACAGATATATAGGCTTTTTTTTAGCTGTTGTAATGAGTTTAAGAGAAATAATTGGCCACTTACTGCTCTAATTACTCAAAGTGCATTGACAGTATTGTTGTACTGTACATATCTCAGAACAAGCACTGTAAAACTAAAGTAACTTTCATATGCAAAGTTGAGGCTTCATATATTTTATCTTAATTTGGTTTGCTGTATATAAAGTAACATTGAGTTATGTGGTCCATATTCTGTTTAAATCAGGTATGAGAGTTTTTCATTGTGGCTCTTGAACACTACGTATGTCTGACCCAACAACAAAAGAAATGTTTCAAATCAAATCTATAAAAGTCAGAGGTAGAGGAAGAAGAATATGTATTTATGGCTCCTTCCAACAAACATTTGCCAGAGCTGAAGTGTGTTCCTCTTTGGATCCTTGTGCTCAGCCAAGAACATAATCCCTAAACTGTTAAAACCACAGTTTGTAGTTTCTACACGTGGAGTCACAGATATACCCGTGGTTTAGTTGCCTCAAACGTCTGGGAATGACATCACACCCAAATTTAAGGGACAGTTCTAAGAACTGGAACGTGGTTTACACATTATCTTGATATGAATGTGGAAAATAGAGAAGGCCCAAATGGGAAACACCAACAAATGTCTTACAGTATGATGTGTTTTAAATATTTCCAACTGTTTACCATGCTGTCACACGGTCTAAGAAACTACATAGAGAAGATTTCTGCCAGAGCTGCTAGGGAGAAAGAAAAAGACTCGATATTTGGTTGCATTTTAAATATGACGACACTGAGAAAAAAAATCTGAATGTCTAATTATAACAAATGGTTGTTTTTTTCAGGTATTTAAGAGAGGTAATTGATATTTGAGATGTGTGAAACACCGTTTAATGGAAATGATCATTAAGAAGAGACTAAAATGACCAAAATTTGAATAAAATGACAAGAGTTTTAGTCGACTAAAAGTTGAACAAAAACAAGAATGGTATGTTTATGACTAAACATGACAAAGACAAGACATTTGGAACAAATCTAAGACTCAGACTAAATTAAAAAGTGGATGACAAAATTAACACTAAAACGGGCTGAACATTGTCTACTACTTTTAACTCGTGACTCTCCAACAGTATCTGTAAAACCCCCCGTACAACAAACAAAACATGCATTTCACTTTACACAGAACTTTACTAGTGAGACTTCTGGATGTTCTTGTTAGCATTATAGCTAGTTCACTGACAGCAAGCTAATCTAGTCCCTTTGCTTGACACAGGAGTATTTCGTTCTTAGCAACATGTTCACAGACAACAGTGACACTACTGCATGTTCAACTTATTAAACTGGACACAAAAAAAGAGAAGAGTGCAAAAAATAAAAAATAAATAAGAGCAGCCATCTTGCATTGCAAACTTGGCTATGAGGCTAGCCCTCGTTAGCAATATAAGTCAATAACAATGCTCTCCATGATATTTTGGACACGCAAACAGTGTGGCAATCTGTCAGCAAATAAAACTTGGACAATACTATGTGTATAATTGACTTAATGTGAAACAAATTAATAAGGGGTTGAATTAACAATAAAAGTAGCGGAATGTTTTTGCTATTAAAGTGGCAGCCATCTTGGAATCCCACATCAGCGATTATGAGGTTGCTCTGACTTTCACAAGGGGGCGCTTCAGTTGAAAATACAACTGGAATGCACCATAAATTAGCAATCTTCTCATCTTAGCATGAAAGCTAACAAGTATAAAAAAAAGAACTAATGTGTAGTATGAATTTGAAACTGACCAGTAGCCCATTGGAGGCGTGGATGGTTACACATCGGGAGAAGGAGTGGTGGATGGACACATCGCTAACGTAGGTGGGCGGGTTGTAACCTCCCCTCTCGTCCACGTCGCCGTTCATGTGGAAATGGATCGGATAGTGTCCCATCGTCTGCTGGCCCATGTGCACCAGCTCCATCCCAGACACATGAACGGCCCTGAAGCCTCGTTCCACCTGAGGACGCAGCAGATACACTTCAGTCAGTGCTGCAGATCAGCAGATGAGGCTGCTGCATCATCCTAACAACAAATGTAAATTGGAATCACTGAACACAATCTCTATGGTGCCAAATCACAATATATATCTTATAAAGTTATTTCAGCCATTTTCAGATATGATAGTCTAGAGAACTGGGTCTAGACATTCTCCAGAGTATTGTGAGATTCTATTATTGTTACAGCCATTAAAAATAACTGTAGTGTATTTTTATTGATAAGCAGTATCAGTAATTATTACAATTATATTGATACCAATCCCTACAACCACTCAAAGGGCTTCACACTAAAGTTGATCCCCTTTCTCTCATAAAGCACATGTACAGTATATGCAGTGCTTTTTCTCTCATGCATCATTCACGCCCATTGAAACGCTGCTGACACAAGCTCCAGGACAATTTTTTTTTTTTTGTTTGGGGGGGGGGGGGGGGGGGGGCAAAGGGGGGGGGTCAAATGTTTACATGTAGGAAAGCTTCCCCATTTATCTACGAAAATTACAGTACACATCCATTTACATCGGAACCCCTATGTTCATGTTGAACAGTCGCAAACGTATCTTGGGCTAGCCATTGTTAGCAACGCCAGTAGATAACCGCGCTCTACGTGGTATTTTGCGCACACTAACAGCATAGCAAAATGTTAGGGATTAAACATGAAACAGTACAATGTACACGACTGATTTACTGTGAAACAAATACGACAAAAGTTGCAGCGTTTGTATGGTGGCATCTAGACTAACTTGGTAAAGATTTTTTTAAATCTGAAATAGTTCATTGACTCACTGTTGAATTATTTTAAAAACATATGAGGGCATCTCATCCCTGGAACAGCCTCTGTCTCACAGGTCGTCCTTGGCTGAGATGATCCTCAGATTTAAAACATATGACAAGACAGTCGACCTTAAGGACTGACTAATATGCTCTGTCCCACTTAAATAAAATTGGAAACAAGGATGACATGAATGGAACAGTTGGACCATAGCGAGGATGAAGCAGCCAGAAAAATGTACTGTAGTTGCAGAGAAGAAAAGACGAGCAGGAATGCTGGACAGAGGAATGACAACAAATAAAAAGCTATGAGACAGATGAGATGAAAGGACATTTTTTTAAAGGACACTTGAAGTGGAGGTCAGATGGAGACTGAAGGGGGGGAATAAAAAAACATTAGCGAGCAGAGTGACTCAGTGATGAAAAGCTGCTTTGTTCCACAGAGCCACTGTTGCACCGCGTCTGAGGAAACCTCCTCCAAACTGGCACCGCTGGTGATTTTCACTGTAACTTCAGTGGAAACTAATGACAGCCTCTGAGAAGATGCTCTGACCTCCTGCTGTTTGTCAAATACTTACAAAAGAAGAAGAAAAACAAAGCTGGAACAAAAGCAGCTCATGCGTTCAAACATCCAAAATAATATAAAATTAAATAAAAAAAGACATGCAGTGGGGCCAAACTGGATTTTTGATATTTGATTTGTCCAACTTATGTGACACAGATGCTCTCTCTCTCTCTACACTCTTTATTCTGAAGGAAGATGATTTTTTTCAGTTAGATTGCACAGACTTACATTATTTTTAAAACTACTATGGCAACATTGAAGACACTGCAAACAGAACCTTCTCACTAAGGCTGTCACTTTTATCAAACATTAAAAACCTGATGGAGTTCAAAATGCACAGCCTTAGAAGCACAATAGACCATCTGAAGTAATTACAGCATGGTCCTGTGGAGGGTGCTGTGAGCACAGCATGGCTTTAGATCCACTTTGAATGCCCTCTTAGTCCATTAGCAAAAAAAAAAAAAAGACAGTTTTTTTAAGGACTGATTTGCTGTAAAAATGGAGGACACAAGCTAAATTGTTCTCATGAGTGGACAATCACTACAGCAAAGCATCTGAGAAGCAATGTGTGGACGTATTTCTTTGAATTTTCCAATTTCTAGCCGGCACTTTGTTAGGGTGCGTGTGCGTGCCGTGCTGTGAAGCTGTAAAGCTGTGATGCCTCCTGATTCTGAGGACTCCAGGTCGACAGCCCTGATCTTGCCAGGCTGGTTTTCCGTTAACAGACAGTAGGGGGCAGTGGAGACAGCCACCCAATCTCCTCGCAAACAACACAATTAACCATCGAAATGACTCTGAAGCTTTTCATTTTTAGACTCTGGACTGATGGAATGATACAAAAACCAAAACCTGACGCTCTCAGTTCATGATCAGCTGATGTCAGTGCAGATACAAGGTTTTATTCCAAAGGTGAAAGCACAATTGTCAAAGGAATGAAGAGATGTTGTTGTTAGTTTTATGCTCCAAGGCTTTTTTTTTGATGGCCTTGACTGAAATCTCACTGGAGCTTTCTTTGCTGCAGCTGTGTTCATACACAAAATTGTTTTTATATCTTAGTGAGGACACATCATTGACATAAAGCATTCCAAAGCTCCTAAGTCTATCCATCACAACAAAGTGCCTAACCTTAACTCTTACCCTAATCCTAAAACCAGGTCTTACTCGTAAGAAAATCACTTTAAAGTTGTGGGGCTCAGACAAAATGTCCCCACAAAGAGGTTTTTTTTTTCAAACCTCACAGGGATATTAATAAAGGAACACACACACACACACACACACACACACACACACACACACACACACACACACACACACACACACACACACACACACACACACATTACCCTTACCCTTAACCGTAACCACAGTGTAATACGAGCAATACAAACCCGTGGTCAGACGGATCCCCACGGCACCAACATCATTTTAATCACACATCAGTCTCAACAACAGTTTACCTTCAAATGTCCACCAAACGTGTCAAAGTCGAAGAATTTGCAGGCCTCGTTGCCGTAGCAGCTGGACTCCATCTCACCGCGGAGGAGGATGTTTCGACTCAGCAGGCCGACCTCCGCCCTCATGTCCACACCGTCCACCTCCTCACCCATGTGGATGAACTGGGCCTTACCTGTGCACACGCACACATGCGAGAAATATTAATTATTGCGTGTGTGTGTTTGTTTTTCTATCGACATACTGACCAAGTTTAGCATTATGATGACCATAGGCCGTATTAAAAAAAGGAAAAATATACTGAATAGCCACCAGGGGGCAACTCTGGCAATGGTAAAATCAAATGTTTATGTGCTGCATGTATAATTCTGACGTGTGCCATTATTACGTTCAACTTGTAATAATTGTGGACATATTGATTTTATGTTATGTGGTATATGGATGTGATATTTCAATTTCCCAGCTTGGGATTAATAAAGTATCAATCAATCAATCAATCAATCAATCAATCAATCAAATATGCTTAAACTTTCCACTTGATTTACAGTATAATGTCAGTAAACATTTTACTGAGGAGTTTATATCTCAATCACTAGTTTCAGCTCTTCTTCAATAAGTTATGTGTAATAAAGTATCACACATATGAGTGGACGCAGGTTTGACATTCAGAATCGTTATTGTGGACCTTTCAAAACCAAAGTTCAGATCCTTATGTGCGACCGGTTGCTCCCTCACTAAAGCCCATAAAGAAAACTGTCAATTTTACATCATGGCACACAGGAGCTGTTGCTCCACTGTTGCCTCCATTGGTAACTTCAAATGTGTTATTTTAAGACTTCGGTGTTTGAAATCCTTTGTTTGGACTCGCTTCAGTTACACATACTCACCAGAGGGGGCAGCAGTAGCCCAGCGGCTCCTGAGTCCCTGTGGGCTAAAATTGACATGTTTCTCAGTGTGCTTTGGTGTGGGGGTGAGAGTGGTTTCAAACTTTAGTTTCCACACTTAAAAGGCAGCGTAATGACAGGATAATGAGGCAAACATTTTCTTAAGATATCAGACACTGTATTTTTCTTTGTTTTTTTCCCCCGTGCTTGCAGCCAGGTCTTAACGCTGGATGAAAACAGGGGGCGCTGAAAGTGCAGGCGGCCCTGACCTCATACCGCCACACTTCAAAAACCTGAAGTGCCACTTTAATACTATTATTAGAGTGTACATTTACCTCATGTTATGGACAATGTCAGAATGAGAAGAGGCCTGTTGTGCAGCCGCTTTGTTGAAATGACTGTCGTGCACATTTCGGATGGAGTTAATGAGCTGCCAAAGTTGTTAGAGTCAGAAACAATAACGACAGCAGTCAGCTGTAAAACATGAAGCCTGAGTGAGGAAGGACAGAAACAGTGTGTGGCAGTATTTAGACTTTTCTTTTTTACTAAGAACACTGAGACACTTAGAAAGGTTTAACGTCTAACCTTCAACCGCCCCCCCCCCCCCCCCCCCCCCCCCCCCCCCCCACCCCCCCCCCCCACACACACACACACCCCAACTCAGTCTCCGTGAATTTAAAAGCTACTCTAATATGCATTTTTGCATATTGCAGTTTGCAGAAGGCCAATTTATTTCTCAGCAATTGATGGCGAGGCAGCAGAGAACAAAGAGGAGCGAGTACAAGACAGGGATGAGAAGACGAGTGGAGGCAGCTGAGGAACTCTGCAGACGTGATAACAGCTCTGTCACTCACTCACTCCAACACGTTCACACCCTCAAACTCACAAATATGCTGATTAGGAGAAAACAAAGTGAAGAAATGTTCAGTAACCGCACACTTAAAGTGATAGTTTAGGTTTCTTAGAAGTGTGATTGCACGAGGTCTGCATGAAAGAGCAATGGGACTGAGCACAAACTCTGTTGGTGAATTTTTTTGGTTGATGTTATTATTCTGCCTTTGTTTGTTCTTTGAGAACAGAAACTACGTAACATTTTGTTTGCTGCGTCTGAAAACAGGCTCTGTCGGGAAAAACTATCAGACCTGACAGAGGGAGTGTTTGTGTGTATACAGCAGCAGATCAGGGACAGGTGGGGACTACTGAACGACTGAACAATTTGAGCAGTAGAATTCACTTCTGAAACTTTTCGTGGATGCTTCTCTGCGTTTTAGCTCAATGTTAATGTTGCTTCTGTCTGCCTTGACTCCCAAGGAATCACTTCCTGTGTGCAGTGCATGAATGACACCATGTGACACAGCTGTATGTTTATTGCTTTATCTCTGTTAGTCAGTCAGCCTTTTCCTGGTGAAACTGACATTTATAAAGCACTGCACCAAAGCCCATAGAGAAAATCAATGTTTTTAGCTCACAGTGAAACAGGAGCTGCTGGTCTACTGCTGCCTCATTTGATAAGTTTGTGTCACTTTGGTATTTCCGTATACAGTATTCCAACCACTGAAGTCACAAAAAAACACATTTGGACTTTCTGATGGAGGAAACAGTGGATCAACAACTTATGTGTGCTGTGATGTAAAAATCATTGATTTTCTCTATGGACTTTGGTGAAGGAGAGGTAATGGTTGACAAAATGGCAGAAGTTCAAGTTCTTGTGAGGTGTTATAAAAATAGACTAATATATAAAGATTTAGATTTGTAAGATATAGAATATATTTTCATATAATTGATATTTAAAATTTAAATATCAATTAAATATGGACTATAATAATGAAATATAACTTTGGCAGATTTTTGTTGCTTTGGGCTATCAGTGTTAACATGTCAATCAAAGTTAATCAACGATCAAGCTTAACTTTATTTAATTGCATGTGCGTTGCATCTTGCACGGAGTGTGAGTGTGTGAACACACAAAACAGCTGATGATCATTATGCAACAACAAAAAAAAATATGGAATATGACGTAACTTTGGGGAAAAGAAGAGAAAAATGTATTGTTTGACAACCCTAATGAAAACGGTGGCAACAGCCGTCTTCTGGTGAGATTAAGCCTGTTCCTTTCTCTTGTCTTTTACAAAATAAAAGCATGAATCCAGAAAAGTGGTTTTCCACGATGTTGGAATTACATGCTCATGTTCGACTGAGTTTCGGCCATGCTTACTGTGTCCGTTGATGGGGTTTGTGAGTTTGGAGACGCCTCATCATTGCTGTGGTGAAAGATGGTGAAAGCTGAGCTGTAGAGACAGAGCCCGGCTTTATGAGGTAAATGTCAGGATAGAAATAGAATAATGCTAAATACTGCAGCACAGCTCCAGGCCATTGATCCACTCCACAGCATTTATTTTCCTCGCCCATCATCGTTTAATGCCTTTTAGAACTGTCAAAAGTTCAACATGTAAAAATCCAGGCACTTGTTATTAGACGCCAACTGATAAATAGCCCCAGGCTTTGTGTGTGTGTGTGAGTGTGAAGCACCCTGCCTGTTGGTGCATGACCTCAGAGGCTGGGAAACAGGCTATTATCACAAAAATGCTGCTTTAAAGTGGCACAAGTGCAGGAATTAATGAAAAGGATTATAGTCAGGGGGAGAATGACAGGAGCTGTGAGGGGCAGCATCACCCTCAGGCTCACAAAAATAGGATTTCCTCTTTGGACCTGTGACGTCAGACGGGCGAGGCAGAGGAAGAGGAAGGTCTGATGGAGGTTTAATGGACTGATCCACTGACGCTGCTGGGCAGGAGACAAATACCAGCAGCTCAGACAGAGGTTTGAAAATAAACAGGCTCCATTCAGTGCTGGTGTTAATGTGTTCTCGGTTTGTAGAAACAAAATAGGTTTTTAACAAGTCTGACTGTACAGACACGTCTGCTGTTTGGGCGTGTGTGTTTATGCTTGTAAGTATATATTTGTGACGACTGAAAACAACTTATAAACCACAGGAAAGAGGACATGTTTGGAAAGTGAGGACATTGTGTCTTTCAAAACTTTAAAAGGCTTTTGAGGGCTAGGACTTGGTTTAAGTTAAAGGTTAGGGTCAGGGTCTGATTATTGCATTATGATTACATAATGCAATAATGACTCCTAAGGGCTAATGTAATAATGTTGTAATGACTGTAATTTTGTGCAATGACTACTGATGTTACAATGCAGTAATGACTCTTACTCGTGTAATAATGTAGTAATGACCACTGGATACTTACTCTTGTTTTACATAAGCATCCAGAGGTCATTAGGGCATAATTACATAAGTACACAAAGTCATTACTACATTATTACATAATTATCCAGAGGCCATTACTGCATGCTACATTAGTATCTGGAGTAATTACTGCATTATACGTTGCTACTCATTGTTGTATTACATCTAAGTATCTGGAGGTCACTGCTGCTTAATTATATAAGTACTCGGGTACTAGCATCATAATGCAGTTATGACTCATTAGTTATCATGTAATAATGCAGTAGTGACTCTTAAATACTCATATAATATTGTAGTAATGGCTCCTGAGTACTGACGTAATAATGTAGTAATGGCTCCTGAGTACTCGCATAATAATATAGTAATGACTCCTTAGTTATCATGTAATAATGTAGTAATGACCTTTGGATACTAATGCAACAATACTGACAAAATGCAGAAGTGACTCCTGAGTACTGATGTAATAATGTAGTAATGACATCTAGGTACTCGTGTAATTTGAAGTAATTACTCCTGAGTACATTATTACTCATGTAATAATGCAGTAATGACCTCTGGGTACAAAATAATGCAGCTATTACTCCCAGGTAGTCACGTAATAATGCAGTAATGGCTCTTAACTACTCGTAATAATGTAGTAATGAAGTCTGGGTATTTACGTGATACAGTAATGAGTATTTATGTTATAATATGGTAATGACTCCTAACTACTCATGTAATAATGCAGTAATGACTCTTAACTATTAGTAATAATGCAGTAATAAAGTCTGGGTACTAACGTGATATAGTAATGAGTATTTTTGTAATAATATGGTAATGACTCGTAACTACTCATGTAATAATGCAGTAATGACTCCTAACTACTCATGTAATAATGCAATGTAATTGTAATGTAATTAAACTCACTCATTCACCCACATAATAATAAAAAGGAGTAAAAACCAATAGATACCTTTGATCGAAATGTACAGATAATATTTTTGATTATTGTACTGGATGATGAAAAGCCTCAGTTCTTCTGATGGAGCTTTAAACTCTACTTCTGTTACAAAACACCTGAAAGCACGAGTCTTGACTGTCTTAAAGGTTATTCTGAGATTGAATTTAAAAAAAAAAACCAAACACTCTTTTGGGACTGGTGTATTTCCACTGCTTGGTTTTTATGTGCTTGGCCACTTTTCATTTGGTCTAACATAAATGCTCTTCCACCTTTTTTGCTTTTATCCTTTATGGAAACACTTAGTTACCAAGTGGTTTGTCTTGTTTGTGCTATAAAAGCTAAGTTGAGTCATTCAATTTGAGCCATTTCAATTTGGAATAAAACTCTTCAAATGAAATGGAAAATGTGGTTGTGAAAACTGTTGACCAGTGAGTGGTAGAGAATGTGCTAAAGCCTCGGCGAGTGGCCTTCAGTTTCCACCGGTCACTCTGATCATGACGCATGAGTCTTTAACTAACTAACCAACCAGCAGACATTACCACCAACTGTATTTTGCGACTAGATTTTATGTGAATACACTGAGGTGAATGCTATAATATGATCATATGGCATCCCAAAAATGTATATTAAGTTTTATCACCACTATAAAAGCAAAATCTGCTGTGCAGTCTGTATATGTTCTTTCAGCTTCTCCCTTTAGGGGTCACCACAGCGGATCATCTGCCACCATCTTGTCCTGTCCTCATGTCCTCCTTGATCTTCCTGTTTTCCTCCTGGCACCTGATCATAATCTTTCTCTTGATCCACAAAGACACAGTGCAACTCGTTTCTCCACTTCTCCATCATCCGTGGTAGTCTTTCTTCTCTTGAATCCATACTGCTGCTCACCGATCTTCATGTCTTTCTTTAACTTCAACAACACAGTCCAGCTGATCAACTTTATGCCTCTGTACTTGCCTTATAAAATATTAAATATACCTTATTTAACTAAACATTAGTTTGTGTTGGTCAATTTTTAATTCCATGCTTTTATATGCTATTGTTTCCGGAGACAGCATTTAATACATTTTATGGATGGGACATTGTTAGGTGACCACTTTTTCTTCAGAAGAAAGAAAAACACTCCCTAGACAATGAATGAATGATTCAACATGGTGTTTGCACGTCACTCTGAAGGCTGTTAGCAGTAGCATTAGCCCCAGGTGAGTACTGACTCACACTAGTAATGCATGGAGACAAAGTGGTCAAACAACCACAGTTGAGTGAATAACATATACCTTGAAAATTTGCTTTATATTGGTATGAATGCACCAAAAAGACCTGACCATATGCAACAGGGGCGTGCAGCCCGTGGGCCAGAACCGGCCCGCCAGAGGGTCCAATCCGGCCAACATAATGAATTTGCGAAAGTTCCACATAATGATTAGAAACGAATCCGTATGTGAACTACTATATTTTTCTGTTCCAGATACATGTGACAAATTGTTTAGTGCCTTTGTAGACCCACTGTAATCTGTAAGTTGTAATGCACATGTGTAAATAGTAAACTTGTTCATAATATGTAAAAAGATAGATCATTAAATGTAAAAGATTTGGATTTCTTGTTGTTTATAGGTTATTATGCTATTATTTTACTGGTCCGGCCCACTTGAGATCTAACTGCACTATATGTGGCCCCTGAACTAAAACGGGTTTGACACCCCTGCTATACAAAAATCAGATCTCCCCTCCCAGCATCAAACGCCACCACAGCTGCACTCTAACATACAATACGTCTACTGGTTCTCTCACCTTGGACCTTGACCTGATTGGATGAGCAAGTAGGGCAGGGTAACAGTGTGAACTCTTCCGCCTGGTGCATGGAGAAGTCGGTGCTGGCCACCACCACGCGATCCCCCGGGCCCCAGCCCTCCGGTCGGTCATCGAGCTCCAGGATGCTGCTGTTGGACGTCATGTCGATGGAAAGGGAGGCCTGTGGACGAACTACAAAGAGGAAGGTGATGGTGAGTTAGTGTGGAGGGTCCTTACCTACAACGCACCTGGGCATTAGCAGTGGAAAGATATACATATTACATCCACTTTATTTATAGAGCACATTTAAAAAAAAAAAAAAAAGTTTTCCAAAGTGCATTAAAATGCCATAAAACAAAATCATAAAAACACAAGTAAAATAAAATAAAATAAAATAAAATAAAATAAAATAAAAACATCTATTCTATTCCATTCCATTCTCCTGAGTTAATCGGAGTAATGATTGCATGGAAGGGGTTTAACAGTTAAGGGGAATTCTGGTATTTTTCCGACCTCGACTCAATGTTGCCAGACTCTTACAATGGATATAAAGGTATGACTAAGAACGGCGCGATTGCATCAATAAGATTACACTGCAGACATTTTCACCTGTCATGGCTGCCACCTGAGGCGATCTACTGGACCAATTATAAAACGTTTTATAAGTACTATTCATGTACACACCCACATTTACAAACATAGGAGCCCAGGTTAAAAAATGGTGGTACTACAGGTGCTAACAGAAGTTAGCGGAGCAATGTTGCTTAAACAATATGTACCGATACGAAAACGATATGTATGATTTGAGCAAAACTCAAAAATATTACTTTATTGTGCATGTGCTGGAATATTAATATAACCTGATTTAATTGGCCGCCACTTGGAAAGTTGAACATTTCTCAAGCAGGAACGGTAGCAACAGGGAGAACAGCCTTGTCGGAGACTTTTGTTTTAAGTTGTACTGTGTGACCCTGAAGATTATTGGCTCGCATAACGTGATTCGACTTGCTGCTGCTGCTTAGAAAGTTAAACATTTCTCATGCAACAGAACAAAGAAGAAGCAACTCCAATCCATCCATCCATCCATCCATCTTCTGCCGCTTATCCGAGGCTGGGTCGTGGGGGCAGCAGCTTAAGCAGAGAAGCCCAGACTTCCCTCTCCCCGGCCACTTCGTCTAGCTCTTCTGGGGGGATCCAGTGCAGTAGAGTTAACTACTCAAGATGACCCTGAACCGGATGAACTTTCACAAGCATGTAACTCCAGTCCACGCAGCGCTAGCCACCAGTCTGCTGTGACGCTTCCTGACAAACACTGAACTGAACATTGGACTCCGCCTCGACCCATGTCCTCTGACGGATGAACAAGGACAAACCTCGCTCAGACTTTCTGCTGGGCAACAAAGATGAATATCGGACCTTCACTGGCAGACACGGACTTATTGGATTTTCAGGAAGGAACTGACTTCGCCGTTGTGCATAAAAAATGTAAGAGAAAATACCTCTATCACAAAAGTACAGAAATTTAACTTTAACTGCTGAGCTTGTTTGTTTCATAATTTTCATTAAATCCCTCAATTCATCAATCCCTCTGGACCAGATCCAGAGGGATTGAGGATCTGCTCTTTGCTCCGATGCTCACAACCTCAATAAGTCGGATGATGTGACTTAAAAATCAATTCTTTAGGCCTCGAGGCAGTTTAAATCCATAAGAACAAAACTTAAAATGTACATTTTATAAGAATATTTTTGTATTAAATCATAAAAAAACATGATATGCCGTTAGAGGTTAAGAAAAAATGCAAGGTGATTAAACAATGTACAATGAAAAATAAGACAATATTTCTCCAAATGTAGGCACATGTTTGAAAAATGTTCCTTCACTCCTACAATAGTTTGCCTCAAGATGCTGTAATTGTACCTTTTGACTATAAGGATACAAAATGAATGAAATCATAACCTTATCCTAAATAACCTTAAGAAGGTTATTTACATTAACAATGCATATCTTATTATATGTTTGTGATTTCACCCAATGAATTTGCCTTTTTCATTCAAGTAAATGGTCAAAATGTAATTATTGTGTGGACAATTATTGATCATTGTCAGAATCAAACCCTTGCAGTGGATACATTTATGTACCATATTATTGTAAAGATACATATAAGTCATTAAAGGTGCTCAATTGCTCAAGCTGGTAGAGTTTGGATAAAGTTGCACGTCAGAATCTGTAGTTTTGATTTTTTGGTACAGATTTTACATGGTGTTTATGTTTTTATTTTGTGTTTGTCTTTAATTTTCATTACCCAACCAATAATTACCTGAGGGATTAGTAACAGTAACGTGTTTTTTTTTTGTTTCTCACCATTATTTTAGACATACACATAGTTTCTATTTATATATTTACTCTTTTTACGTCATCTTACATTGTTTTGCTCTATAAATTTGTATTTTCATCTGAACAGACTTGTTTGCCCTGTAGCTGTATTTGATCCATTTAAATTTTTGTCACTTGATTATTCTTGCCTTAACTGGTTGAAGGCAAACTTAACTTTTTTTTCCCTAAATAAACAATTATAATTATGATATAATTGTGTATTTAAGAATTTTCACAACATTAGTTTAAGGAAAATGTGGTTGAACACTTTTGAAACACGTCTGCATGCGGTCCATGTTCACTTGTCACTCAGATTGTATGAGCATTTGTTACACAAAATAAATCTCGTCCCTCAAATATGTGGGCGGATACCAGACACGCCGTACATGTGCGTGTGGGGTAATTGCAGAGTGATGCAAATGGGTTGTACCCAGTGTCAATCTTCACAAAAGATCACGCCAACATTTCCTTCTGCTCTCCACACAACACACGCACATGCAGAGTAGGACGAGTCCAGACGAAGGCCCATGGTTCCCTCAGCGCGGTTGGCTCGCAGCCTGTGAACTCTGAGACGGTTATTTGATAGTGTTTTTGCTGCACCATGATACGGGCTCCATGCATTCCAACCATAGCAGAATAATTCCCACACACAACACTCTGTGGAGCACAGCCAGCCCGTCTGTGTGTACAGCATATAACATCACTTAACACTTAGTTACATGCTCCCTATAGAGAGAATATCCTGGATTAAATGCGGATAAATCCATTAATTGAAGAGCATCGGGGTTCACCAGCATTACACCCCAGGTTTATGTAACAGTCTGTCTGAGGAGAACCTGAGGAGAACCAGGCTCAAGACCCATCATTTTTAAAGTGCCATTTTAGCTAATGTCACTGTTTTTTTTATCTTGTCTTAAATTTTCTATTTTGAATTTACTATTGATGTCTTCTCTTTTAGCATATTTCTACTTTTCTCTACTGTCTTATGTCTTAGGCCGTTTTCACACACAATAGTCCACTAGACTCGGTTCAATTGGGGGTTGCAACCTTCAGATGGTCCGAGTTTGCTTTCACACTGCACTTTAATCAAACAAACTGAACCTTTGGAATAATGCATTCCACTCCTCGCCTGAGGCGGCGCTGCATCGAGAATTACTTAAGGAGAAGACAAGACAAACAAAAACCTGCTCATCTATTGGTTAATTTAGGGCAACAGCAAAGCGTTCAGTTGTTCGGTTCTGCATTTACACAAATGAACTGGACTTTCCACACAAACAAACTCTACTTTGATTACGAAGGGCTGGTGTGAATTCACCCTAAGTAGCTTATATATCCATTAACTTATTTTATTTTTATATAACCTATTTACCTAATTTCTTTTTAACATTTACTATTTATTTTATTCTATTTTAGAAGTATCTTATGTTACTTATTTTGGCTTAGTTTTTAGTTGTTAACTCCAGTGTTTCCTCAGTGGGATCTCTCTGGATTCTGGTTCCCGTGGCTCTGGACCAGGGTCTATGCAGCCACTTTACAGTGTGATGTTTGGCTCTTGGACCTGCCCAGAGTTGGATTGAGGCCCCCTTCCAGGTGGCAGAGCTCCTGGGGACAGCAGCCGCCTCCCGATGCAGATGGCTCCCTGTGATAGTGTTCCCTTTCTGGTTCACCTGTGCCCAACCATTTTATTATAACCGCTTATATTTGATCATATGTTCTATCACTGACATGGATTCAGGGTAGAGGGGAAGTGGGAGGGTTGGTTTTTGATTCTGTTTTTATTATGAGAAGCACTTTGGGCTGCATTTGCATTGTATGAAAAAGTGCTAAATAAATAAAGTTTTGATTGATTTACTGATTGATTGATTGACTAAATGGTGTGTTAGATGACAACACAGAGGGCCACAAACATTATAAAAAATATTTAATACAAGCTGTGACAGGAATATCTGCTGACTTGTCTGAAACTTTTATTTAACAGTGGGCTCTAAGGCAGCATTGTTTTTTCTGTGGGCAAATTGTCCTCTGAACTCACTGTAGATTTGGAGACAGGCCGTTGAAAGAACTCAAAAGTGAAGCTCCCTTCTGCTTCATTCCACCCTGATTCTGTGATGCCACTCCAACCCCCCCATCATTAAAACATCTACACACTCAAAGCATCATGACCACCAGTGCAGTGTCCTACAAAAACATGGATTTTGTTGGATTTTATTGTATTTTTCTTATGAAAATGACTGACATCTTCACCTTTCATTTGCAAAAACAAATAGCTTGAGTGCAAGTCCTGTCAAAGCCTGTGTTTGCTATTTTACTGTTTTATCTTGTGAATTGACAAGTAATTTAAATTTTGAATGTGTTATATTCTCGTGCTGTAGCTTTGTAAAAGGAAAAGTTCTGTCACTGATTTGGACAGACAATAAGCTTATCTATCTATCTATCTATCTATCTATCTATCTATCTATCTATCTATCTATCTATCTATCTATCTATCTATCTATCTATCTATCTATCTATCAAAGAATGGTGCTCTTATCATTGGGTATTTTAGAGTGGTTATATGGAAAACCTGGCCTGTTTTAGTGGGTAAACAGTTGTTTACCTGCGTATCACATTGACTACCAGTTTCTGATTTATGTTACAATAAGCTGCAGGATCAGGACATGCAACTTAAAATCAAAAGGTACTCTACGTCGTGCAGTATCCACTAGTTGTCGAAGTTGCAGACTCACAGTTGTGAACATACCCAGTTTTCCACAGAGGAAGCGGACTCTGTAGTTGTGACACAGGCCGTGATCCTGGTCCTTGTTCAGGCACACAAAGCCGTAGTCCTTGTCGTTCTTGTGGATCACGTCTCCCGTCTGGTTCCACGGTATACCGTCATGGGTTTCAGCCTGAAAAAAAATGAAAATTAAAATTAAAGACAACTATTATCAGAATGTCATGACATAAAGCGACGCCGTGCATCTGTTTGAACGTCAAATAACAGCATCAGCTTGTACAAAGACAGCGTCTTCATCCCACCTCTTCCTGAATACCTTCTTTTGTGCTGTGTAAATTCAGTGAATAGGAAAATAGTTTTCCACTGAGTCTTTATCCTACTGTGGTCAGGGAAGTGCTTTCATTCTGTGAATGCCGGCGCAGGAAGAATGAGACGAAGCTTCTTCCCTCAGGCCTGTCAGACCCTGAATAAGTCCTGACTGTTTTATCACCATAACACTGATTTTATTACCATAACATTGGTTCTTATCACCATAACACTGATGGATGCTGCTATGCACAATTGCACCAAGTACCGTCTTTCAGCCTACTGGTTCTTTATGCTGTATGTCATGGTTTTAACTGAAGATATTTCTTATTTAAGAGTCCAGACAGATTATATATGTGGCAAATAGACTTGAAACCAGAACCTAAAAAAGAGTTCTGGTGCTGCACAGTCATAAATTAGCACTTAAAGGCCTTGAAAAGTGCTGAAAATGTGTCTTTAGCTCGACAAACAGAAAAGCTCTGACACTTAATTTAAAATTCCTAAAGATGAGGAAGTTGAAGGAGAGCAGAAAGAAGAGCAAACTCCTGCTGTCAGGCTGCAGTACCAGCAAAGGAGAAAGAGGGAGACAGAGAGCAGAACTGTAACTAAACCTGCTCTGTGTTTGTCTACATTATGTCATTAAAACTGCCACCAAAATGGTGAAAATGTCGCTACATGTTTGTCGCTACAAGTAGTTTGATAATACACTTTTAATTATTAACTTTAATTTTCTGGACAGACATGGACAGCAACGTCCGCGGACCCCACTTAAGGTATAAACCAGTATGTGTGTGTGTCAGTGCATTAGGAGGAGAGGACAGAAGTCCTGCAGACGATGGACTCACAGACATGATTTAAGACCAAAGCAGGTTAAAGAGACTTTTCTGCATGTCTGACGCAAACACTGATGGACAGCGACGTCCACCACGCATGGTTTAACACTGTTATGAGGACATCCTTGTGTGTTTTAACAGTGTTATGAGGACACTCTGTTATGAGGACATCCATGTGTGTTTTAACACTGTTATGAGGACACCCTGTTATGAGGACATCCTTGTGTGTTTTAACACTGTTATTAGGACATCCTTGTGTGTTTTAACAGTGTTATGAGGACATCCTGTTATGAGAACATCCTTGTGTGTTTTAACACTGTTATGAGGACATCCTTGTGTGATAATACACTTTTAATTATTAACTTTAATTTTCTGGACAGACATGGACAGCAACATCCGCGGACCCCACTTAAGGTATAAACCAGTATGTGTGTGTGTCAGTGCATTAGGAGGAGAGGACAGAAGTCCTGCAGACGATGGACTCACAGACATGATTTAAGACCAAAGCAGGTTAAAGAGACTTTTCTGCATGTCTGACGCAAACACTGATGGACAGCGACGTCCACCACGCATGGTTTAACACTGTTATGAGGACATCCTTGTGTGTTTTAACACTTTTATGAGGACATCCTTGTGTGTTTTAACACTGTTATGAGGACATCCTTGTGTGTTTTAACAGTGTTATGAGGACACTCTGTTATGAGGACATCCTTGTGTGTTTTAACAGTGTTATGAGGACATCCTGTTATGAGAACATCCTTGTGTGTTTTAACACTGTTATGAGGACATCTGTGTGTGTTTAACAGTGTTATGAGGACATCTGTGTGTGTTTAACAGTGTTATGAGGACACCCTGTTATGAGAACATCCATGTGTGTTTTAACAGTGTTATGAGGACATCCATGTGTGTTTTAACACTGTTATGAGGACATCCTGTTATGAGAACATCCTTGTGTGTTTTAACACTGTTATGGGGACACCCTAGTGTGTTTTAAATGTCATCATGAGTATGTTGAAGAAAAATCATCTTTCTCTAAAACTAACTGTGTCCTTTTTTCTGCTAGAACCTATAAACACATTTATAACCAGAACAATTATCATCACCTCATTTCCTCAGAACACCAACACACTTCTTGTTGTTGTAAACAACTAGCTCACGTCATTTTAGTTGGGGAAAAAACACGTTCCTTATGAAACGTTAGGAATGCAGTGGGAGCTTAATTTATATGTAAATATTAATGTAACGTTGGTTCAGAAACATTAGCTCATACATATTTGTGGTTTGTGGAAACGTAACAGTGCGACATTTGATCCTGGAGACTCTAAAGTGGTTCTGTACATACACCACAGTTATTCACGTCACTGTCACAGAAACTCAGAAACTTAGTCCTTGTTTGTGATGTTTCATGTGTGATGTATTAACTTGTCCTTTTTTTGCAGGTAAATAAATCTAATTTAGAAAGAGTTAAGCCACTAATTCCCTTCTTTCCCTGGAGATTCAAAGAGAGAGTCGGTTTATGTTGATTTATTCTTTTCCCATCAAAGGTTTTCCGCATTCCTATAAAAGCTCATTTATTCTGATGTAATATTGTTGATTTTTGTATTTATCTTTGTTTGAATGTAAGTGAGCTGTAAGCCATACCTTTGTTCCTGCAAGCGTCCAACTACCACTTTTTGTAAACTTATTAGTATAAGACATTATCATACACAGTGGTCACTCAATGTGCTTTAAAGAAATAGAAAAATAATTTAATTTAAAGAAAGGAAGCCCATCGTTTTTTTTTTAAACAATGATTATAAATTAATACAATTTGGATGGATGGACTTTAGTGTATGTAATCCTGTAGAACCAGGATTTAAATGGGGTTAAAGTACTGCCTTAGAGCAAGGCATTACTTGATGCAAGAGGGGAGCTTTAAGAAGATGTTAAAGCAGCAGAGAACAGGATTAAAGAAACAACAATATTAGAAATTCACTTGATACAGCATCAAGGTGGGGAAAACATATTCACACTGTGAAATCACAGAAACAGAAACTGAATGATCAATATCAAAATGGATGAATTAGTACTTGATAAGTGGCTGAATAGTCTATTAATTGGTTACTTTTCTCTGTGAAATTCAAGGTGTCTTATGACGTCAGCCAATTTATGTGTCAACATCTGGCTGGTTGTGGACGTGGAAAGGTTATTGTCCCACATCCTGTCCACTTTCTGAAACATTTTCCCACGACCAACATCAAAGTTGCCATTTTATATTGGCAACTGTGAAAGTTTCAGCGGCGCTTGCACGATCCAGTAGTTTTCTTTTCACAGCACACATGGTGACATGAACATAGTGTTCAGGTCTGCAGTGTTTTAACAGAAAGTTTGACGAAGCGTGTGCCGTAACAGTTTCTGACATTCTACACACACACTTGAAACAGCACAGTATAACCGTGTGAACACTGGTGACCTTCAGTGTTAGCGATGAAGCACAAACATCATCAACATGTACGCAAGACGAGGAAAAGTACAGACAGTCTGAGGCAACGGGCCTGTTCATTTCCTCAGGACTGTCAGATAATCCAAAACAAATCAGAACCACATTATGTAACAGAGTGAAATGAGAAGCCAAACACTAAAAATAGAAATCACACAAGAGGCAAATTAGACAGAAGACTGAAAACAGTCTTAAAAAATTAGACTGTGGCCCCACACACACACAGACACACACACACACACACACACACACACACACACACACACACACAGGGCTGGCAGGCTAATAGAGACATGACAGTTCTGAAAACACGCTAATGAAAACAGACTGAAATTGCAGTGAGTTACGGCATAGTTAAAGGCTAATAATGTTAAAAAAGAAAAAATCTAAAAACGAAAAAAAGCCAAAAAAGAAAGATTAAACACTTTCTCACAATTATCATTTCATACATTTTAAAATAATTTCGTTTATCACAGTGGTTCTCAATGACTGCGTCTGGGATCCATAGATTTTTTTGAGGTCCCCAAACGAATATGCAGACTTTTTTATTTTACAATTTATGTTTTAAATTAAATGCATAAAATGAAGTTGTAATCCAAACATCACTTGGAAATTATCCTTTAACCACTGCTGATGTCTTGGTCTGACATCATCTTTTTCATCCATCTTTCAGTTTTTCATCTTATGTTCCTAATTTCTCAAATATTTATAATTTTTGTACATTTTAAAACTTGTTGCATTTAAGTTTGCTGTATATTTATGTCTGTTCCGAAGCCGAGAGCTACCAAACAAAATGATTTACTGTATATTAGTTAGTTGAGAGTTTGCCGTGTTTAAAAAGTGGGTCCTTGTATCGTGGAAAGTTTGGGAAGCACCAATTTTAACAAATGGCGACAGCCCACTGAAACAGCAACAAGAGAACAGGAAACAAAGATTATAATGAAGCGGAGACTGGAGTTGAAAAAGTGCAGAGCAGCAATTAAAGCAGTGCAGTTGGAGTTTCGTGTCTCTATGGTAATGGTATGGGTGTTGGAGGCTGTGTGGGTTGGAACTGGCACTGCTGCACATCATTCATAGAAGGTTAACAGCTGCAGCTTTATGGTGCCAGACTGAGTCACAGTGAGTGTCTGTGGCCGTCGTCGTGTCCCAGCAGCACACTTATGAAAGGCTGGCTCGCTGATGATGATCACCTGACTGCATGGATGGACCAACTCCAGTAAAAGAGGACACAGGAACATCTGGAGCTACGGTACGTGTCGGCCTCTTGGAGGACGGTAAAAGGGATAGTTTAGTGTTTTAAGTGTGGTTGAATGAGATAGTGACACATAGTTAGCACAGACTTTGCTGTGTGTGCCACCTGTGTGCAGAAACATGGACAAAATGGCTGCCAGCACAATAGATTTTAGCCTCTTGATGAAAGCTTCGGTTGGCGTAGTGGTTAGCACTCTTGCCTTTGCAGCAAGAAGACCCAGGTACGTGACCCATTTGGAACAAGAGTCTGCCTGCATTGAGTTTACATGTGTGTGGGTTTGCTCCCGCGGTCCAAAAACATGCAGAGGTTAACTGGACACCCTGAAATGACCATAGGAGTGGATGGTTGTCTGTCTGTGGCGACCTGTCCAGGTTGTACCCCGCCCTTTGCCCTAGGTGAGCAGGGATCCTCCGCTTTATCCTCATGTGGAGGATAAAGCGGTAGAAGATGTGTGAGATGATTGTCACTTTATCTTGTCATAAAACAGCCTTTTGCGACTGTTAACTCTGCTGCACCAAAATCCACTAAGAAAATCAGCATTTTGACCTCACATGGACACAGTGGCTTGCTGGTCTAATGCTGCCTCATTTTTAGAGGTTTATATTAATAAGGTAAATCCAATGAAGGATTTTGAACACAGAAATCACAAAATAACTATTTTGAACTTACGGATGGAGGCAGCCGTTGATCACCATCTCCTGTGTGCTGTGATGCAAAAATCCCTGATTTTGTCTATAGACTTTGGTGTGGGTGAGTGCAAGGTTTACAGAGTGACACGAACTTCAGTTTCCAGATGGGAAAGGCTGTATAATAAAGACGCAAATATATATTGCAATGATGTCACACACTTAAGATGGCATAGATTTTATTAGGTAGGTCTTCTGTTAAGTGGCTGAAACCACTGTCGGCCATGTTTTCATTGAGCGCGAACCTGCACACAGCCTTCAAAGTGACTATAAGTCGGTAAATCATGCATCCACGTCTCAAAAAACCTGAACCATCCCTTTAATACAATGATATTTTTTGCTGCCTTCATGAAGCTGTGAGATTAAAGTTATAACTCTCAAGGTTTTCATCACACACTATACCTGATACTATTTATGGTCATCTTTTTTTTCCTGCAAAAGCCATTAAATATGTCCTGTGGCAGGTGTGTGTCTTCTTCCTGCTGCAGTCACACTCACACACATGCTGGTTTCCATGACTTCAGAGGACCTAAACCATAATTACTAGTGTCCTAACCTTAACCTTAACCTCAGCCTAACTTTAAAACTTGTCTTCACCTAAAATGTAGTCATTTATGTTATGGAAACTTGAATTTTGTCCCCATAAGGAAGACAAGTTCCCATAATGGAAACAGAGTTAGGTCCCCACAACATAAGGAATACCAGGTATACACACACACAGAAATGATCTCACTTTATCTCTCTTCATGGTACATCACAGTTTGTCTTTTACTGCTGCAGCAGGCAGGGTTTGTTTCGGATTATTGATCAGTAATCCGAGTAATCTTTCAGCATAATGTAAACAGAGTGACCTGACACAGAGTGACTCTTCTACACTCTTTCCTCTGGACTCTGATTACAGCCTCGTGGCTAAATATGAAGCATCACTGGAGGCTTTAAATCAATCACAGAGCACTTCCACTATCACATACTCTACATACACAGTATATGTCCCTTTAGTGGAAAGATTTCTGTTCCAGCACAGCCGCAAAGAAAATTAAAAAAAAAAAAGTTCATTCTTTTACTAAATCAGTATTATAGATACTGGTACGAAGAAATGAGAGCACATTATTCCAATTTTAGTGTCACTTCATTGGCCCCTGGTTCGTTTTCTGATTGATTTTAAATTTCTTTTTTGTTTTTAAATGTCTTTATGGTCTTGCCCCAACAGTATCTGTCGTATGTACTGTATCTTCAGCCGTGCACTCCCTCACACTCTCTTGCTTTATAGATAAAGCTGAATAAGATTTAATTTAATTTGATCACCTGTCTTTATCAGCAGGATTGCAGAAAACAATCCCACTATATGTTGTCCCGAGAGTCCATTTTTCTGTCGCCTTCTTCTTATACCACTATTATTTGTTCCACATACGTCAACAAAGAAACTTCACTGAAACTTCAAAATTGTATTTTTCCAATTGAAATATTTTAGAATTTCCAAAAAAAAAAAGCAGATTTTTCCTTATTAAAATGAGTGGAAAACTTCTTCGAAAACACAAATTTTCTACTTTTGCCTAATTCGACATACTTAAACGCAGAACTTCAGTCAATTAGGAAATTATTTAATCCATTCATAATTTCAGAATAGTTAATTTTTCAAAATATTAAAGTTTTAATCCGATTCTGAATGAATTGAAACAAACCTAAGACATATTTATTCATTCTACTACTTACTGGTTCCCCATACTTCAACATAGAAACTCCACAAAAAGTGGCTCTTAGTGGGACACATTTACAATTAAAATTAATGGAAATTTCAGCTAATTCCAGAATTTCACATTGGTGTATATTGTGTTGAAGTTTCACTGTTGGAGAACTCTTGGCCTCTGATATATTCAATATTAGGAATGAATTGTGCTTTGTTTGTAAGCAATTTGTGTTGTAATTGACTTTTAACCTTCCAATTATGCTGAGGACCGCCCTCACGCCTCCCTTTTTGGTTTGGTATCATCCACTTCATGTAAGCAGTGAGGGCACTGGTGCCCATTTGCTACACACACAAAATGATGACCTGAGCAGATGAGGTCATCAAATGAATATTAATTGGGAATGCCGCCCTGGGCAATTGTCCCTGCGACCGAAATCAAAAACCACCAGTGTACCCGAACGCAGACAAATGTGTCTAGTTTCATACAATGTGACGACCAAAGCACAGTCTAAAAGTTAAAAGAAAGTCAAATAATTTAACACATAAAGCTTCATGTAAAGCTTTAAAGCTTCAGAAATGGAGCGATCACCTCGAAACTTGTGTTTGTTGGTACAACTCTGATGAACGGAACTCGAGAGAGAGAGCCGCGATGCTAAAAACATTTTGGATAAAGTCCACAATCAACTGTTTGTCTAGTGATCTCTCCTACTGCAGCTTTAAAGGCAATGAACTGATGAAGCTCATTCTGTTTTGGTGGGTACTGGAATCATTTTTTTAAATAATGCTAGGGCAAATGGAACAAGAGGCTCAGTGAGCATGACATGATGGCTGGACAACTGGAGGCAACAGCAGGCAAATCACTGCGTTTACTGTGTCCTTTCATTGTTATTGAAAGACTGCATCATTAAATCATCATGGGTTTGTTTGCTTATACTGTAAAACGATGGAATGCGGTGACCAGGGTGTGTGTACGTGTGTGTGTGGCAATACAATGACGACACCATCATATTAACTATCTGCCCTGTCCTATCTACTCCTAACAATATCGTAAACAATTGTATTCTTATTATTTGTTCATCCTCCTATTTTTCTGAAAAATTTTTTTAAAATGTCTTCCGTCAAAGACCAAACTCTGTTGAGAATATCAGCATTTTTAGCTCGCAGGGATACAAGCGATGCTGTTCTACTGCTGCCTCATGTGGTGAGTTTTTGTCACTGAACTAAATGTGAACGAAGGGTTTTCACCGAACTCATAAAATCAGACATTTGAGCTTATTGCTGGAGGCAGCAGTGGATCAACACCTCCCGTGTGCTATGATGTAAAATCAATGGTTTTCTCTATGGACTTTGGAGCATAAATTGGTTAAAAGGATTTCCAGTCACAAAAGACAGTCTAATAGTGAGATTAAATAGTGAATATAATTTTTATAACATCATAGACTTAGGGCTGTAACAGTTCCTTGAGTAACTCGATTACAAAAAATCATGGAGGAACTTCCTCTGCCCCGAAACCTTGTTTAACCTTGTTTATTAAATTTAAAGCTCACGTTTCGCACTCTCTTTTAAGTGTGTAGTATTCTTTTTAGTGTGACACAACGTGCCTATGTCACAGACTATGCGTCCCCTACAAAGCAGAAGAAGACGGAAGCGGGCTTTGGGTAACGTGTGTGGACAGTTTAGCTGTACAGAATGGCAGACGCCGGGACCGAAAACACTGAATACAGCGAAAATGAGCAAACGCAGCAAAGCGTAAAGTATGCTTTACCTGACTACTTGATGAATCGATGGAATATTCGATAGAATATTCGATTACCAAAATATTTGATAGCTGCAGCCCTAGTAGATTCTATCAGGGGAGACTCAGGTAAGTTCTCAGTGATGAGAACCCACAAACAAATTTCATTACTTCATCACTTTCACACTTAATTATTGGTTTTTAAAGTGGTGTTGAACAGTGGTCTGCTGCTCTCATTGATGCTTCCTTTTTTCACATGCGACTACAAACCGCTTCACCTCCACGGTAAGTATTTTTCTTACAATACTTTTGTACTATGACGTGGATGTAAAGGTATTTACCTGTATGTCCAGTGGACTGCCACACAGTCGGTCTGGATAGGCCTCGTGCAGGTCAGACAGTTTCTCCCAGTCTCCAGATCCTCTCTCATCATCTCTGTCAAACCATTCAGTCCACTCTGCCTCTGTGGGACACACAAACGGCCAAGTTCAATGGTCAGACAGCCAAGTGGTAGATATTAGACTAATCTATATCCAGGCCTTGGCTTGTAGTCCATTTAGGCTGTCAGAGAGCATTTGTAGAAAAGTAATTGAAGAGCTTTCTCCTCTCATTATGTTCTCTGTCTGGCTGCCACAGTGGGGGATATGCATTTAACTATGAGCCTGAATTACAATCTGGACTTTGACACGCAGTTAGGCAGCCTGAGAACGTCTGAGAGGAGGCCTCAAGGCGTCCTCCACTGTGTGCACGCGCACGCCTGTCCCGGCGACGCTGGAGCATGTCGGTTTCAGTAAAAGCGATGCTTTCTGATGGGAGATGAGAAGCTTCTAATTGGACTCAGCTTCAAGCAGCAGTGGAGCAGAGGGTTCGGTAAGAGCAGAGGAGGACGAGGCAGACGCACTGATGAGGAGATGATGGGGTGATGATATCAGAGGGCTGATCGATGGCTGCTCCAGAGGAATTTAAAGAGTTTAAGAGGGAGGATGGAGAAAAAATAGATTTGTTTATCAGTGTGTGTGTGTGTGTCTGCATGTGTGTCTGCATGTGTGTGTGTTCTTGTATTTGTTACCTCTTTAGGACCTTTTCTGGCATAAAAACTGACCTTGTCAGGACCAGTGGTCCATTTCTGAAGAACTGGTTATATTTAGGATTAAGATTTAAAATTGTGGTTGTGGTTATTAACTGGTTATGATTACCATTCAGAATAATTATTTGTTTAGGCCATTCACATGAATGGAAGTCAATAAAGAGTTCTTAAAATGATAGCTGAACTAATCTGAATGTTTCCACAGTCACATTATGGGGACTTGTCTTCCTTATGGGGACAAAAATCAAGTCCCCATAATAATGTAAATTACTACATTTTAAGGTGAAGACAAGTTTTAGGCAAAGTTAGGCTGAGGTTAGGGTTAGGTTAAGGTTAGGGTCAGGGTTAGTAAAGTAACAGTTGTAAAGTTACAGCAGTAAAGTAACTGTAGTAAATCTATGGTAGTAAAGTTATGATAGTAAAGTTACAGTAGTAAAGTTACTGTAGTAAATCTATGGTAGTAAAGTTACAGTCGTGAAACTATGGTAGTAAATCTATGGTAGTAAAGTAACAGTTGGAAATCTATGGTAGTAAAGTTATGATAGTAAAGTTACTGTAGTAAATCTATGGTAGTAAAGTTACAGTCGTAAAGCTATGATGGTAAGTCTATGGAATTAAATTATGTAACAGTTGTAAAGTTATAGTAGTAAAGTTATTGTCGGAAATCTATGGTAGTAAACTTGATAGTAAAGTTACATTTGTAAAGTTACGGTAGGAAAGTTACTGAAGTAAATCTATGGTAGTAAAGTTACAGTTGTAAAGTTGCTGTAGTAAGTCTATGGTAGTAAATAGTAAAGTTACAGTTGTGAAGTTACGGTAGGAAAGTTACTGTAGTAAATCTATGGTAATAAAGTTACAGTTGTAAAGTTACGGTAGGAAAGTTACTGTAGTAAATCTATGGTAGTAAAGTTACAGTTGTAAAGTTACGGTAGGAAAGTTACTGTAGTAAATCTATGGTAGTAAAGTTACAGTTGTAAAGTTACTGTAGCAAGTCTATAGTAGTAAAGTTATGACAGTAAAGTTACAGTTGTAAAGTTACGGTAGGAAAGTTACTGTAGTAAATCTATGGTAGTAAAGTTACAGTTGTAAAGTTACTGTAGCAAGTCTATGGTAGTAAAGTTACGATAGTAAAGTAACAGTCATAAAGTTATTGTAGTAAAGCTAATGTAGTAAATCTATGGTAGTAAAGTAACAGTCGTAAAGTTAGTGTATTAAAGTAACAGTGGTAAAGTTGTACCTTGCACCCACTGGCTGCTGGCAGTGATGGTGAAATGATCTCCATAACTGGTCTGAAAAACACGTGAACTCCGAGCCTCTGAAGAAGCCTTGGTCCCTGAGAACACACACAATACAAACTTTAGTCATTTAGGATAAAACCAAAACAGGGGTCATGTGTACTGTTTCTACGGCAATGACATCCCATTAAACAAACAAATCACATTCCCACACAACTGAACTGTATTCTTCAATTACATGTTGTGTCAGAAACAAACAGTCTCTTCTCCCACATGACGTTTGTTTCCGACATATCACAACAGTGACGTCTTTCCCGAGTGTTATGGCCCTGCGTTCCCTGGAGGTGGAAAGGTCGACTGTGGTGTGTGATAAAATGAGCCAAGAGTTGAAGACTGGGTCGAGAACAAATGTTACACTCACTGTGGTGTGTTTTTAATGGAGGGAATGTTGACGTTATGAGGAAAAACTGCTTCTTTTTTAGAGCCAAAACCAAACTACATTCACCACCGTAACTTAGAAAATGGAAGTAAGTCTGACGGCACTTTGGGTGGCATCGTTTCACTTAAATCCCATAAACCATGAAAATGATAGAGTCTGTTTTACCTCTTTTCTTTGGGAGAGTGTGTTTCAGCTACAGAGGCAGAACAGAGGCTCACAGTCACTGCGGGAACTCTACAAATGTTCTGGTTTTTGTCTCTGCAGACTACGTTTCCTTATTCCACATGCACTCTCTTATTATTATCTGCAGGAGCCCGATTATTTTCTGGGGAAAAACTTCTTCATTACCCCGAACTTCCCCTGGATTCTGACTCTCTTTTCAAACCCGTCCAATCAATCAGTCAAACTTTATGTATATAGCTCTTTCCATACAAGGTCATGCTGCTCAAAGTGCTTGACAGAATATAAACATAGCCAAGGAAAACAACCACCTCAGCCAACATATGGCTGGTATTATGTGTTAAAACAGTAATGAGGAAGTAAAGAAGTGAGTAAACACTATCATGGAACTTGCAAACAGCCGCAAGGGAACACACTGGAGACTTAAATACTAATGTGTGATGAAAACTGGAGGTAAAACTAGGTACAATTAAAATAAAAATGCTAATAGTAACAGACAAAATAACATGAAATAGTAAAATGAGTACATAAAAATGAGTAAATAAATAAAAAAGGCACTATAAGCAACAAAGGGTAAGATAAACTAGAACATGATAAAGTAATAGTTAAAGGAGAATAAAGGATTCATGTCTGATCCTAATATGTAATAAAAGAGTTCCAATAAATGATAAATGTAAAGAGAAAAACAAGGAACTACAGTAGATGAGGCTTTAACAGACAAAACATGCAGTTTTTAAATGGTTTATGCCAAAAACTGCCTCAAGTTTAAAACTATATTAGCGGAACGGGAACGTCTTTCGACATGTAAATAATGTACGAGTTGTTTTATGTGAGTTCCCACTGCTGTGTTGTGGTGTTGAAGAGAAATAATAGTGAACAGTGTTTGTTTCTTGCCTCGAGTCTTTGTGTTTTTAAAATACGATGTTCTCCTGTTTCACTGAATCTTTTCATGATATTATCTCCAGTAAAAGGTGAAAAACCTAAATACTTTCCAATGTTGCAGTGATTAGACATTGTCTTTGAGCGGACAGGGGATTCTCTCAGGACGTTTGGCACAAAAATGCCGAGTTAAAACTAAGCCTTTTTCTTCTTCTTCTTCTAAAAAATTCCAGCAGGTCGTACACTAACAGGTGTAACACTGCCCTCCATAGGAACAAAACATTGGCGTCACCTTAAATAGATGATCCTATTACACCCAATGTTAACACTCTCACCTGTTTCCAGTTCATCAGTCTTTATCATTTGGAATTATCTTGGATTACTTTGTAATTTTCATTTCCCAGGCATCACATTATTTCCTCTCTCTTGCTTAACATTACTTGCTCATTGTTCTGCACGGAACCTCACGTCATTGGCGGAGGGAGACAGTGGACAGTTTCCACAACACCGCTAGTAATTAAGACGTGTTCTGCGTAAGCCTAGTCTACATACATCAAGCCATGCAGGATATGAAACAGTAGGTGGCGTCGTAACAAACAAGGGAGACATTAACCTAAATATCAACTTCTTTCTTGCACAAAGTTCAAGCACTTTTAGTGACCCATGTCTATTTACGGTAATTTTCAAAAAATTTCAAGTGCCTTAAACGGTTGTTTTTCAAATTCATATACTTTCAAGGATTTCTAGGATCAGTGGGAACCCTGGTATTTGTTAAATAAAACTTCAATTAAAAAAAATTTAATATAAAGAAATTTTAGCTTTATGGCATTTTAAGAAAGTGGAAATCGGTCTGCATCTCCACAAAGTAAGTTATTTATTTTTCTGTCTGTTTGTGTCATTCAGATCAAGCTTCAGCAGTTTCTAAAAGGGAATTGTTAAGCAAATAATTCATTAATTGTTAATTATTTTGCAAACTGTACGACCTTAGCAGAGGTTTGCTCACTGTGTGTGCTTCCTCGCAAACCCAGTTTGTCAAACCAAACACACTCAATTACAACAACAATGTGATTTTGTTTCAGAAAACACATCGACACAAAAACACCATTTCAAGACAAAGAAAATCACCGACTGTGTTGTTTTTTCCATTTCCCTCCACACACTCTCACCTTGATAGACAGCGTGATCCTCCACAGCTGAGGAAGTGTCACCTTTTGTCACTATAAATGTCCAGGGATGCCTGCAGAGAAAATAAAGGGAGCCAGAGATGAGTTGAGGCAGGAGAAAGAAAAGTACAGGTCAGATATTGTAGAGAAAGATGTGACCAGGAGACGACAGAGACGTGAGAAGTGGAGGAGAAATGAAAATAAACCAGTGAAGAAATAAGATGGAAAGATGGAGGCAGATAAAGAACATGTGGAAACTACAGTGAGTCAAAGACACGGATGATAACAGTGAAGTGAAGAGAGAGCGTCTGACATCCACACTGGTACATACAATCAGATATCCCAGCATGCATCACCCTGGAAATGAAAAGGGAAGAGGGTGTGTGTGTGTGTGTTTTCTTGTATTTGTTGCCTCTTTCGGACCTTTTCTGTCATAAATCTTGATCTTGTCAGGACCAGTAGTCCTCCTCATGGAGACCAAAACCTGGTCCTAATGAGAAAGAACCTCATTTTTGAGGACCTGGTTAATTTTTGGGCTAAAATTTTAATTGTGGTTATGATTTAACATTAACCTGAGTGTAGGCTGCTGAGGCCACTTGAGTGGAAGTCAACTGGGAGTCCTAAGAAGAATAGCTGAGTAAAGCTGTGTGTGTGTAGATGGTATTCCTTATGTTGTGGGGACCTAAAACAAAGTCCCCATAACGTAAATGACGTAAATGACTCCATTTTATGGTGAAGACATGTTTTAAAGTTAGGATGAGATTAGGGTTAGGTTAAGGTTAGGGTCAGGGTTAGGGTTAGGGCACTAGTAATTATGGTTAAGGTTAGAGTAAGTCTCCAGGAAATGAATGGAAGTCAATGCAATGTCCTCTGAAGTCATGGAAACCAGTGTGTGTGTGTGTGTGTTTCGCACTTTCCTGTCTCCTCAGCATTAAATGAGTTGCAGTCATCAGCTAAAACTTACAGCTGTACACATTAGGATTAAGCTTTAACTGGTTATGACTACTGGGTTAAGGATCCCACTTTGTTCAGATTGTCCAAATGAATGGAAGTCAATGCAGTGAGAGCTGTGCAAATGTGTATGTACTACAGTATATACTGTATGCAGTCAAAAAACCATATAGATCATATGTAGCAAGGACATTTTGGCTGATCCTCGCAACTTTTAAGGGCTTTCAGGGGTTAGATTAAGAATTAGGGTTAAGCTTAAACATAACAGTCTTTTTCAGGAAATGTGTAAATGCTGCAGTACATATGACAGGCCTGTACATGGCACTGTTGTACTGCTACACCAATATTGGAGAAGATTTTGGTGTTGTAACAGTAAACGTATAAAACCACAGAAACAGAGACATCAAGTGAACACACCAAACAAGTGCCAGTGTAAGAGAGAGGTGGGATTATGACATCCTCGTTTTCCCAAAGTAGTGTACTCTTTGTCTACATGAAGACACGAGGCTGCGTTTTGACATTTTCCCGCCGTGGAACGTTATTTCCATGTGGATAAAATGGCGATGCATTAAAAAACTTGAGCGGATTCACCTGGACTGGTTTTCAGGTGGACAGGCCCTCAGAGTTTCCTATGAGCTAGAATGAAAACTAACCCCAGCATGAGAATGTTTCTCAATAAAAACATGTCGATAACTGGTGTAAGTACTTTCATATCGCGCCATTTAATTTTTTTTACATTAATTTCTACAGACATGTCTAAAAATCAGTGAATCAGTTTGTATTTCATTCCTGCATATCATATCATATCATATCATATCATATCATATCATATCATATCAAACTGAGCACAATAATGTCCACTAAAGTTGTGTCATGCATGTGCATGCATTTGCTGCCACCTACCTAACCTGTAGGTGGCAGCAAAAATTCAAAGCAGCGCAGCAGTAACTAAACTCTCAGTGTCCTTCATGTAACCATGGTAAACAGAGACGTAAACAAAAGCATGATTGGAACTACTTTTAAAAATTGCTTTTGTAAATATTTTATGAGGAAGTAAATGCATCCTCTGTGTTTGCTAGACCTTAAGGATACACACACACACGCATTTGCAAACACTGAATGTAAACATTGCTTTTAATTGTTTGTTTACACAAAGCAGTGCACCTTTAACAGAGAACCGAACACACACAGACTGAAAGTGAATGTCAGAGGTGTTTTGTGAGACCATTAAACTGAGGGCGACTGAGCCTGCTTGAGTTGAGTTGAAGATTTTTCACCTCTACAGTTCTGACCCCCCAAAAAACCCTCACATCTCAGAATTTGACCCTCAGTTGCAACTGCTGACCACGTTTTTTCCGACTTCTCTACTGGAACGTGGTGAAATCAGGAGTGACGTCAATGTCGGTTCTGTCTCCTGCGATGCTAAATAAAAAGCAGCATCAGCCACTTGTTGGGTTGGTTTGGTTTAGTTACCCTTTATTTGCAACCTTGCAAACTCCTGCATGAACTGAATCCTCCTAAATATTACACAAAATCTAAATCTTTAGTTGCTTTTTGTTTATTTAAAGGTGACATAGAATTGTCTTTTTGAACCAAAAATCCAGATGACTGATGTCTACTTAGATAAATTAAATAATATTTATGGTCAAAAACCTCATAGTTTCCTCAGATTAAGCCAGATTATTGCTGCTCTCTGCCAGCCTCTGACCAGGCACTCTGTTTCTGAGCCAATGTGAATCTTTCAGACTCACTCAATTCAATTTAATTAGGATTAATTGGGTCGCAATTGCATTAAAATTTGTTTTTTGGTTCAATTTATAATAATTTTTTATTCAAAAACACTCATGACCAGGAGTAGCTGTTGGGGGAGGGTTCGTTGCACGGCAAATGTGCTAGTTACGTAACTAAACTGGACTTTTCAAAACCGCTTGCTCGAGCACAGGTAAACAGAGAAGCCCTTCTTTCTCAGAAGTGGCTGAAGTGTTTATTGTGACACTTTAGTGATGTTTAGATACAGGAAGGACACGGGGACACACCAAAAAACATCAGACATTTGATTTTCCACTGAAAATCAAAGCATTAAAATCATAAAAAGTCACCAAAGATTCAGCTTTTTTAAGTGATTCAACAGCAGGGGAAAGAAACCTGGGCAGCCCATAGCCAAGCAGCAAGAAAACTTGGCTTGTGACTGAAGGGTTGCCGGTTTGAGTCTCTGCCAGGTCAAGGGACAAGGCGGGGGGGTGGCATCCAGTGTACATCCAGTGATAAATGGGAGGCTTACGTGAGGAGGAAATCTCGGCCAAACCAAACATGCAGATCATCGACTGAGAAAAGTCATTTATTTATTTATTTATTTTGTCTCAGTCCAACTCGTTAGGATTCAGACACGGTTTGGCTGGTGGAATGATATTTATGCTGAGCTCTGACAGAAAAAGCTGCAGCAGAGGTGTGTTGTGGTATTTTCTCCACAGTGGCAGCTGCAGTAAACATATGCAAATGACATAACAGAGAACGTACTGCAGAGTCTACACGGTCTCATAAATTCTGACTTATTAAAACGTCTCTCGCAAATTACAGAGTCTCTCTCTCTCTCTCTCTGGTGATGACACCAGCGACGGTCTGTTTGGCAGCAGTGTGAGGAGAGAAGGCGACAGGAGTCGTTAGACAGGAATTCCTCTGTCACCTCGCCATCGCTCCCGTCTGCTCCGCCCTCCACAGCCTCCACAGCCACGGGGAAAAATGCTAACTGGGAAAAGAGGAGCGTTAACTCTGTCAGAGTTTCCTGCGGTCTCTGCTGCAGCATCGAGTTTCACAACAACGTCTGACTGGAACCACAGCGCGAGGCCTGGGCCGGAGTTTCACCAGCATCTTCTCTCAGGCTGCAACAAAGCCTGCGATACTGCAGTCCACATGCACGCACACATGCATGCACGCACACACACACACAAACACACACCAGCCTGTGGTTTTCACTGTAAAAGCTGCTTATCCAACAAACCCAGCAGCACAGAGCAGCAACGTTAGACGAGTGTGTCAGCGTCTTAATGCAAATACACACATTTTTATCTACTTCACTTCTCCTTATGTCAGACACAGAGACTCTCCGGGGGTTTGTTATCATGACATGATTCTGTTTCCACTTCCCATGCATTCCTTACATACTAATTCTCTCTCTCTGTCTGTTTCTGTCTCACAAAAATACACCCACATAACCGTGTTTTTATGATTCAGTGAGGACACATTATAGACACAACAGTCCCTTAACCATCACAACTAAGTGCCGGAACCTTAACCTAAACCTGACATTATCCCAGTTCTAACCCTAACCCTTAAACCAGGTCTTAACCCCCGGAAAAGCAATTTAAAGTTGTATGGGCTGGAAAAAATGTTCTCACAAAGTCATAAATACATGCACACACACACACACACACACACACACTGGTTTTCCATGACAATGCAGTGACTTACATTAATTTCCTGTAGACGTACTCCAACCTTAATTATTAGTGCCCTAACCCTAACCTTAACCTCAGCCTAACTTTAAAACATGTCTTCACCTCAAAATGGAGTCATTTACGTTATGGGGACTTGATTTTTGTCCCCATAATGTGGGCATGGAGACAGATTTAGGTCCCACAACATAAGGAATACCAGGTACACACACATACATGTTTGAACATCATTCTTAATGAGGACACTTCTAACCCTAAACTAGGTCTTAACCCATAAACAGCCCCTTTAAGGAGTGACAGAATGTAAGGAGCAGCAAACCTTAACCTAACCACAACCTAAATCTTAGCCCTAAACTTCAATCAATTCTCAATCAATCAATTGTCTCATTAGGACCAGGTTTTGGTCTCAATGAGGTCTACTGGTCCTGACAAGGTCAGTGTTTATGCTAGAAAACAACAGGTAACAAATACACACACGCACACCATGAGGTCCAAAACCAAAACCCAGAACTCAAAGAACATAATAATAAAACTGTAAGTGACATTCTGAGCTTTGTGAAGGAAAACTTTACAGCAGAGCTTCTGTCACCACGGGACATAAGTTCCTGATAAAAGTCTATCGATCTTTTCACGAGGCCTAAACTGCAGAGACTTGACTGTAAAAATCTTCAAGAAGCAATAGGTCTTGATAGGAGAGCTGCGGGGATTGTTAGAGAAAGACAAGCTTCCAGGGAAGGCAAAAGATTTTCTCATCAATCCACAGCAATCGATAAAAAAGAAAAGCTGCAGACAATTCAGTGCTGGGAGCTTCTGTCCTCACAGTGTGAACTGAGGAGAAACTCGGCCGACACGTGACTGAATGTCCAAGTAAATATAGGCAAAAGAACAAGCAAGAGCAACTGAAACAATATGGATAAGTTAAATTAAGAGTTATAAAACCAATGAAAACTTAAGATAAAAGAAGGCAGATCTGCAAATCTGGTTTTAAGAATTGACTTAAAACCAGTTTTAAGTTTTAACCAAAAACAAAAAAACAACGTGTGAAGATCTCACCGAAATCCCAGAGTGGTGATGTGCTGACTGCCCAGCCTGAACAGGCTCTTCTTGGCCGAGTCCTCTAAGTTGTTGGACCCTTCGTCGTTGACCATCACGGCCAGTATGAGCCCGACTTCAACACCGTCCACGTACTTAGCGAGACGACGGCTCTCGTCCTTACTGCGATACGTGTCAAACCTGAGGGAGTGAGCACACGTGACGTGATCGAGCACTTCATTTAATATTATCAGGGTAAGAAATTATATGATAGTACCATATTTAAATGGCACCAGAGTGAACCCCGTCTTTTGCCCCATGTCGGCTGGGATTGGCTCCAGCTGCCCCCCCCGCGATCCCCATGTGGAGGATAAAATGGTAGTGAATGGATGGATGGATGGATGCTGGCCACTTTATTAGGTACACAGGACCTGCTGTGCTTCAGAGCTGTAGGTTCATACATGGTCTCTACAAACTTTGGTCATTCACGTCTGACTGTTCTGTAAAACTAGACATGGTTCGTGTGTGAAAATCCCAGTGACATTAGCAGACCAACGACATTTGCGTTCAAATCACCTTGTTTTCTTCACTCTGATGCTCGGTTTGAACTTCATGTCTAAATGCATTAAGTTTCTGCGAAGATGTTTGCATTGAAAATAGGTGTACCTAATAAAGTGGTCGTGAATGTAAGTTCCCAGTAATACCGCCTGTAACAGACACAAAACATTTTCTGAATGCAATGCTATATATACTGTACATGCAGCATTATTAGATTTTTTTTTAAAAAAGAAGTTTATCTCTACCTAAAAGGCAGCTAAAATAACCTCACATCAACAGCCAATAGCATCCGTCCATATCCATTTCTAATTATTTTATAATTGCTCCCTAATCTCTGATGGCAGTTGACTTAGCCTCCATATTAACTGTGCAGTAACGGCCTTTCATCAAGTGCATTTTATGGCTGTCGCCTTCTAACAACATTAAATCTGACAGGACTGGATTCAGTCCAATGCCCCGCTTTGTCCTCTGAACAAAAATTAATGCTCTAATCGTCTATTTGGTTAAAGAGAAATAAAAGCTGTATATCTCAAAATGTCATATCTGTTTGAAAATGAAAACGTAATGGATATTTAATCGCAACAGGATATTAAGGATGTTATCAAATTCTAAATTTAATATCCCCACAATAAGCAATGCCAGAGCCATTAGATGCATATTTGTCTCCATAATTATCGCGCTGTGGTGAGACGGTTTTATAGGCTGACACATCACTTCTGATTTAGTTATGAGACGTGAGACTGTGGAGACGCTGCGTCAGCGTGGAGGAGACGCTCACTTGTCGTCGTGCAGCACCTCGCCGGTCTTGGGGTCGACGACGTGGACGATGATGCCTCGGTTCCCCCAGCTTCTCTGAAACAGGTAGTTGTTTTGGTTGCTCTCTCCCGGGTGGAGGGTTTTGTTGAGGAACGTCCACGACAGCTTCTTCCTCCCGTGGATCTCGAGCGTCCCACCGGTTCCCACGCCAATGTACTTCTTCCCAAAGTAGCCGTGTTCCTGGTCACTGTCATCCAGTCTGGAAACAGCATGGGAGGGTTATATACACTTTAATCATGCAAAATATACATATTTTTGTATATTCCTATTCTATATTAATTTAATTAATTCAACAATTTCTATTGCTTAAATCACACTTTTATTACCTCTATTGTATTTTAATCTTAATTTTTTAATGTAATTTTTCTCTGCACCTGTAAAGCACTTTGAATTTTGTATGAATGGTGCAATATAAACAAATTTGTCTTGCAAGAACAATATAAATATGGAATTTTAAGTACCTGTAAAGCAAATACAGACTTTTCCTCTGTTCCCAAAGACTGATAAATCTTTAGGTCCCCAAAAAGATTTGCTAATTTCTACCAATTTACAAGATATGGTTGTAAATGACTTGCTACATTATGCAGACATCTGTTCTTGTCACGATTTGTACTGTGGTTTGGCTCACAATAGTCTGCCATCTTTAGAAAGTGGGTCCTTATGTGAACGTGTTGGAAAAAAAAATGTGGAGTAAAGATTTATAGAGTAAAACAGTTAGCATTTGGTTTGCTATGTCTTTGTCCCAAAAATGTGTCTTCCCTCAGGACAAAAAAAAGCTCTAGCAGTTAATTTAAAACTCCTTAAAATGAGGAAATGAAGAGATTTGAATCAGTCTGTTGGAAGAATACAAAAAAAAATCGAATCCAGCGGCAGAAATGGCTGAAACCTGTATCATTTTGCTTTCTCTTTAATACAATTAGCTTATAATTCTCTCTTGATTCATAGTATCAGTAAACATTTTTGTGAAGAATTTATATTATTATTATTATTATTATTATTATTATATTATTCTCCAATACAGTTTGGTGACCATAGGGAACCATTTTGACTCAAATTGACCATAAATCATGACATGACCTGAAAGGTTGTTGAACATTATGACACTGGAAGTACTAAACTTGAGGCTTCAAAATGGGAATTCACAAACCAATAATAGGCAAGAAACATTGTTATGAGTGGATACTAAACTGTTTTAGTGAAATATGTGGGTAAACAACATTTTCTTGATCACTTTGTTCATTTGTTGAGTGGGACGTGGTCATCAGTAGTTGTAATTGTTGACAAACGATTATAGAACCCAACTGACCATCACCACTAATACAATACATTTAATGAGTGTCCACTCCTGTAATTAGAGCATTCATACGTATACTGGGTCCGGTGACCGTCGGGCTCCAATGAGGTTTGATCACGTCGAATGACATGGTGATTTTAAGTTAGTGAAACCAGGGTTTACTATTTACGACAATAGCTTCAGGTTACTTTAACTGTGTCGGTTATTTGTTGGACGTGTGTGTTCAGGCAGAAAAACGCATCCCGAGCCAGACTCTACTGTAAATCCTACAGCCATTTTTGCTGATAGTTATGGCTGCACTAATGTGTCACTCCTAACTTCCTACAACTGTACCTTCCAAACAAAGAGATAGTGAGGTTTCCTCGATAAGGACAGTCGGGGCTGCCGATGTGAAGCTCCCCTTTGTTCCCGATCAGGATGTGTTTTGTTCGGAGCAGAATGGGCCGGTTGGTGTCGGCAATCACCAGCTTTCCTGCAGGAGAAAGACAGAAGGAGGGCGTGATGAAGTCTCCTGGCAGGTCCTTCATGCCCCAGTGCCCTCTGACACCTCCTGATACCAGTGTATGTGCTCAGACTACACACACACACACACACACACACACACACACACACACACACACTGGTTTCCATGACTTCAGAGGACGTTGCATTGACTTACTTTCATTTCCTGGAGACTTACTCCACTCTAACTTGACTTTTGTCCCCATAAGGAAGGCAAGTCTTCTTAACGTGACTGTGTAAACAGATTTAGGTCCCCACAACATAAGGAATACCAGGTACACACACACAGCAAAAGCAACCAGACAACCACTTCTGAAATCCATTGATTCCAATAGTAAAGTGAGAAGCTGTTGAACACTGAACGTCACCTTCTGGGCTTTCTTGGCTGAGGCTCTGACCTCTGACCTCATTACACCCCCCCCCCCCCCCCCCCCCCCCCCCCCCCCCCCCCCCGTGTTTGTTATTTGTTTCACTTCCAATTACACCGAGACAATTCCGTTGGAGGCAATTCCATCAAGGATTTTACCATTTACAGCAAATGGTTGTACTGCTAAATGTGGCAGAAAAGGCTAAGCTCCTAGAATATGTGTAATGAGGGTTCTGCATGGAAATATTCACAGCAGTGAAACATTTGAGGGAACTCTAAATTGTCTGTCGGTGTGACTGTGAGAGTGAATGGTTGTTTGTCTGTGTGTCCAGGATGTGGGACTCAGCCGGGATTGGCTCCAGCGACCCGCGACCCTCATGTGGAGGATAAAGTGGTAGAAACTGAACCATGTTAGATTTAAATTGCTGCCACAACTAACTGTAATCTGGATCAGATCCAGATGAAACTTAGTCTGATGGTAGAGTATTTTATTCTGACAAAGCAAAAAGTCAGATGACAGAGGGATTATTTATTTATAGCAGTTTTGCCCATTATAAGAGAGAAGGATTTCTTAAAAAATTTATTTATTTGTTGTGGGTAGATTCTTTCCAAAATTGGAAACATGGCAAAATACGTGGGTAATCATCGACCTATCACAACAAATTCTGATTGATGCATCAAAAACTGTAGACAGGAAGTTGCTAATAAAAGGACAAATTTACAGATAAACCCATGATGATGAAAACATGAAATCTCAGTTACAGTTGAAAACATACCAAATAAGCTAATTTAAATATGTTTGCATGGACTGAGTTGCACCGAGGTCCACGTTGATGACGTGACATAAATGTCGTCAACCACCCTCACATCAAACTAATTTTTTTTTTACTTCATTTAATAGCACATAAATTAATTAAGTTCAATCTAAACTAAAATAAGCAAGTTGTCTTTATATAACGTGGTACATTTAGTTTGAATTAACTTGATTTATATATTTATTTATGATTTATTTTAATATTTTTAAGTTTGTCAACCATTTTTTTCCTTTTTCGCTGTAATGTCATGATTTGTGACGGCGTTAATTGCACTTGCTCCGAGTCTGCAAATACTTTGTCCAGGAATGGTATTAGATTGGGATTCTTTGAACACGTATATGTCCACCATCTTGTGGCCTGTTCATCTATCGTGTTAAAGAAGACGAAGGAACTTCAAAGACAATCTCCGTGAGCACAGGATGGACGTGTCCAGCTTACCACCATTGACGATCTCAATGGAGTGGACGGTAGCTGAAGTTGTGAGGAGAACCTTCCTGCCGTAGCCAATCGTCACACGGTGATCTTCATGATGTCCCGGCATCCATGGCTGCAGGCCTGGCTCCTTATCTGGACACACTGTTGAAGACAGAGGACACACACACAAACATGTCACTGACTCAGCGATACAGTACAATTGATTTTTAAACACAACGGACATGAAAGGAATCGTACTGTTTGTTAATTGATTAATTACAGAATTAAAAGGGTTTAAGGTAGTGACACGCAGCTACAGCTGGGTATCACTGCTGATTTCCTGAATTAAATAGATTCTTATTCAAAAGGCCCAGGTTTTATTTGATATGATTCCATAACAATACATTTTAGTTTCCATACCAATTTTCTTGGTTAGGATTTTCACAGAACAAATACTGCAAATCGTCCTAAATTTGAATATTTCAATCTCAGTTCAAAATTTTAAAATAAATGTGCCCAAAGTAGTTATATTAATAATTTTATTCAGGATAACCACACAGTACAACTCTACAGTTCAGTCATAATTCAATCTCAAATCTTAAAAGCCCATTTGAGCTCAAATATACAGCCTAGATTGTCATTAGACAGTTTGAAATAGTCCCCAATTTGTCCAGCAGAGGGTGCTGTGAGGGCGTCCATGCTCATCAGAGGAAGACAAGAGGAGGACACAAAGACACAAAGCTGTCCTCCTGAGCAACAGTCGCGACACCAAAGAGTCTGACAAGTGGAGCGTTGAAGTATGTTTGGTTCTATACCAGAGACAGCAACAAATCCGCAGACACAGCTGTTAGCTTAGCTGTTAGCCCCGACAGTTCTCCATCACCAGTGACTGTTGCAGTCGCATTGTATATATTAAAAAAACAAACAAAAAACAATTATTCAAATAAAGTTCAATATGAATCAGAAAATAATTTCTCCAAACCTAGCCCTAGAAAGCATGGCTGCCAGCAGAGAAACAAAGAAACACAGAACTATTCCTTTAAATGAACTTCATTGCAAGGCATCATCTAATTAGTTTGACATAATTAAACAACCATGAGGTTGAATAAGTTTTTTGAAATGACTAAACCTCCTCACATCAACATCATCAGATGAAAAAAAAAAAAGTCAAATAACTGAACTAAATTTTTAAGATGATTTGAATCAGTTATTTCACATGTTTTTCTTTTATTCACTCCTCAGAGGAAACGTACTAAGATCTGGACCTGTGTGATGGAGGACGCCATGGATACAAGGCTAATTCTTGATAGAGGTCAGGCCTGAAAGAGACCAGAGAAAGTACGAAAGTGACTCAAGGCCACATTTTGTGTTATTTGAATAAATATGATGTTTTTGTGTGGGCAGTTTTCTGACTCCTTATTTCTTTTTATACTATTGATGCTTGAGCAGTGTAGTGTGAGACAGTGTAGTAGTAGTAGTAGATATTGGGGGATATTTACGTCTATTGTTCATGATGACTTTATCTTTAACCCTGAAAAATCTCTTTAACTTGATGGAATTAACATTGTAAAATTGTAAACTGTAAAAGAGTAACCCAAATAATAAAAAGCAGCACATGCTATATAAATTGAGAAATTATTTTTCCTGTTTATTTCCACCTAAATCCCCCAGATGAGCTGTTTTTGGACCTTGTTATTTCAAAACTGTGACAGAGCTGAGCCTACATTCACTGGCCACTTTATTAGGTACACAAGAAACCTAATAAAGTGGCAGGAGAGAATCTCGCTGTGGTCATCTGCTTCAAGGTTTGACAAGTTGTAAGCACAGACGTATATAAAAGGCAAAAGTCAAAGAAATTAAGGATATTCTGAGCAGCCACCAGGGGGAGACTGCTGGTTGCAAAAAGCAGTGATTAGATTTTTGTGTTAATTTTTTTTAACACCAGTGAACATTATCCTAAGGTGATAAAGGTCTCAGTCTCAGGAAGATGGACAATAAATTTGTAAGTGGACACCAGTGTGATTGACAGCTGGTATCGTCCAATAGGAGTTCGGTTGCAGGTGAACTGAACATGGTGAACGCTGAGGCTCCAAAATGGGATTTCAGATTCTTATGAGTGACGTGTTGTCAGTTGGTTGTAAATAGCAAATATTCACATAGCATTTTTTCTAGCCTTGATGACCATGAAACAGCAAATTGGTATGCAGACTATCAGTGTGGGAATCAAACCCTGATCTCCTGGCTGGAAGACAGCCCGCTCTCCCACGAGAATAATCTTCTTTGTTGTATTGTTATTTAAATTACTGTTGTCTTTCTATCATCTCAAACATGGCTCTCCTCTGACCTCTTGCGTCAACAAGACACTTTCAGGATAATTTCTCTTTTTCGGATCATTCTCTGTAAACATTAGAGATGGTCGTGCGTGAAAATCACAGTAGACCAACAGTTTCTGAAATACCCGGATACTAACAACTGTACACGGTGTTCAAAGTCCCTTAAATCACCTTTATGCTCCGTTTGAACTTCAGCAGCTCGTCCTGACCGTGTCTACGTGCCTAAATGCATCAAGTTGTCGTCGTCACGTGATCGGCTTGGGTTAACGAGGAGCTGACTAAAAAAGTAACCCTGAAGTAGCTCTAATATGAATCAATCAGAAGACATTTGGAAACATTCAGACAAAATAAAACTTCCCACAACATCCATCACCTGCTGCAGCCATTATCAGGCTTCACCAAAACCTAGATTAAAACTCTTACAGTGGGAACATTGCTTACCGGACAAATATCAAATTCAGTAGATCTAGATGTATTACTTTTTTTATTGGTTTACCCCTCGGGGAAAAAAAAACTATTGTATACAGACATTTTTTTTTAATCAGTCCCACAGAATCAAGGCTAAATATATCAAAGGGCTTCTATCTTGACTCAGTATTTTACACCAAAAGTCAACTCAGTAATTCTAGAAGCACAGGGCCCAGCAGGCCAATCGTATTCAGATACGATATAAACAAACTAACCTGTCAACTTTATATTGGAGGCAAAAGATTAATACTTTTTGGAAAACGCAGTGAAATCATGAGGAACAAATGTGTCGGGATATAAGGGAGTAATGCACCAAAAACAGAAGGAAATGATTATCAGCAGTGACGAGGTGTCTGAGCAGGTGGGCACTTATACTGACCACTTTATTAGGTACACAACACACCTGACAGAGTGGAATGAAAGACACTGAAAGATGTGCATTCACCCTCTGATGCTTAGTTTGAACATCAGCCGCTCATTTTAACCATGCCCACATGATTAAATGCACTGAGTTGCTGCCATGCGTCGGGCTGATTAGATATTTGCGTTAACAAGCAGCTCAACATGTGTACCTGATAAACTGGCCTGCGAGTATAAGAAAATCGTAGATTCACGAGATCATCAGTGCTTAAATGCAGGTTTGTCAGTAAATGCTAAAATATTTATTCTGCTCCCTTTGGTTCTCTCTGCTCTGTAACTTTCGCAGCCTCCAAACTGTTTAATAGCGATTAAACAGCACACAAGGTTATTGGATTGTTCAGTCAAGAGTAAGAGTGACTGATGAACCCATTTAGTTTGTGTCTGTTATTATCGGGCTGGCACTGGGAGATACTGTGAGTGTAAGTCTGTCCAATAGAGTTTCAATCTATTGCTTTCTGGTGTGTGAGGTGGCGGGTTGCCTTATCTCCCTGCCACCTAATAGATCCATCAATGGCAGTGACTGGCTGAGGACCTGAACTGTCAAGTAGATTTCCCAGAGGGCTAACACAGATTGAATGGCGGAGATGAGTGACGTGTCGGCTCTGAAGGATTCAGATTTGCTTACAGACTGTATATAAAAATGCACGTAGTCTTCCAGAATCCCCATTTTGAAGATTTGTAATTCCAACCGGCCACATGACAGTTTTTGAAGCGAGAAGTTCAACAGCAACCAGTCATCTACTGGACAGTACTTAGCTACCAATCACACTGGTGTCCAGTTTGTATTCCTCTAAATTGGAACATCATTTACAAAATTGACAGCAAGTTCTATTAAAGGACAGCTGAAATTAGTGATTGAAAACATTAACTGCACAAGAAAATCATTATTGACATTAGAAATCAACAGTGAAGTAGGACTAAATTTTCCCATAGACTTCCATACTAATGGAGTTCTTTTTTGCAACCACCGGAGTAATCCTATTTCCTAGGCTTCACTTTCCAAACTGGAGCACTATATCCATTTTTATAAAAAATCTATGGTCTTGCTATTAGTATAATAGTGGAGTCACATGTTTTCAATAGGAGATATCACCTCAAACCTTGCTCATTCACTTTGAATGGAACAATGCCCAGCGATACCAAACTGCACTGAGACAGTGTGGATGACACTATACTGTCCAAAACAAACTATTGGACAAGACTATTCTCCCCCCAATTCCATTTTATTTTGTCAGAATGCACTTGATGATGGCAGATACTATGTCGCCAACACTTTAGCAACATTAGCATTTCTTACTACAAAATTTCAGACACCACAAATCACAAGGACAGTCAACTTCTAAAACAGTGGTTCTCGAAGTTTTTATATCAAGTACCACCTGAGAAAATATTGAGTTCTCAAAGTAACACCACTATCATTGTATATATTCTGTGGAGCGCTTTGTAGCCCAGCTAATTCCAAACTGTCTGGTAAGGGTATAGTCATCCTCCAATTTTAAGAGGCGTGTCCAACAAACGTACAGTAGACGAGAATGCCTCTGTATATGACAGACCTACAACCAGTCAGACCAATGATCAGGATGATGTATGCATAGTATCACCAAACAGCTTGTTGTAGTTTTCTAGGAGCGATGGTTATCTCGTTAATGGCATTTGACGGAATCTGAAGGAACAGCCAAATCGAAAGACAGCTGCTCTTCGGTGGCCGCCATGTTGGATGTATATAAACGCTACTTGTCCATTTTGTCCACAAATCAAAATGACTCAGATTTAACAATTCATTTCTTATATGGAACAAAGAAACCAGAAAATATTCACATTTAAGAAGCTGGAAAATCAGAAAGCTTGTTTTAATTATTGAAGAAAACACTGAAACTGATTAATCAATTATCAAAATAGTTGATGATAAATTTAGTACTTGATTAATAATCAATTACTTGATGCTGGCAGGCTCACGTTGTGACCAAAACCAGGGAGCGGCTGAGATAAGTTGAAGCTGAATTAATTAACAATTCCAAGAAGTCAATCAACAAAATTAATAAATTACCAGCACCATATTTCCTTTTTAACAGCTTTGCTGCTCCAGTGGGTGGAAAAGATGAACATTTGCTGTGTCTGGATACATCCTGTCTATCAAACCCAAAGAAGATCCTGAGAAAATCAGCCAATTGATTCATGGGCTTCATCTGGATGACGGGAGGATCAAAGCATCATTTCAAAATGAACAAAGACCAGTTTGACTTTCTTCTCAGAAATGTTACACACAGGAGACGCTACGGACCCGAGAAAGCTGTTACATTTTGTTAAACTGATGTGAACATAACCTGAATATAAATCTTTCTTTCTTTCATGCTGACACAGGATTTCTGGAGGTCGGCCAGAGAGAACATCAGGTTGTTGTTGTTGGCCACCTCTGTTTTTATTTTCTCCTCCTCCCATTGTTCTGTCTGGTCAGGCAGCCAGTTCTGGGAAGAGTCCAGTGTGATTTATTCCATTTAAAACTCAGAGATGTCTCTGTGGCTCTTGGAAAGCTTTAATGGAACCACATTTTTGTGGCCTTCCCACTGCTGAGTCTGAGTCTTTGAGCTTTGGGTGGGTACGTCGCGCCGATGTGCAGCGTCAGCTGTGAGACAGGTGCGTTTGCAAGTCAAGTCCAGGCAATTTAGTGTAGCTCACATGGACTTTAACCAACGTGTTGAAACATCTTGAAGAGGTTAAAGAGAAATTAGGCACATAAGCTAAATTTCAAATGTGATGAACGAAAGGTCTGATTGGCATTTAAAAAAAATCTATTGATGTTGCCGTCCACTAGATGGTGCCAAGTTCTTGCAAATTCAAATACTGAGTATATTAAAATATCGTGATAATATCGTATCTAGGGCTGCGATGATTATTTGATTATTAATCAAATGACAAATTAATTGTCAACTATTATGTTACTTGATTAATTGTTTTTTGTGTTCTTTCGTTTTTTTTCAGCTTCATGAATGTGATTATTTTCTAGTTTCTTTGCTACATATAATAAAGAAATAATCAAAATTGAATCATTTTGGTTTGTGGACGAAGGGTGACATTTGACAACGTCACCATTTTCTTATTTTTCAACATTTTCGATGAACCGAGCACTTGTGTCGTGACTTAAATATCTTAATAATATCGTATCATGGTGTCTTTGCCGATTCCCAGTCAGAGACACCAAGCTAATGCTAATGCTATTCACCCAGCTCCAAACTGAAACATTAATAGAACAAAGAAAAATTTATTTTTTTTTTAAATTGTAAAATAATAAGAATAAGAAAATAAATTGAGTAAAAACAAATATCTGTGTGCACTGCTCTTAATGGTGTTAGCTTGCTAGCTTGGTTATTTGGTTAGTTATCGAGCAAGTGACTAACAAAAATACTGGTTACAACATATATTCAACACACATAAGCTGTTAAAGTAATATCTGCTGACTCATTTGAACCTTTCACTTACCATTAGCATCAGGCTAACATTGTCTTCTTTTTTTCTGCTGACTCATTCCCCTCTAAAAAAGGAAACACTCAAAAACTATCGATTGATTCTTTGCTTATAACTGTAATACATTGTCACTGACTACTTAATAAATACACATTTTGATTTTACATTTTGCTTTAGCAGTTATTAGTAGTCATTGTAGTAATGTAACTGAGCAGAATGCTGTTAAAAACAGCTAAAAACATAGCACCACTTCCTTTCAATCTGGTTTTCAAATTAAGAGCCACTGATGATGTCTTTTTACTTCATGAATAAACCCTTTGCCGTAACACGTAAAAATTTGCTTTCAGTCATTATTATATTATTATTTTTTATGATATATTTCATTGGTTGTCATTCCACTACTGTTAATACATTTGTGGTAACAGGAAGTTGTCACACTTCACACATTTGCAACAAATGGACAAATTGGGACAAGCACGTCACAAACAAAACAAACAAACAAACAAAAAAAGATATATATATATATATATACTCAAATTGGCATGGGCTGCCAAAGCACAACAGAAATTAAGTATAAAACAGTGTGCACACGATGAATTTTATTACATTTAATTAGTTTTCTAATTAAAATGACTGACATTCTCAAATTTTAATTACAAAAACAAATTGCTTGAGTGGAAGTTGTGTCAAAAATAGTGTTGATACGTGTCCTTGCATATTCTAATGTAGTTCTACAGAAATCTTGGACCTTTTGGAGTGTGTATATTGCATGTGACTAACTTACACTACACCACTGACTAATACAGAAAGATCACAAGGCTCTGAATGCACTGCGTGTTCCTTTATATTCAAGTACCTGCATGTTAATTTGTTAACCACAAACTTGGCCCTGTCTTGTTTTTTTTTTCTTTTTTTTCCCCTTCTTCACTACTTTGTTGTGTTGTTTTAAAAATAAACTGCAAGTGAACCTACAAAAGGAAACATACATTTGCAACTTTCCACCTCCTCCAAGCAACGAGGCATAAAAGCCACAAAAATGCAAACGCTTACACTTAAAAAAACATAAGCAAAACCCAACATGACATGGAGCGGAGGCTACAGGCAAAAAGCTCCTCATCAGCAGCTGCTCTCACCAGTTTCTGTGGGAGCGTCTGAAGTCGGTCTGTGGAGATCTGTGGCTGCCTGTTACTGCAGTGTCTGACAGCTGTGAGTGAAAACTGCTGAACCTGCTCTGCTTCGGTTTAAATTCCTCTCTTATGCAGCAAAACTGTGACCTGAGCGTGAACCCCATCGGAAAACCAACAACCCCAGGTGAGAATTACACCACAAAAATAAACCGGGGGGGGGAGGGTTTTGAGTAGCTTTTTGAAACTCCCCTCACAGAGGAGAGCAGGATAATAAGTGACACAGCTCCAGCTTTTGTATTATTATCATGGGATTCTTCACACTGGCTAGTTTACACTGTGAGACATTCAGCTTCAGATGTCAGGAAACAAATATGACCTTTATAAAAAAATAAAGCAGAGAGCTGATGTAGGGTCATTGCATGGCATGTTACCACTGATACTGACATCAGAACCTTGAGTATGTTCTGGTACCGACATCAGTTGTTTTGTCCTTTATTTTATTAATTCTTCTATACAGCACTTTGTTCCACTTTGGTTGTTTAAAAGTGCTTTACAAATAAAGTTAGGTTGAACCATATTTTTAGAATTTTTTTTTTAAATGTTAGTAACACAGTTATAATGATGAATTTAGGCAGCCACTGTAAAACAGGGTTAGCACAACTTGGACACCAAATTCAAGGACTTTCCAGGACCAATTCCCTCAAATTCAAGAACCAAATGTGCTGACACAGCTTAAGATGGGAGGACGACTTGTAAGAGCGTCTCCGTCCATGGCGTCCACTTTTATTGATTTGCAGGATGCCCTGCATCTGGACAAGTGAGTGTCCTTGGGATCTTGGTCGAGTCGGTCTTTGTCATTTGGAATTATCCTGGATTATCTTGGAATTTTCATTTCCCGTCACATCATTTGCTCCCATTGCTTAACGTTACTCGCTCATTGTTCTGCATGAAATCACGCGTCAACAGCGGAGAGACACAGTGGACAGTGTCCACAACGCTGCTAGTAATTACGACTTGATGTTTATTCTATGTAGCAATGCAGAGCATGAAACCGTAGGTGGCGTCGTAAAACAAACAAGCGAGACATTTACCGAAATATCAACTGAACTTCTTCGCTGCTCAAAATTCAATCACTGTCAATGACCCATGTCTATTTAGGCCAATTTTCAATAACACTCACAAACTTACCAGTAAGTTTTAGAAACATAATATGACAAAATTCTACATATTTTGGGTTAAACACATTTTTTATTATTACCTCTGCCCAGGAGGTTTAGCTGTATGTTTGTCCTTCTGTTAGCAACTTCCTGTCTACAGTTTTTGATGGATCAATCGGAATTTTTTGTGATCACCCAAGCATGTTCCCATTCAATTCAGAATTCAGAATCTACCCACTGATGACGTGTCAGAAATTATAAAACCTGTCTATATTTTGTTTCTTATAATGGGCAAAACTGTATCAAAAGAGTCATATCTCTGTCACCACTCATTGGATTTGAACACAGTTTGGTACATGGGCAGGATCAGACACTAAATCTGACCCAGATTACAGATTTGGCATCATTTTAAATCTAACATGGTTCCTTCCCATTGAAAAGGTTCGGATATATATTTAAAATGTGGGTGAAAAGGTCTGTCCTCTACCTTTACAACTTCACAAAACTAAATAAATTTAACTAAATCTTGAGCAAAATCAACAAAATGAAGCAAACAAAGCTTTGATTTTTGAGGCAGTGAGTTTCCCATATCTCTTTCAAGTACCATTAATTCATCAGAGTTTACATAATAGATAAGCAGAGGCCTGATCTAAATTTCAAATGTTATTTTCAGCCTGTTTATGAAATAAATATTATATAATATATGGTTTGGTGAGCCGTGGAGACTTTTTATAATTCAAAAATGGGCTGTAGTTTAAGTTTGGGACTGGTTGATTTACACTTATGAAAAATGATTTCATACACAGCAGATATTGTTCCTTTGTAAAACAGGTCAGTATTTGGCATTTATTGTGTGTACTATCAGCTAATAATTGCAAATTATGCATTTTGTTCATACATTATTTCTGTTGGAAAATATTGTAAATAATTGCACTGCAGTGCAGACATAAAATGTAGAATTTTGCCGTAATTTATCACATGAGGAAATCAAGAAAATGTAATTATTTTTGGGTCAAAAAAAAAAAATCAGCATTGGGCATAAGAAACGCACCATATTGGTCGACTTCTTTACATGATCACAATCCAGCGTTTTCCTTCTTGTCACTGGTTCCAGAACATTCCAGTCTCTGTTTTCATCACAGACGTGGACACAAGGACAGACGGGCTGAATGGACTGGTTGTATTTTACAGTGAGACAAAGACAATCTACGACGACCGTGTTGCCAAGCAACGTAGCACTGTGTGTGCGAATGGTGGGCTGGAGTGTGTATGTTGTTTACACTTGTCTGTATTGTGCTTCTCTCCTTTATATTTGCACTGAAATAAAATATAAACCCGGAAGCTTGACATTGTTTTATATATCATTATTATAGTCAATTTGTTTTTATTTCTTGGTGTCTCTTTTTTCTCAAAACACACTTAAACGACTTTTTATTTTCTTAGAGGCAAGAGTGTGAGTAAAAAAGTTATTGTAAATTTTATCCAGTGTGTAAAATTTAGGCGAAATTATTTTAATATGGGAGAATTTGGGGATAAAAAATAATCACCTGATTGTATGATTTTATTTTATTTTTTTTGAATGACTCTTTAATAAAAGAGGGCCATTTTGGACCACCATGTTTTTTTTAAAGCATCTTTTGAGTTTGGATGATAACTGAAGTTATCATCATAGTTCCTCCAACACACTCTGTGAAAAGTGATTCATTTTAAACACTATACCTTTTAGTAACAGCCTTTCTTCTTGAGTAGAAGGATTAAAAACTTCCTCCATTTAGTGCAAAATAGTGAGATTATGTGATAAACCAGACGGCCAAATTCAATTTTTATATACTGCCGATGCCATTGTCTTCTCATAAAAGGAATCACTTCCTGTAAAGTCATCAGACACAACTAAAACATTCAAAACCTGACGTCACGCAATCCCATCATGCAACAGTCAGAACCAAACACAATCAAATTTAAAACTTATTTAGCAGTTTTGTAGGTTTAATGTTTTGTTTAGCAGTGAATACAGCAGTGTGTGTGTGTGTTTCCTTGTATTTGTTTCCTCTTTAGGACCTTTTCTGTCATAAACACTGACCCTGTCAGGACCAGTAGGAGACCAAAACCTGGTCCCAATGAGGCAGAACCTCATTTCTGAGGAACAGTTTAAGTTAAGGACTAACATTTGAACTGTGGTTAGGTTAAAGTTAGGGATAGACATTAACTGGTTATGGTTAAAGTTAGAGATAAAGCTTTGTTTGGACGTAAATGAATAACAAGAATAGCTCTGTGTGTGTGTGTGGGTACCTGGTATTGCTTATGTTGTGGGGACCTTGATCTCTTTACACAGTCACATTACGGGGACTTGTCTTCCTTATGGGGACAAAAATTGAGTCCAAATGACTCCATTTTAAGGTGAAGACATGTTTTAAAGTTAGGCTAAGGTTAGGGTTAGAGTTAGGCATCTAGTTGTGATGGTTAAGGTTCGGGTAAGGGGCTAGAGAATGCATTATGTCTATGAGGGTCCTCACTCTGATAGAAGCGCAAACGTGTGTGTGTGTGTGTGTGTGTGATGATTGTGTGAACCTGCTCAGCTGCATCAGCTCATGGTGATTTTCTTCAGTGACTGCAGGTGAATATTAAGTGCACAGTTAAACTCTGGGTTTTGAGTGAAACAACCAAAACTTTAGCATTAAATCCAGTCACTCACTGTAGAGTGTGTGTGTGTGTTCTTGTACTTCAGAGTGAGGACCAAAATCCGTATAATTCCTACAAAGTGAGGACATTTTGACAAAGTGAGGACATTTTGGCTGGTCCTCACTTTTTTTTCACCCCTTAAAATGGCTTTTTCAGGGTTAAGACTTGGTTTTAGGGTTAGGGTTAGAATTGGGTTAAGGTTAGGGTAAGGGACTAGGGAATGTATTATGTCTATGAGGGTCCTCACTCTGATAGAAGCGCAAACGTGTGTGTGTTTGGCCTGGATGATGTTAGCTGTGCCACCTATTTAAATAACATGATTTCAGACCAGGGCAACACAGAGCAGCCCTACATTAAATTTGCAGAAGAAGAAAACAAATGAGAACGATGGAGCAGGAGATTAATTCAGTTTTTAGTTGTTGTTTTTTTTCCCCCACAAAAAGTGGCAAAAACGTGTTGAGCAATCAGCAAACAGAAATGTGTCTCCCTCCAGACTTCAGATGCTAGAGCTACAAAGAGTTTGTTATGGTGTACATCACAACTCATTGTATTGTAGATGTGGGTGAAAATATCAATTTGGTGATATAGCATCGTCCTAGCATCGTGCAATATTAGGGCATTTTTAGTTAACAAATTAATTACGCTCTAAAGGAAAGAGTCCCTGCCAGTTTTATTCGCTGGGCATTGCTACTTCACATCTCCTCATGGTGGCGCTGCTCAGATAAATGAAGGGAACTTGGGCGGAAGTTACCTGACTGAAGAAGAGGGAGATACAGCAGGATAATGTTGGAGAAAGCGACGTTAAGAGACGCTCCATCCACGTTCAGTACAGAGACTTTATGACACTTTGTTCTCTATGTTGTGAATGAATATAGAAATCCTGAACTTTTAACTTTTAATGTATGTTTGTTTTTCTCCCGTTAGACAGATATTGTGATGTATCTCTGCATGATTGTCTTGCAATATATTGACTATCACAGAATCATTGTATCGCGATATCGTTGCATAGGCCGTACTGAGGATGGGCTGCTGGTGCTTCAGCTCCCCCTAGAGGCAAATTAGCACGCCCAGGATTTATTTCTGTCTTAATCTTTTCTTTTTTTGAATTTTATTGAAAAGTTGTTGACATAACCCCTTGAATCTCAGTGTCAATATATATATGGTCCTGCACAAGCGCATGCATGCGACTCCCGAGAGACACTTTAGCTTAAATGTATTCTACAAAATGGAGCGATTCTAATACCTAATAACTACACATAATACCAAATAGATACACATTGACAACCACAACAACAACCACAGAAGAAACATCAGCGGGTAAGTGACTGGTGTTTTCCCCCATGGTGATTGTCTTTGTATTAATTGCGTTTTTATGCGATGAAATGGTGTTAATTACCACGAGTCGACCATCGTAGTTTGATCGTGGTGTTTGTCTGAAATGGCAGTGATGCTTATAACTGATGGGTGGGTCATTATCATGCTCCCTGTGTCTGTGTGTCTTGAAATTTGGACGCCTCTGTGGCGTTACATCCGCGTTTGGGACAGTGCATGTGGACTTTTTGGAGGATGTTTGTGCTTGTTTATGTTTATGAAGTAGAAATCCAGTATCTATATGTGTGTATGTGGCTTTTAAACTGAGTAAAAGTTAGAGGATGTGGCCACACACATTTTTTTTATGTGCCAGATATGCAGCACCACCAGGTAAAGCTCTCTGGCGCAACCCCTGTATTATTGGTATCATGGCCCATGTACAGTATCATGAGGTACCCTGTGATTCCCAAACCTACTGTGTTATGTACCAAACTGAACCCAACTTTATCACTTAGGCTTCCAAAATTACTTTGAAAAGTACTTTGAAAAATTGTAAAATACAAAACAAATGTTTTATCAATGATTGCATTTATAAAAACAAACCTTTCTACTCCAGCGACCTAATTTGTAGTGCATCTATCACCACAAGGTGGCAGCAGCAGCAGCGGCAGCGAGTGTTTAGTCAGGGGACTTTGTGAGGACATTTACAAGGTTTCTTGAAAGCATCTTGAAGCTGCTCTTCTAAGCTCAACACACTGTAGATCTTTCACAAGTGATTGAATGCAGCTCGTAAGCTCAACACTATAATTACTGTAATTCGCTCTCATGTGCTGGAGTTTAGAATATTCAAATATTTCACCAGTAATACCTTTGAATATTGAAATATGCGTTTTTGCTAGAAATACCGATCCCTTTGAGTCGAGGAGACTGGCACATTCACCTGTGGGTGTCATGTTTCCATTAATGCTGATCCAGCATGTGTCTCAGTCATTTGTCAAAAGCCAGACGTTAGCAGATGGTGGTACATTGTTTTGACAAGTAGAAAAAGAGCTTCATTTTGTCAAATCTGCTGTTTGGTGCTGAGGAGCTAATGTGTACAGCTAAGTTTTAGCTGACGACTGCAACTCATTTAATGCCGAGGAGACAGGAAAGTGCCAAACACACACACACACACACACACTGATTTCCATGACTTCAGAGGACATTGCATTGACTTCCATTCATTTCCTGGAGACTTACTCTAACCTTAACCATAACTACTAGTGCCCTAACCCTAAACCTGAACCTAACCCTAACCTCAGCCTAACTTTAAAACATGTCTTCACCTTAAAATGTGGTAATTTACTTTATGGGGACTTGATTTTTGTCCCCATAATGTGACTGTGTCAATAAATGTAGGTCCTCACAACATAAGGAATACCAGACACACACACACAGACACATACAAAGGTTTACTCAGCTATTCTTCTTAGGACTCCCATTTGACTTCCATTTAATTGACCTCAGCAGCATACACTACAGAGCCTAAACAAAATTTAGCCCTAACAAGTTAATATCTAACTTAACCACAATTCAAATCTTTGTCCTTAAATTAACCAGCTCCTCAGAAATGAGGTTCTACCTCATTAGGACCAGGTTCTGGTCTCCATGAGGACTACTGGTCCTGACAAGGTCAGTGTTTATGACAGAAAAGGTCTCAAAGAGGAAACACATACAGATATACGTGTGCATAAACACACAGATGCCATAATACATTCTAAAATCACATGTCATTTGTTTTTCGACTGAGGAAAAAGTTATGTTTCCTTTTTTAAAAGTAATTTTGTTGCAATTTCTTTTTGGTTTTTTATTCCTCTCTAATATCTTTCAGAGAGTCGTCTTGTACTTGGCAGATGTTACTGAGCATGCTCACAGACAGTCTTCCCTGCGTACATGCTGGGAGGATGAATGAATGATGCTGAATAATGACATGAATAATTCAGGGTTTCGCCCCAGTTGTATCACATTCAGATCTTGCTGAAAATGCATTCTTCCTGCCTTATTCCAAGGTCGACATTGTGAAAAATGGATGTTAAAGCTGAGCTTTTTCTCTTTCTCAATTCACTTCAGTCGTCTCATTATTCCTGGTCTGATATTGCCGTGTTTCATGTAGTGGTAGAAAACTAAACTCTGTAACTCACCTGCTTGGATGACAGGGAGCAGCAGAGCTGCCAGGAACATGGCACATGTCTTCATCTTCCTCAGCCTGCCTGCTGTCCAACTTCAAATCCGTGGCTTTCAAAGGTTCCTCCAGACCTCCCGGTGGGCTTCGGAGAAGGTTTCAGAGTGGGAAGTGGCAAGTTCACAGCGGGAGGCCACCAGAGGCACCTGAAACATCACAAGGAGATGCAGAGGACTCAGCAGGACACGTACAAATGGGTGATTCTGAAGGACTCCCCGGTGAACGCGCCCGACAGGAGGTCTGCCACATTTGTGGGCAGCCATGTCTCGCTGAGGAGGAGTCTTTGACAGCACTGGCCTTATTGTGTGTGGGTTTTTAGCTTTATCTTCAAAAAAAGCTAACTGCGGTTTATTTCCACTGCATGCGTGAAGGAGCAAGACACATCCGACCACAGCGACATCATACAGGTTTGCACAAGATTAAAAATTAAACCCAGATTTACAGTTGGCAAAGTCAGATGTGGTTACACGTGATCGTCACTGGTTTTTCTAAAGACGTAGCATTTCAGCAGCTTCCATCAGCTTCCACCAGCCGCAGACATGCAGATGCAGCAGCCAAGAAAAACAGCAGGAATAAGTCTTTCATCCCATCAGCTGCTCTTTCACAATAAAAGAGTCGGGAGAATTCCGCAAGAAAAAGAAATTTGTTTTTGCTCTTTAAAACCTTTGTGTAAACAGAGCATTGTTTGATTGAATCCCGCAACACAATTTGGCAAAAAGTCGCTAGAAAATATTTGAGCTCAAATGACAAAATATTGCAAAACCTAGTCAGATTCATCCATTCATTCATTATAAAGTTAAAGTATGTGCAAATTAGACCAGATGGAGGAAAGAAGAGGGCGGGGCCAAAAACTGAGCGAGGAAGCCGGGCTACTGTTTAATATCGGACACAGTATCACATGATTCCAACAGTTGGTCACACTGTTGGTTGGTTAGCTTTAGCATTAGCCCCGGCTGTAGTTTGGCACGAAACAGTAGAAAATGTAAATTATCCAAAGACCACGACTTTACATTCAGCACGAACACACATTCTTTGCAACCCAAGTCTGCCCAACATGTCGTGACCTTTATTCACCCATTTAATGACTTAACAACGTTTAACTGCAGATAAACTGGTGAAAACATGGAGCTGCTCGGTCGGGATTCTCCTAGCGTAGCATGACCGGGCAGAGTTGCTGCGCCTGTGGCATCTCAATTCAATTTAATTACCGTGTGCTTCCATGCAAAGAACGCGGTGAGACACTGTGGCCATAAAGCAGCACTACAATAACAATTAATCATAATTTAGGGTCTCATTTAATTAGCTCGTTGTTAAACCGTGTAAGCGACCTAGCTCCCCTGCTCAGTTAGCTGCAGTTAGTCAGCTGATTGTACATGAGTGAGGTGTAATGAGCCCGACTGAGCTTTTCCGCTTCATTCAGTTTGCTGGACTTCTAAACTTCAAACTGCGCGTGTCTTTCTTATTCTTGCCAACACGTCTCACCTCCTTCCAGACATCTGCTCTTTGTGAATACAAACGTGCGATCTGGCTGCGTGCACACTCACGGGTTCACAGCTGTGTTGTAATCACAGGGAAACCTTTGACCTGGAAAATCTCCTCTGCAGATTGGAATCATATGATTATCTTGTCCGGCATCAGATTAAGCGGCTGCAGAAACCGGAGGAAAATCAAAGATTCTGTTTCCTCTTGTTGGCAAAGGGGCCGTTTTAGTAAGTGACTGTGGTCGCAGTTGCAGTAGATTTAGATTCTTTTCAGGTTCTTTTCTCATGTGCTTACGATTGAGCTCCTTTAAAGCACTTGAGATTGAAGTGCTTCACTGCACTCTACACATTTCTTTAATAATTCCAAAGTCAATTATTGTTTTAACACGGTTTTTATATCTTATTTCATGCTCTATTTTAGTCCAACCTACTGTTATTTTCTTTTCCCCTGTACTATAATTGTGCGTTTTAATGTTTCCAACTTTTTACTTTATGTAAAGCACATTGAGTTGCCCTGTGAATGCAATGTGCTATACCAGTGGTTCTCCAACTTTTTATACCAAATACCACCTGATAAAATATTAAGCACTCAAAGTAAAACCATTAAAACACAGTGGTGTAAAAAGGCCGAGCAAAGTCAGCTACAGACTTTTCAAAGGAGGCAGATTTATTCCCACTAAAATAATCTGCTCTCTCATCACCCTCCTCTTCCTCACATATACTTCAGACACTGGTATAGTGAACTTTGATTAAGATGGAGTGTGAGACAAGGTGACTCTAATTATTACTTAATTTATTCTTATTATTTGTTTCATTCTTATTTCTGATTTTCTTCCGTGTACCACCAGGGCAGGCTCACGTACCACCGGTGTAACCACAGTTTGAGAACCATGGCGTCATACAAATAAAGTTGTCTTGCTTTGCTTTTCCTAAAGACATTAAAGAACAGCACAACTGGCAACATGTCTCGTTGAAAATACAGGTGTTTTCAACTTCCCGCTGTCATGACTTATCAAAACCAATCCAGCTCAGTGAGTGTATCTCAGATTGATCCGTTCATCTTCTGCTTGTCTGAGCTCCAACTGAACATCCTTCTCTCTCGTTAACACTGTCCAGCTCATATTTTCTAAGCTGCTAAGGCAAATGTCCAAACTCAAGCTGCACACTGAAGAAGCCTTTTCTTTTTGGTGAGGCTTCACTCCAGTGATTGTTTGACTGCGTTCATTTCTGTGAATGAGATCCAGATTTCAGAAAAACCTCGAGGAGCCACAGTCACCCAAACAATCAGGAACATGTGGAAGTAAACGTGAGGGATTACACGGCTGGTCAAGGTACCCGTGCATGTGTTGTCACTGATGCAGTATGAGTGGGGGAGTCTCATGTGGGGGTTCACGTGTTTCCATTTCATGGCCAAAGGTTCCTGGGTTGGCAGTGAAAGCAACGTCACTGCCTCTGAGTTTCAGCCTCAGTGGAACGCAAACATTTTGATTAGTGTAGAAAAATGTAATTCTTTGAATCATGCCTGGACAAAATGGGAAAAAAAATACCTGCACAAATTAAATAAGAAATGCCTTTAAGCAACTTGAAGTGAAGTGAATTTTAGTTTTTACTTTTCTTCCGAAACAAGAGAACTTAAAGAGATACACGAGTGAAGACCTTCAAAGCATCACGAGTTGTTCTGGGTGGGTTTAGACCTTCAGTTTATCAGGATGTTCTGTTGTTCAAGAAAACCTGTAGGAGGTTCTTTGAATTTGGTTCATCTGGGACACTGCTCTAATGGTGAGTTCCAGGTGTTGTTGTAAGTCAAATTCTCTGAGTCCTCAAGTCAGGTTTTCCAAAATGGCAGCTTGGATCGGCACCCAATCCCAAAGCCAAAGCTGGGCCGGTGGTGATGAATGAGTGAATGAATATGATTGCCACTTTATCTCAGTGTTGCTCAGCCTTTTCTGACTGATAATGGACGTTTGACTCATTTTGTAAGCTGCAAACTCTCCTGAACCAAACTCCATGGAAATAATTACCAATTTTACATCACAGCATACAAGACATGTTGCTCCATTGCTACTTCCATCAGGACGTTTAAAAGTGTCATTTCATGACTTTGGTGTTTCAAATCCTTTGTTCAGATTCACTGCAGTGACACAACCTTAATAAAGGAGGCAGCAGCAGACCAGCAGCATCTGTGTCTCCTGGAGCTTAAAACGCTAATTTTCTCTATGGACTTTGGTGTGGTAGAGAGAGTTCTTGGTTTCCAATCAGAAAAAGGCTGTTAAATGGTGAGGAAAAAGTAGTGAACACATTCTTAAGATAGTGTACATTTAAGATGGATTAGATTGTATAAAGTGAGCCTTATAAAAAATAGTTTTGTTCCCCCAGTGTCCCTGTTGGTAGCCATGTTTTCACTGAGAGTGGTCTGAGGACATGGTCAGCAAACTAAAAGGTTCTATTCTTAACTCGTGCCAAGAGGATTTCAGCTTGGAGGGATTCTTTTATTACTTGGACTGAAGTTTCTCTTATTTGTCCCTGACCAAATCCATCACTCACCACATTGTTACTGACCTTTTCACAAAGCCAGCGCTGTGTTTTGCTGTCAGGTGATTCAGTTTGCAGAGATGCTGTGATGATTCACAGAGTCCAGTGAACTCACAGATGACGCTCGCGTTCAAATAAGAATGTGAAGCCTCCAGTCATTCATCTTCTGATCAAATGCGTTCTGACTGTCTGACACGCGCGTGAGCAAAAGCAGGAGCCATTTAGGCGAAGCGTTCATGTGTGCATTCATTAACAACTGACGCTTTGCTCTGTCTCGGCTTTGTGTCCAAGATCTTACTCCTGATGTCATCACCCACAGCTGATGACGACAGGTGAGGATCAGAGTCAATCACTCACTATGTTTTCACTACGACTATGCCATGTAATTGGACTTCTGTCCTTGTCTCCCTTTAAAAAAAAACTAGCAGGGAATCATTTTATTGGATGGAGGGTTTCTGTTTCCCATACACTAGGTGGCGATATTCTCCCTTGCAGCCTGGCGTTACTGTAGGCATTTTCCGGCTGACCTATAACATCACAGACCAAAACAACTTTAGTTGGCAGTTGATTGTTAGCATGTTGAATGCTTCTCTGTGTCTTTGTACCATCCATTAACTTCAAAATCTTTAATTCCTTAAGCTGACTGAGCATAAATTTGGTCTGGATTTCATTGTGTTTTGTTCTTGTTGTCGTCTTTCTACCAGTGTCATATTATTTCTGAGAGCAGGATCTGTGGAATGAATCTGGGTGTGTTTCACAAATTTTAATTTAATAAAAAGTCAGTCAAAAATGTTTATATGTATTTTAAAAGTATGATTTTAGAAGGAATTAAACAATTTTCCAACATTATATAAAGATAAATGCTTGCAGTATTGTTTCTTGTTTTCAAACTAAAAAATAAACTGCTAAAATAATGTAACAATTGTAATAAATTATTATTTCTGCGAACCTGTCTGGGGTAAAATGAGGAAGACATAAACAGCACTTTGCTCTTCAGATACTGTCAGACTTTAAGGAGACATCAGAAATTAGTTTTGGACCATTCTTTACGCCATTAAATAAAAACAGGAATGATGATAATTGTTAGTGTCTTATGGTGCGTTTACACGAAACGTACCACATAATAAAAGAAATCACTGTTACTTAATTGCATAACTGTGAATGATTAATAATTACACCACATTCCGACTGGTCAAAACATCTATTAAATCCCAGGTTTAAACAGGTTTTTGACGTGAAGGAATTCAATGTTTAATCACTCCCAGGTCAGGTGACTCTGCAGTGGAAGTGGGTTTCTATTGTGTTCAGCTCTAATCAGTGGAAAAATAAACCTGAGTGAACAATTTCTTATGTCTCTTCTTTTTTGGCAGCAGTACAAATTAGCTTAATCTCTTAATCCCTGCCCCTCAATTTGGGGCCCCTGCTCAAAAATGGCACACCCAAAATAAATACAGTATAACGCTATAATTCCAAGCTCTATGTAAACAAATGTGGTATCAAAAGAAGAATAACATCTGTGAGATTCCATCAGAAGTGTAAGCATCACTGTAGATGCCACTTTGTCAGAGTAAATGGGGATGAACCCTGTGGAATGATCTTCCTTTGCACATACTGTTTTACTGTTTTATTGTTTTACTGTCTTTACCATCCTGGTCTCTGTCTTCTTATCTTTTCTCTATTTGTAATTATTGATGTTTTCTTTGTAATCTGCTGAACTTGTCTCTGTACATGTGACGTCTACTGCACGCCTGTCCGTCCTGGAAGAGGGATCCCTTCTCTGTGGCTCTTTCTGAGGTTTCTCTCATTTTTTCCCTGTACAAGGGTTTTTTTTGTGGAGTTTTTCCTCACTCGATGTGAGGGTCTAAGGATAGAGGGTGTCACTTGCTGCACAGACTGTAAAGCCCTTCGAGGCAAATTGTGTTGTGTAAAGCACTTTGGTCAACTTTGTTGTTTTAAAGTGCGTTATAAATAAAGTGGGATTGGATTAAATTAATGATTTTTTCCTCGCCTAAAAAATATTGCAGTTTATAGTAAATATCACCTTTGAAAATATGCAATAGGAGCTTTTGGAAATTAACTGTGCAAAGACTGAATCTGCTGAAATGGTTTGTGATGTCACATTTCACAAACTGGTAATTGAAGAATAAAAAAAAAAAAAAAAAACACCAGAGGGCAGAAAAACCACAAGCCTTTTTATCTAGTTCATCTGGAGTAAAAAATCTCAGATATCCTGCTATTTTTAGTCTTAAAGATGTCTGTCGCGACCTGATCTGCCCAAGAAAGTAAATTTGTTAGCACAAAGTGTACATAAGCGCAAAGTGTGGCTACTTCCTGTCACAAAAACTCTACTTCCTGTCAAAAGTAGTCATGGCAGCTTCTGAATTGTGCTTTTATTGTGTTTTAGTAGTTATTCTTAGAAAATAGATGCATGTTTAACGTAGGTTAGGGGTAAAGTAAGGGTTTCTTTTACTTTTGGTGTCGTAAAGAGTAGCGGTAACAGGAAGTAGCCGTGTTGTCACACTCCTACAGAACATGGCAGCTTTCTAATTTTTAAATTAAACATTCTTTTGTTTTGTTTTAGTAGTTATTCTTAGAACATAGATGCATGTTTAAGTTTAGAGTTAAAGTAAGGGTTACTTTTACTTTTGGTGTCGTATAGAGTCGTGGTAACAGGAAGTAGCCGTGTTGTCGCACTCCTACAGAACATGGCAGCTTTCTAATTTTTAAATTAAACATTCTTTTGTTTTGTTTTAGAAGTTATTCTTAGAAAATAGATACATGTTTAACGTAGGTTAGGGGTAAAGTAAGGGTTTCTTTTACTTTTGGTGTCGTAAAGAGTAGCAGTAACAGGAAGTAGCCTTGTTGTCACACTCCTACAGAACATGGCAGCTTTCTAATTTTTAAATTAAACATTCTTTTGTTTTGTTTTAGTAGTTATTCTTAGAACATAGATGCATGTTTAAGTTTAGGGTTAAAGTAAAGGTTGCTTTTACTTTTGGTGTCGTATAGAGTCGTGGTAACAGGAAGTAGCCGTGTTGTCGCACTCCTACAGAACATGGCAGCTTTCTAATTTTTAAATTAAACATTCTTTTGTTTTGTTTTAGAATTTATTCTTAGAAAATAGATGCATGTTTAACGTAGGTTAGGGGTAAAGTAAGGGTTTCTTTTACTTTTGGTGTCATAAAGAGTAGCGGTAACAGGAAGTAGCCGTGTTGTCGCACTCCTACAGAACATGGCAGCTTTCTACTTTTAAATTAAACATTCTTTTGTTTTGTTTTAGTAGTTATTCTTAGAACATACATGCATGTTTAAGTTTAGGGTTAAAGTAAAGGTTGCTTTTACTTTTGGTGTCGTGTAGAGTAGCGGTAACAGGAAGTAGCTGTGTTGTCGCACTCCTACAGAACATGGCAGCTTTCTAATTTTTAAATTAAACATTCTTTTGTTTTGTTTCAGTAGTTATTCTTAGAACATAGATGCATGTTTAAGTTTAGGGTTAAAGTAAGAGTTGCTTTAATTTCTGGTGTTATAAAGAGTAGCGGTAACAGGAAGTAGCTGCATTGTAAACACTTTGTATGAGTAACGTAAGTAAAGGCAAATGCAGTCGTCTTTGCTGGAGCTAGTGCTAGCACTAAGAACCAAGCAGAAACAGTGGGACAAACATCTTGAATCAATTGGCCCACATGGATTTCCAGTAGTTACCTGGTCGTCCAACTCCCTCACTCACTTTCAGCCGTGCTCAGACTGACAGATGTGTCTCTGACACACACACATGCACACACGCACACACACATCACACATGTGCCAGCAAAGGCAGGAGCCACTTAAGCGAAGCATTCACGTGTGATTAACAACAGCAGCTTGTTCTGTCTTGGCTTTCTTAAAGTTCAAACAGATTTCCCTGAGCTGTAACGCTGCACCGTTGGCCATTAAGCCGTGCAACACTTCGCTGTTTGTGATTTCTCAATAAGCCTGTCAACATGATTCCACGCAGCCAGCTGGAGAGTTGGACAGTCTGCAAGACAGTGAGCCAGGAAAAAGGTTGTTTTTATTTGAACTCCACAGAGAGACAGGGGGAGGCCGTGTGTGCTGTTTCCACTGATCTCACTATTAAAGGCCATGTCACTGCTACTGTACATACATTTTCAGTTTAATATTTCCCTCTCTTTTAGAGGCTAGAGGTGAATCCGTTTCAGTTTTTATGGGGAATTTTATTTTCTTTCCTTAGTTATTATTATTTATTTTGTCTGTTTCTGTGATTCAATACATTGTAATGTATACTTGTTCAAATAAAGCTTTATTTAAAAAAATTCTGTACACAGCGTTCAACATCTTCTACTTCTGTGGTTTTGGTGCAACAGCACTATAGCGCCACATACAGGCCTGGCATATGCACTACAGAGTGATTTCATGTAGATGAAGAGATTTCCTGGAAAGTCTGGCGCTGTAGGTGGCTTTTGAATGTTATATGCACATTGTTCACATTTGTAGCAAGAGTTGCCACAGTGGGCATCCCGTGGCCAAGTGGAAAGGGAATTTGGTTTATAACCAGAGGGTTGTCATTTCAAATCCTGAGAGGTCAAGGGCTGGGGTGCCTCTGAGCAAGGTATCCAACTCCACCATTGTTTCCCCAGACATTGCTCAGTGGCTGCCCACGGCACCTTATTCTCAGAAATGTCCTGGAAGGATGTGTTAAATTCAGAGAGGAATTTCCTTACAGCGATTAATAAAAACACCAAAAAAGGAAAGTTGCTGAAGTGATAACGACATGGTGTCCTGTCTGCTGTGAGACGCTGAAAGAATGAGAACAGCCTTGTCTGAGAGCTCTGTTTAGACCAGGACTTTAAAACAGAATTTTTCTCCAATTGGTTCATTCCGAACAGAAACAGTATTTTATCGTTTCCGGCTTTAGGTTCCACCCTAAAATTGACGTTCCCGAACCAGTTATAACAAAAAAATATCTTTCCTGAACAGTAAATAGTAAAATAGTAAAATAATGTGTGTGATGTGATATGATTTTTTTCTCCCTCATCTTCATTATTTATTTCTTAACATCATCTTGATGTACACAGGAGGGTTTGTGTCGTAATTCGCATCTGAATTTAATCTTACTTTTGTCCCCTACATTAGCAATGTATCCGGTTCACAAAGGCCTTTAATGTTAAAGCAGCTGTTAATATTTGCTTTAATGTTCATCACAAACAGATTTAATATTTGTGTCTAAAACAAACATTATTTTAAGATTGGTGGACTACAATGTTTATCTCTTATGGTTAATCAAGACTGGTAGACCACCACATAGACCTTCTGGTTGCCTGAGGGTGAAGCTTCATTCTGCTCTCTCGTGCATTGAGCAAATGACAGGATGTGAACCTCAACAGGTCATTGTAAACAGGAAAAAATAAAAAACGAAAAAAAAATACTGGTATTAACAGGTTACCATTATTCTAAATAAATGATTCTGTTCCAGAAGTTTAAAAACTGTAAAGTTTCTGGTTTCGTTTTTGTTCCACGAACCTGTTCGAAGCCTTGATTTAGACCAAGGATTCCCAAAGACTGGGTCGGGGTTCCGAACATTACAGATAAGATTTTTATATGTTTTAAATAACACGCATTAAATGAAGTTGTAAATCATTTCTCCCAAAAATTATTCATTAACTTACCCAAAATTACAGTAGCTGTGACCAAGCGGAAAGGGTCAGTGATTCAAGTTCCCGCCAGGTCAAGGGTTGGGATACCCAATTCCCATTGCTCATTGTTAACTGGACTGGGGGGTATTAAGTCATCTTAAGCTTTTCAGCTCTAGTATGTTACATGCTCTGCTGCTGTACACACGCAAACGCTCCCTCAGTCAGGGCTGATAGTTTTGCTTCACAGAGCCTGTTCTCAGCTGTTTCTCTTCGTGAAACCCAAACATAGGCAGAATAATAACACCAACAACAATCAACAAAAGTGGAGCACTGCATGAAAAAAGCATGAACATGATTTAAAAGCATGAAACTTCATATAAAATGACAAACAGTGTAAGTTAAAACGGATGCAGGACGTTAGCATACGGCTGTTGAATAAATGCCTAAAATGACCAAGTGAATCAAGTTTGATATGATTTCAAAAGACTACAAAATTAGATTCCATTGCATTTCTGAACTGACACAGAAAGTTCAGTCCTGGCGGGAGGAAAATGAGGGACGAGCCAGTCACTACATGGTGTTCGAGGAGGACCAAAGTTTCCACCAACCACAGATGTCATTTATGTAGTCAATTTTCTGATAAGCGCTTTAAAGACAAACATATGCCAATAAATATTTTTGCCTCTCTGTGAGAGAAGCCCAAACAACTGCTGTCACCAGTAATGAATCTCAGGGCCGTGCATGGCTGCAGCATGTCTGTAAATTACATTACCACATTTGCATAACGTGATTTGATTGACTCCCTCTCTACACCAAAGCCCATAGAGAAAATCACTGTGTTTACATCACAGCACACAGTAGTTGTTGAACGACTGCCGCCTCTATCACTCCATTCAAATTAGTTATTTTGTCTGGCGTCACATTTATGTCAAAAAGTCGTGAGAGCAGTAAAACATGCTCATGAGCAAATAAAACTACTGCACGCCCGCAGATATTAACGTACTCCCACATGCAATACAAGTCATCGCGTGCATATTGCATGTAAGCAACTCAGGTGCTTGAAATCCTGTTGAGAGTGACCTCAAGGCGACGCAAAGTTACCAGGAACTTGTGTCCATATGAGGTAAAAACAATGAAGAGTGACCAGTTACAAACTTAAGTTTCCAGTTGGAAAAATAAAAAAATTATGGATTTATAAAGGCCAAACACATTCAAATATATATACACTACTCACAATAAGTTAGGGATATTGTGAGAGACTCAGTGGATGTCATACCCTTTTCAATCTGGCATCAATTTCAACATTCTGTGGGTGTAAAAAGCTGGTATTGTCAGTAAGTCAAGCTGTCATTGCGGCAAATGGTGGAAACACCCGCTACTGACATTGTCAATTTTTGTTATTTGGGGCTATCCTTATTATTGTCTAAATTTTTGAGGTAATAAATATTGAACTAATGAAAATGGTGTTTCTTCTCAATCATTATTAGTAATATCAAAGGGAACTTTTACTTATTTCATTAAAATTCAGACCAAATAGGAAAAGCACTCATATACTACTCACAATATCCCTAACTTATTGGGAGAAGTATATATGGACAAAATTAAGTATTGAATTCAGGTGTGTCAATCAGGGCTTTGGGCTCCGCCCCTTATCTCCAACGAAGGACAATCTTAACGCTTCAGCAGACCAAGATATTCTGGACAATGCTATGCTTCCATCTTTGTGTCAACAGTTTGACGACGGCCCTTTTCTATTCCAACATGTCTGTGTCCCAGTGGACAAAGCAAGGACTATAAAGACATGGTTTGACTTTGGTGTGGACGAACCTGACTGTCCCTGACGTCATCCCCATCCAAGCACCTTTGGGATGAGCTGGAATTAGAGATTATTGTGAGCCAGACCTTCTCGTCAGTGTCAGTGTCTGACCTCATCAATGCCCTACAGAATGAATGGGCACAATTTCCCATAGAAACACTGCAAAATCCAAAATTCAAAAAGTGGAAGCTGTTATAGCTGTAAAAGGAACCAACTCCATATTAGTTCAGTCCCTGTTGGTGTGATGGTCAGGCATCTGAATATTTTATCAGCCTGAGCTATCACTTTGTCAGGCATTCAGATTACAATGTTAAAGGACTAGATAACACATTATGTCAACGAGTGTCCTCAGAACCAGGCCTTTATCGGCATCGTCTCCCATAACAGTGTGATTCCTGCAGTAAACTACAGTGTAGGAAAAAGAAACATAATAAAACCCTGCGTAAATTCAGTTTAATGTGAGAAGAAGCTGAAACACTGGGCTGAAACTGTACGACGGCTCATGTACAGGGGTTGGACAATGAAACTGAAACGCCTGGTTTGGCATTGGCACGAGTGACTATAGCAGCCCGGCCATGTATATTGACCCTGTGGAGCTCCCGACGGACAGTTTTGGTGGAAACAGGAGAGTTGAGGTGCACATTTAATTCTGCAGTGAGTTGGGCAGCTGTGGTTTTAAGTTTGTCTGAAAGGGACAGCAAGAGGAAGCTGTCCCTTTCAGACAGCTTCCTCTTGCGTCCACAGTTAGTCCTGCTGGATGTGGTTCGTCCTTCTTGGTGGTGTGCTGACGTCACCCTGGATACCGTGGCTCTTGATACATCACAAAGACTTGCTGTCTTGGTCACAGATGCACCAACAATTTATCCTCTTTTGAACCCTGATATGTCACCCATAATGTTGTGTGCATTGCAATATTTTAAGCAATTAAAATAAAAATGTAATTGAACCTTCACACTCTGCTCTTACCGGTGCAATGTGCGATCAATGAAGACTGGCCACCAGGCTGGTCAAATTTAGCCATGGAACCTCCAACACTAAATTGGCCAGTGTTTCAGTTTCACTGTCCAACTCCTGTACTTCCAGACTCCACCGGTTATGAGCTCAGAAATGATGACTGTGGAATTTTTAAACACAAGCTGCCACTGCTCTGACAACACACACACACACACACAGAGACACACACTTCCTAAATAACACGCTTCAGAGTGAAATTACCACCTTCCTGTCTGAGCTACACTGCCTGCCACACATACAGTGACACAGCAACACAAAATAACCAGCAGGTCAACTGAGGGTGGAGGACACTTGCAAAGCTGTTTTTATGACTTCCAAAGTAACAAAAACTTGCAATTAATCTCCTTCAGAAACAAGCGTTAAGTCTATGAATAGTGTGTAATAATATCCCTGTGAGGGAGTGTCGGGTGGAGCTGCGCTAGCTGCGTTAGCAGCAGCTGTCTCTGAGGTCGGGCTAAACACTGGCCATGTGGAGGTGAAGGAAATCTGCTGAATACACACACACACACACACACACACACACACGAATACAATCACGCACTCTGCATTTTCGTCCGACTAAGTGTTTTGATCTCCGTCTCATCTGCACGAAGACGATGACGCGCAACTGCTGAAGATTTTAATGAAAAAAAGATTATTCTTTTCAATCCAGCGGAAGAAGGAGAGTCAGAGATTCCAGATATCGTCACTGTGTCGTTGGAATTCATCGCACCTGGAGACACTTCCGAGGTTCACACTGATTCTGGCGTTTCTACACACCCAAAAACATCCAGAAGGGGGCAGCACTAGTCCCACAAGTCCCTGCTTTACTGGTGTCTGCAGCGAAGACACGACTCAGTCTGGTTTAGTTTAGTTTTGTTTTTTTTACGAAACGTGGTACAAAGTGAAATCTGCAGTGTTTGAATACGAGTCACTTTAACGCCAATTCAGATTAGGACCAAATCCACTATGTTCATGGTTCACAAACTGTGGTACGTGTTCCACAATGGTACGTGAGCGTGCTCTGTTGGTACCTTGGAGGAAAATCTGAAATACTGTTTTACTGTATAAATATGTATGTGATTAGAGTGGATCCGAGGAATTTTGACTGGAATATGTAGAAAATTATACAAATAACAAAATAGTAATAAAGTGGTAATAAATTAAATAATAATAATTAGAGATGAAAATTGAAAAGTGTTTTTAGTTAAAATTAAAATTAAATTAAATCAAAATAACACTAAAACAGGAACTTTGTCCCCATTTTACACCTACCAAAAACAAATCCCAAATTTTTTTGGTCCAACCCTAATTTTGAATATTTCCACTTTAATTCCCATGGAAAGCTTCCACTTTTGAAAATTCCCTGAATTTCACAGCACAAGTTCTGATCAGAATTGGTGTTAGACGCTGCAGAATTTACTGTATCAATGTCATAACAACATGTTGGCCCCCTGCTGGACTCTTAAGGTAATGACAGTTGGCAGCAAGATGATGTAAAAATAAACATAAAAGACGGGATTTTACTGTTAGGTTTTGAACGAAAGCTTCCAATTACTGTAAAAATATTTATGATTAATTTAACTGGCGATATGTAAGTTATAAAAACTTGACAAAAGCAAATCTTAATCAGGAAACAAATCTTAAGACTAATATTTACTCAGCCTTTTCAAAGTAATCAGATTACTGTTTTCCCATGAATAAAATATTATGAATCACATTTTACAGTAAACTATGAGCTGTTCCCAAATAAAGGTACACTGGTAAAAATGGATAGTATTTAATTGAATTTTATGTTTTTTTGTGGCCCCAATAATAAAGAATTAAATACAGCATAAATATATGCAAATTCCTGGTTCAAAGTCTACATTTTTATTTTCTGATGTTTGTCAGATGTTTTCCTGATGCAGTGAGGTGTTAAAGCCTAATCTCTTCTCTTCTTTATTCAGGCTAGTTTTAATTTTTCTCAGTAAAACAACAAATTTGTCAATATTTTTTTTTTTTCCCCGGGGAGGCCATTTTCTTTCAGGTCCTCATGACTAATTTGCTTGATCACGTCGCATTTAATGGAAATGTCAAGCACACGACAACATTTACCTCCAAGCTATTCGCTATTTTGTTTCGTTTATTTGCGTCAGAATTCATTTATAAAAGCCTTTAAGGTTTAAATTAGACAAAAGACAGATCTGTTTTATGCAGCAAAACCTGAAATGTGCATATACGGCTATCTTGTCAGCGCCGGGGTGGGGGGTGGGGGGGTCCAAAGCAATTTCATGCCTGTTTGCCCATTTTTGTCACAATATTGGTAATTAGCTTTAATTTAAAATATATCAAATGCATTTATTTTGTATTCAAAAACAAAATGAAGAAGAAGAAGTTCACCTTACATTAAGATCTTCCTGCAGCTTCTCCTTATTTCACTGCAGCAGTTGAGATAACACAGAGAAAGTTGTAGTTGGTAACACACTGCACTCACGTTTTGTTTCACTAACATCAGTTGGTGAGGTAGGGTGGGGTCAGAATCAAATTCTTCTAAGGGTTTCCAAAAAAAAAAAAAACATGGGCCAGCCATATGTCTCTCTCTCTCTCTCTCTCTGTCTCTCTCTCTGTCTCACACACACACACACAGAGAGAGAGAGAGAATCAGGCCTGGGTGCTAAAAATATGAACCTGTATATCATTAGCCTGGTCTTGAGGCCTGAAGTGACAATGGGAAACACAATTCACTCAGCAGCCAGTTCTGATAACAGAGCAGCCTCAGCACACACGCTGACAGACGAGACGAGGTGGTTCGAGTACGTGGGCACTCGTATTTGTTACCTCTTCAGGACCTGGATTTAGGGCTAAGGTTTGGATTGTGGTTAGGTTAGGGATAGGGCTTTGTTTAGGCTGTCTAAATGAATGGAAATCAACGGGATTCCTAAGAAGAATGGGAATGGGAGGAAAAAGCTGTGAGGATAAATTTTGATTCAAACCTATTGTTTGTTTGGTGCTCGCAACTTTAAAGGGCTTCTTCAGGTTTCAAGACTTGGTTTTAGGGTTAGAATTAGGTAAGAATAGAATATAAACCTTGAAAGTCTAACCTAATGGCACTTTGCCATTATACAGTTCTAGCACGGCTCGGCTCAACTCTGGATGTTTTTTAGTATCTGCTCTGTTGGGGTTCCAGTCGAGTTGAGCCGATACTAAAATGTGACGTGGACAGACTGCCGGCCACTGATTGGTCAGAGAGTGTCGTCACTGGAAGAGTCACGAGCGCGACGTCCGACACAAGAATGAAAGCGAACAATGGCAAACTGTAGATGAGTTAAAAAGACTTCAAAATCCTGAAAACATGCGTTAATCTGCAACATTTAACAAGGACATTTGTAAAATCTCCATATTTAACAGAGGAGTCTGGTGTATTTAGCGACAGCGCTGCTGAAAGAAGGAGATGGTGAGCCCAATCACAAGCCGTTCAGCCGTATTTCAGTTCAGTGACTGTGTCAGACGGAGTCTTTGCTCCGGTCATGCAGGAAGTACTGAACCATTCAGTGAACTAATCTTTTTATAAAACTGAGGAAAATGATTCACGACAAAGAAAAGAACCTGCTTTGACCGTCACTAGTTTGTGTCGCGTATAAAACGACATCGCTGCAGTTCCGTGCAGCCGTGCTACGACGACCTCGCTGACACTGAGGATAGTAATGGAAAACAACGTGCCTGATAACAAACCGAGTAGAGTCGAGACGAGTAGTGCTAGAACTGTATAACAAACAAGTATTCACAAACAAGAATCAAGTAGTATGTTCAAACTATAAAGTCAGGTCAAAGGTTAAGGGTTAGGCATTTAGTCGTGATAGTTAAAGGTTAAAGTAGGAGGCAAGGGAATGCACTGTGTCCTTGCTAAGAATGCTGTGCAAGAATGTGTGTGTGTTCTTGTACTTGCTGCAGCGTGAGGACATTTTGACAAAGTGAGGACATTTTGGCTGGTCCTCACTTTTTTCACCCCTTAAAAGGGCTTTTTCAGGATTAAGACTTGATTTTAGGGTTAGGGTTAGAATTGGGTTTAGGTTAAGGTTAGGGTAAGGGTTAGGGTTAGGGTTAGGCATCTAAGTTGTGATGGTAAAGGTTAGGGTAAGGGGCTAGAGAATGTATCATGTCTATGAGGGTCCTCACTTTGATAGAAGTGCAAACGTGTGTGTGTGTGTGTGTGTGTGTGTGTGTGTGTGTGCTTCTCTTTCCTTCAGTCTGGATTTGGTTGCAAAGGAAAAAAAAAACATTTGGTCACATACTGAACATACTGTCCTCAACCTGATCCAGGTACAGCTAACAAGGTTAGCATGAGCATGAAAACACTGGGCGAGAGACAGATGAATGAACTCTGTCACACAAGAATGCACACGCATGCACACACACACACACACTGTCAGACATACAGACATGCTACAATACCTACACGTGTTTGCAGTGGTGCGTACACACACGTACACACACTGACAACACAAAACACGTGAGGTTTTTCCTGCAGTTAAAAATCCAAAGTGTAGTAAAAAAAGGCAACTGGACTTAGTCAACTAAGTCCAGTTGCCTTTTTTTACTACACTTTGGATACCATGACCTGGATGACTGAGAATCTTCACAGACCTGCAGTTAAAAAATAAAAAACAAGGACATTCAAAGTATCAGCTGTTAAACATGGTCTGCAAGTTTAAACCAACGTGGCACACTGCATCACGACTCTTACGGGAACTATTACACAGGGGAGACATTCGAATGAAAAAACTCCACTCATGATTAATCGATAACTAAACTGATTTTGATTTTCAGCTTCTTAAATGTAAATACTTTCTTGTTATAGTTTCTTTGCTCCATATAAGAAAGCACTAACATCATTATTCCAAGGTTTGGGGGGAAAAAAACCCGACATTTTCTGACATTTTCACAAAACAAACAATAATAAAAAGGTTAATCCTGGTGAATTTCCATCATCAGGATAATAATGCACTGAGAAAAATTTGTAAAAAAGTCCAAATGCTGCACAGCACACCAACATACAGTCCTAGTGATTTATTTTGAAGTGCTACAAGAGGGAGAACAGTCTGTCAACATTTATTTTTATAATTCTTTTTCACTGTAAAATTACTTTACTACAAATACATAGCCTTATAAACATTGTACTTACATTTTTTTGTTGAAAAACTATTTATCATTTTAGTTTATTGCTGGCTTGTTTCATATATTTAATGTTCACTCTCTGGATTACTTCTATTTAAAATGCAGATTAGAGAAAGACCATAATCATTTAATGCATTTTTTTAAGCTCAGCAATTTTGTGAGTCAGTTTGTTTTTATTAAAACCCTATATTTTATCAAAAGAGCAGAAAATAGGCGGCACAGATTTCTAAAGATTAGCACCAGTAGCAGCCACATATTGGTTGAGCCTTTATCAGCAACGTCAAATTTAGTCCTGCACTTTTAATTTCAATTCAGTGATTGAGTCATTATTAAAACACAATAATGCGCTTGGTTTTGAAACCAACAGGCTACAGTGAAAGATCAGAGGCCAACAAGCTCCTGCTTTAGTTTCCTGTCTGTCACTAATGCTGTTGTCGCTGCCATGAAGTGATGAAATCTCTGCACGGTTACAGTAAAATAAGGAGGAAGGAGCGAAATGACCTCATTAAGGCTGTCGCTGTAGCATCAGCAGCATCAGCAGCATCAGCAGCAGCAGCATGGATAGTGGGCGAGCCCTGCAGTCACAGTGTGCCATCGCTGCACAACACTGAGAGTACAGCAGATAAACACGTAAGTGTGATGAAACCGAAACACACTCGCGAGATGACGCAACCGGTTTAACAATAGCAGCGGATGACAGGAGGGCGGGTGGGCAAGGTGCTGGGGTTGTAGGGGGTTTTGTCCATGGTGCTGTCAATATGCGGAGCAGAGAGATGGAAAAAGCCAAGAAGATTGGTGTAGTTTATGTGATAAATTATCATACAGGGTATATCCACATAAAAAAGGACAAGAATTGCTGTATAACCACATAAAAATGTCTATCAGCACCTTTCATTTTGACAGAACTTGCACTTGAGTAATTTGTTTTTGTAAATTTAAGGTAGAGACATCAACCAAGTAAATATAATTAATTGCATTGTGTTTGCTTTGTTTTACAACGTACAAAAGGGCCAAGGTTTCCATATAACCGCTTAAAAATATGCATTGATATGTTTAAAAATGATGTTTTTTTAAAACACGCAATTTGTTTAAAAGGTGGGGTCATTGGTCATTCTCATTAGAAACTTAATTATTACAAAATGACTTGTTAAAATATAATAAAAATCATATATGTCATATAGCCAGGATTTCCATGCAACCACTTAAAAATGTGCATTGATATACTGAATATTTATATCAACACTGTTCTTTGACAAAACTTGCACTTAAGCATTTTGTTTTTGCAAATAAAAGGTGACGACGTCAGTCATTTCCTTTAGAAAACGAGTTAAATATAATAAAATTAATCGTGTGTGCATTACTTTTGTAGCTAATCGTAGGCGGCACTGCACGCTAATACTGTACAATCTGTTATAAACATATAGAACCAAGATGAAATTCAGTGTACTATATAACAGCCTGAACCGGAATCGACAGCCATTTTAGAGAACAATGACTCAGCAGAAGAAGAAAAAAAACACACTGCTGCCGTTACAAGAAATTAGCCTGATGCTAACATTACTGCTAGTGGTAATTCAAAGTTTCAGATGAGTCAGCAGATATTTCTGTAATACCATTGGGCTAATGTGTACTGCACATTACTACAGTTATTACTTTTTACAATGGTTGAGATATATTTTTTTTAATAAATAAGCATTATGGTTTAGGTGGATAGCATTAGCTTGCTAGCACCCTTCTCCTTTGGTAAATCCAGTGACAGTATGAACATTATCTCCCTCCATGTTCATTACCTAACCACTGAAGTCACATCACCATTTAGTGTGTGCATGTTTAGGTGTGCGCCGCGGTTTGCCTGACAGAAAAACAGTAAACAGAATCTGTGTGAAACATTAAAACATACAGGACATTAATGTGGCTAAAATTAGCGGCGAGCTGCGTCGTATTCAATGTATAAAAAGCCAAGTACGTCTCTTTTCTGTCAGTGTTTTCCGTCTGAACTGGAGCTACAGCGGCATATAAATATGGCTTTGTTTTTCACTGGAGTCGATTCATTACAAGCCCATCACAGTGCGGCTCGCGTCAGAGACAGCAAACGTAATCAAAGTAATCAGAGTGAGTCAGGAGCAGGCAGTAAAACCACAGAGGCCGAAGAAGAGAGACAAAACACAGGTTTTTGTTCCAGGAGAGAAGAGCCTCAAACAGACCAGAGGTGTCATCCATGTGTCAGAGCAGGAAGTGGAAAAGTCACATGTTTACTGGTTCTTTCTTCACCGCATACAGCCTGAACTTAAAAAAAGGAGAGTTCAGGGGACATTCACTGGAAAATGACATTTTTTGGTGTGTCCCCGTGTCCTTCCTGTATCTAAACGTCACTAAAGTGTCACAATAAACACTTCAGCCGCTTCAGAGAAAGAAGGACTTCTCTTCGTTTACCTGAGCTCGAGCAAGCGGTTTTGAAAAGTTGAGTTTAGTTACGTAACTAGCACATTTGCCATGCGACGAACCCTCCCCCAACAGCTACTCCTGGTCATGGATGTGAACATTCAACCTGAAGAAGAAGAAGAAGCACTGAGGAGCAGTCAGTCAGCTGGTAGCTGGCCAATCACAAGAGACTCATTGTTCTGGGGGGCGGGCATTAGCTCAGAAACAGAGTGCCTGTTCAGAGGCTGGCAGAGAGCAGCAATAATCTGGCTTAATCTGAAGAGACTGTGAGGTTTTCGACCATAAATATTATTTAATTTATCTAAGTAGACATCAGTAATCTGGATTTTTGGTTCAAAAAGACCATTCTATGTGAGCTTTAAATGAAGAAAAAAGTTGAAATTGCACCGTCACATAATAGAAAATTGATGAAACAGCATTGAATGCACACTGTAAAAGTGTAGCTCGCTAACTTAACTAAAGTCAGAATGTTCACGTTACATTTAATTACATGAAATAGGACTTAGTTTTTAATCATTTTACATCTTTCCTGTTATTTAAATCAACATTAAATTATAGTAAATTATTAATTAAGTGAAAGTGAAATTTTACTGAAATTAACATAGGAAGTTGAAGTTACTGTGTTAAAATTGTCGCACCTAACAAAACATAATATTCCACACCAGATATGTTTTCACCTCAGTGATGATGACGCAGGTGCAGTAGGTGCAAAGGACCGTTTCCAGTTGTGAACCGGCTCCAGTGTCTGCTGCTCTGAGCCTCACACATGTGTTTATCAGTCCTGAATGACAAGAACCGGTCGCAGCAGGTCCAAACACCGATGCTCTAAATAAATAAGTAAATAAGACACTAGTTTTAATTACTTCTTCTAATTAAGCGTTTTCTCCTGGCGAGGTGCGGCAGCCATGCTGAGAGAACGAGTGAGAGACGCTGGTGAAGTTGACAATCTCCTGGGTTCAAAGAGAGAAACCTGCTGTGCCAAGACATGAACTCAAACACATTCACAGCCGCTGTGCTGTTAAACTGGGACAGAGCCCCAAACAACAAAACACCACATCTAGGCCACGGGCTCGCTTTGAAGAGCTTTATCAACTTCGACACATTCACACTACGTTACAACAAGCCCCGACTTTTAAAATATCACGACATGAAGTCGACCGATACTAGTTATCCTGTGGCCGATAATTGATGCCAATATTCTGATAAAATGCAGTGGTTTAAAGCAGAACTATGCAGGATTTTTACTCTGACTCTAACAGCTTCAGAGTCATAGTGGCAGTTAAATACTGGGTTCCCACACCTTGGTTGACATCAAATTTAAGGACTTTTCAAGGACTTTCCAGGCAAGGCAAGGCAAGGCAAGTTTATTTATATCGCACATTTCAACATCAAGGCATTTCAAAGTGCTTTACAATAAAAAAAAAAGCAGAACTACAGTAGCAGTATTACAGATATAAAAGGCATAGTAAGACATTTAAAACATTTAAAAAAGACAGCTAAAAGAGCTTAAAAGACTAAAAGTTGCAGTTATGGCTGAGATGCGGCAGATATGATGATTTTATTTCTTCTTAAACTCAGATGATCTTAGTGGTCTGGATGGTTGGATGATGAGCCAACAGGTCAGAAATGTATTTTGGACCTAAACCATTCAGTGCTTTATAGACTCTCTCACTCATTTTCTACCGCTTCATCCACTAGGGGTTGCCAGTCCATCACAGGGCCACACAGAGACAGACAACCATTCACTCTCACATTCATACCTATGGGCAATTTAGAGTCTCCAATTAACCTAGTCCCCAAATCTGCATGTTTTTGGACTGTGAGAGGAAGCCGGAGTATTGATGAGAACCCACGCACCACGGGGAGAACATGCAAACTCCTTGCAGAGGGCCCCTTGTTCCAACTGGGTTGTGAACCCGGGACCTCTTGCTGCAAAGGCAAGAGTGCTAATTCTTTGGCTGCCAAGAAGTGTACGGACTTCAGAAGTGGAGTTATGTGTTTATGTGTTGTTTTGGGAGGCCAGTGACAACGGTATTGCAATAGTCTGATCGACTAAACATAAAGGCATGGACCAGTTTTTCCAGGTCCTGTTGCATCATAAGTCCTTTGGGTCTTGATATATTCTTCAGATGATATTACCCAGACTTTGTGACTGTTTTAATAAAGGACAAATTCCCTCAAACTCATAAAGTGAACGTGCTGACTCAGCTTAAGATGGACGGGCAACATGTAAGAGCTGCTTCGCCCATGGCGTCCACTTTTATCTGGACAAGTGATTGTCCTTGGGATCTTGGTCAAAAAAAGTGACCAGACCTGATTAAAGTTCCGCTTTAATCATAACGCGTACAACAAAAATTGCTCACCTTCAGAAAAAAGGCTGCCAGTAAAGTAAACAGCTGACTATTTCAGACAATGGGTTTGTTGTTTTTAGGTGCGGATTAATCCACGCTTGTTTCTCTGGTGAGTTTCTGCAGCAGCAGGATGAAAGAGTGTCGGGCCTGAGACAAAGTAAATAAGCATCTTAGTGGTGTTAAAGGATTAACAAGACAGCGCAATAAAAACAGAGTGGCTCTTTTAAGGATTTAAAACCGCCTTTGGTCAACAGTGGAGTGCCGCAGCAGTGAGGGATGATGAATTTCAGGATGTGGACACACAGAAAAGACTTGATGGAAGCGTCAGTTCGGTGTTGCTGAAGGCATTTTCATAGAAGTTATTGATGAAAGCAAGGAGAGAATATCATAACAAAACGTTTAACAGAGTGACCGCCTCTTCATTTCGTTCCTCCGAGGGGCCGCACGGGGCAGCAACGGCGCTCCTTTTCACACGCTTGACGGGAAGCAGCTCACAAATCTCAGTTTCCTGATAAATGAGTCCTGACACAGCAGCGAGCTGCTCCGATAACTTCCCTGGAAACACTGAGGACGGTTTTTTAATAACACCACCTCTTCTCTGTGCGCTGTGTTTCAACGGGAGCCTCGCCAAGTGGTCCGACATTTGAAAGTCAGATTAGACGAAGGAAAAAGAAAGAAAGTAAAAGAGAAAAACACACACATACTGAACATACACATAGTAAGTTACACAGTCAGCTGTGCCAAAGAACACTATATTAGCAAGTCTAAATAGGCAAAGGGAAGCTGTTGGTTCGTTGAACTGACGTGTCATGAGCAGAAGATGGAATATGTTTCCTCTCCTCTATTAATCCGGGTAAATCTCCTCAACTTGACAGGTTTGTTGATCTCTAAACCTGTGAAATGGCTGAATCATGTATCCATAAAGTATAAAATATCCACAGCTGAGCTGCTATCAAAGCTACCAGGACACATCCGTGCTCAATGACAGAACAGGGACATGAATCCATCAAGTCGAACGCACGTGCACATGCTAACGGTCCTGCGCCGTGGTACGTTGTTTCCTGCTGCGGTTACTGCAGTAAAGTGGTTACTACATGTGCTACAGCAGGAGGAGGCTCTGAGAGAGTAGAATGCCCATGTGATGTGATACAATGTCTTGAAAAACGCCCTTGAAATGCATCAATGCTATAACATATATATGTGTATATATGTATATCTGTGTCCATGCAGACATGTATATACCATATCCACCAGGGTTCTATTGTTATCAGCAGTATTTTTAACTTTTTTTTTTTTTTAATTTATTCATTTAAATATTTCATTTATTTATTTATTTTGCCCTATTTTTATTTTATGTTTATTGTTTCAACAACATTTTCTTATACTTATTTGGTGAGGGTTACTACATCATGTCACTTTAGCATCACATCAAGAACACATCAAGAAAAGAAAACACACTGTAACAAGATAGTTTGGGTTTTCTGAAGTGAGGCTGTGAGAGGAAGTGACACGTAGAGGGAAAAAAAAAATGATTTCATCCATTTGACAAAAGGCTCACATGACAAAATCTACACTTGCTTAAGTTTATGATATATTAAGAATATGTTTTCTTGATATTAGAAAAGCTTTTATGGCTGGGAACTGAATATTTGTTCCACTTTGCAAATCTCTCATTCCCCCACACCAAAGCCCATTGAGAAAATCAACGATTTTTACGTCATGCCACACAGACGTTGCTGATCCACTGCTGCCTTTATCGCTGAGTTCAAATGTGTTATTTTATGACTTTGGTGTTTCAAATTCTCACTTTGAATTTAACTATAAGACAAAAATTTACTAAATGCGTCAGCAGTAGACCAGAAGCTTGTGTGTCCCTACAAGCTTAAAACAGTGATTTTCTTTATGGACTTTGGTGCAGGAGAGTTTACAAACTTCAGTTTCCAGACAAAAAAAATCAGCAAAGTTTTGTATATTACTTATCTATTAATCTATTACTTAATATATTACTAAGACTTCTTTAATGACCATGTAGGGAGAGATCCCTGGAAGCGCGATAATTTAATCTTGTTTCATACTTGGAGAAGTTATTGTGTAATGGCTTAAATTAGACATTATTCACTGGGTTGCTCTTTAATCTAATGAGCCTCAGTGAGTTGTTAAAAACATTAAAACACTGTTGGACACCATTAAACAGAGATAACAGGTAATAAGCACTAAGTTACAGGGAGACAAATTATCAAACCTTTTATTTGGGGACCCACTTTTTTATGATGGCAGACATATCATGACCCAAATCCCGACATGAATCCTGACAAGAGCAACTTTGTAAATAATGCAGCTAATAATGTAGAGCCACCTAATTTGATGTTGGATTAGTAAACTAATAATTTCCAAGACATGTTTGGCAAGTGGATAAAAACTTTATTTTCAGCATGTTATCTAAAATATACACACACAACTGTACCGTAAATTAATTAAAACATCATATTATAACCATTATTTAAAACATACATAAATCTTAACTAAGAGGTTTAAGGAAAATTCTGCTTAGTTTATCTGGGGACCCTAAACAAAATCTCCTGTGACCCAACTGTGGGCCCCAACCTAGTATTTGAGAATCAACAACTTTGTGCACGATATAGCAGTTCATTTACAGTCACCTCATATCATTTAGAAGTGACAAACTGAACACTTCCAAGAACTCTAACATAAATTAATTTAAACTTCATTTTCTGTACGTTATTTAAAGCATAAAAGTTAACTAGAACGTTGAGAAAATTAGTTTGGGGACCACAAAAAAGTCTCCAGTGATCCATCTGTGGGCCCTGACCCAGTGTTTGGGAATCATTGACGTGATATGTTGAAACAGGGTTTGGTCTTAATATAACACACACACTCCCTCTCAGGGTCAAAACCACTGACTCCAACCTGACTCTCACTGTAAATGTGCTTTTCACTTCTAATAAATGGCAGCTTAATGATATGTTTGAGACCATGTCCATTAATGTAACAGACTGACTTAGTCCCCGTTTCTTCTGTTTGACAGTTAGATTGATTAAATACTGTATTTAGGAATTTGCAAGATAGTTTTGATGAAATAATCTCAATTTAAGGCTTTTCAAACCATATTTTGTCAGTCAATGGACATGAAAGCCCGAAATTGCACACAAGTAGTTCTTCATTTAAGGTAATTTTTTTTTTTTGTCAAAGAACAGTTCTAATGGTTAAGAACAGGAATCCATTCAGCCACTTATCCTTTCATTCAGTCTCACAAAATAACATTTTAACACAACTAAACAGCATTTTTCCCAATAAGGAAATAATTTAGTAAGAAAGAAAGACATTTTTCCCGAATTACACGTGGTTTTGACAAATTACAAACAGTGTCACAGTTAAAGACAAGTTGGTGTCGATCAAGGAAAGAAAATAAAAGTTAACATGAAGCAAAATAGATCTAACAAAAAGGTGAGATGGATTATAATCTCATTCTCACGTGTATGGGGTTTTAATTTCTACAAAATGGCTGTATCCTTTGTGGGAAGAGTTGGAGAAAATCCAAGCTGACACTAGGCAAGAGTAATACCTCAGACTAAGGGTCTGTAATGAACCTAATTCTAATCTGTATGTTTTTCGGACTCTAAACATGCTTTTCCACACAGAGAGGCACCAGTTTCAGAAGGATTTGGACCGTTGCCTCACAAAAAGTCACATTTAAAAACAATAAAATATGTCCATAACTTTGATTTTACAATTACTGAGAGTAACATTCATCACCACATCCTTTATTGGAGCTCATTAAAGATAGAAAAGACACAATTTAAACATAAAACTTGTCAGTGTGACGTTACAAGTGACTGCATAGTGTAATAGTGAGAGTAAAAAGACACCACCTACTTTAATACTGGTCCTTTATACACTTTGCTTTCACTATGTTCTACTCTTAATCACTGGGATGTGGGATGGGAGGTTTTTCAGAAAAAACTTAATTTTTAAGATTTTTTTTTGTACCTATTTGTTAAGATTTTCCTAGGGTTGCAAAATTCCCTTTTCCACTGGAATTAACGGTAATATATAGGAATAAACTGAAAATTTTCTAAAGTTAAGGTTGGGAAATATAAGTAACATATAATATTTTATAATAATATAAAAATTTGGCTTAAAAAATCAAGATCTGATGCAAAAACTGTATATATATATATACAGTATATATATATATATTGCAGCTAATTATTATATATATATATATATTGCAGCTAATTATTTTCTAGTGACTACTTGTGGTACTGCAATTAAAAAAAAAAACTCATGTGGCCCAAAAAGCAATTTTCCCATAGACCACAACAGTAAGTGTCTATAAGACAGATGTTCACAGGAATCCTTTATAGCTCTTTATAGTCTATATTTTCAATTCAGAGTTTAATTTTTATAAATACATCCTAAAGGCCACAAAAGCCCCAAAAAAACTTATTTCCCAGAGTGTAGTCATGGAAGTATAAAATAAAATAATTTCAAATTTCCATGTAATTCTCATGTTTTCCCATAAATTCCCATGGAGGAATTCCTGAACAAATGTTCCCATGTAAAGTTTGTGGAAAATTTTCCCTTTTGCAATCCTTACATAACACAATGAAGAGAAGAGAATTTACACAATAGGTTACTTATTATGCCACCAACAACACCAGCTTTGAGGAAAGCTGAATGTGCTCTTATCAGCCTCTCGCTCCCGTGTCCAAAGTTGCCCCTTTAATTCAGCTTCACCGCTCACTCGTAATTTCAATCAAACTTATCTCCCATCGTAACCGACTAAAATGTGTTTCACACGGCGCTGCCCGGATTTACGTGCTGCATTTATTGGCCTAAAAGAAGCCAATCAAGCGGGGACATAATCACAGCTTTAATTCCCTCACCCCACAGTTCATCATTAATCAAATCTCTGGGTAATACATGTAGGTTCCCCTGGCAACTGAAATCCCAGCTTAGCTGAACGGTGTTTAAACCAGCTCTCCACCTTCACCACCATCAAGGATTTGTCTACAGCTCCCCAGAGGGAGACCAGCGTAATTACTGTAATTCACACCGCCTGTAAATTGATTTCATTCATATAGCCAGCGCCAAAATGCTTGAATTATTAATATGAGGTGCAGCATTCAGCTCACTCTCTGTGTCCTCTACAAGCGACTGACCCGCTCTGTCCAATTTACTGATGCAGAACTCTCTGATTCTGTGTGGCGTTTAATGCCTCCTGCATCATTCATGAGGAAGGACAGACAGAGATCACAACAAGGGATAAAAAAAAATAAAAAATAATAAGGCATAACTCAAGTTTATGTTCAGTTTATAGCTTTATCGGTGATATGGGCCCAAGAGGATGGATCCCCAAGCCCATCATCGACCCATGGTACTCAACAGTTTGGGGCTGGGTTCAGATTAAACTTTTATTTTTACAGAAATAGGGATAATTTGGGTTTTTTAAAATGTGGCCATATAAGGGGCTTGCGAATAGTCAGTGCTGCCCAACAGGTAGGTCTGTTCTCAGTAGAAACATGGCTGCCAGCAGGGACGCAGGGTAAAAACAGGCTTTAGCCACTTCACAAAATCTACACCAGCTAAAGTCCAGGACGTCTTAAGAATATGTTTGCCACTTGGGCTTATCATGACACTGTTTGCTTCAACTACAAACTGAAGTTTTGTAAAACATTCATCTTCCTGCACCAAAGTCCATAGAGAAAATCAGCATTTTTAGCTCCCAGGGACACACAAGCTGCTGCTCCACTGCTGCCTTGCTTGACAACTTTTTTGTCACTGCGGTAAATCTAACTAAAGATTTTCACATACTGAAATCAGAAAATAACATGTTGGAATTTACTGATAGAGGCAGCAGTGGATCGACCGCCCCTGTTTGCTGTGATGTAAAATTACTGATATTCTCTATGGACTTTGGTGCGGGAGTGTAACCATTTTACACAGTGTGAGAAACTTCACTTTTCAGGCAAAACAGGCCGTCTGATGGCAAGATAAAACATATGCTTGTGACACTGGAAATACAAGTGTACTTTGATTTTATTAGCTAAGTCTTCTGTTAAGCAGCTAAAATCAGTTTCAGTATTCCTTAGTTACATGCTTTTGTAAAATAATATTTTTTTTTGGTAAGGCAAAATGTATTTTTTTAATAAACTAGTCAAATTATCATATTTTGTAACACTTTTTGGTAAAATCAGTAATGTTTTAGTAACTGTTTCCTTACTGACAGAAGGCTCCGCCCATTTACGAGTCAGAATCTAAACTGAATGTTAATGTTCTAATATAAATATATTAAGTATATACTAAGTTAATATATTATCTTAGTATATATATGATCATTAATCAATTAATCATTGCAGCCCTATCTCACATTAAGCGTCCCTCTCCTTGTGTGTACCTGGTATTCCTTATGTTGTGGGGACCTAAATCTGTTTACACAGTCACATTATGGGGACAAAAATCAAGTCCCCATAACGTAAATGACTCCTAACCTCAGTTAGGCTGAGGTTAGAGTTTAGATTAAGGTTAGGGCACTAGTAATTATGGTTAATGTTAGAGTAAGTCTCCAGGAAATGAATGGAAGTCAATGCAATGTCCTCTGAAGTCATGGAAACCAGTGTGTGTGTGTGTGTGTGTGTATTGTTTTTATGAACTGTACATACAAAGCTCTAAACCGGCTTTAACTTTAACTTGAAAACTAACCCTACTTACCAGTGACACCCTCTATATGTTATCGCCGGTGGTTTATAGATACACATCAATGCACACTAAAGTCATTTTTTATGTACAGAATAACTTCCTAGATTTGTGGCTCCTTCCTTTTTGAGCTGCTCCCTAAAACCACCGCTGACTCGCAGTAAATATAGTAGATGTACAGCGGAGCAGTAACAGGAGTCAGAGCAATGACAGACAGAATCTTTTATGGTTTTTAATAAAGTTGGGGCTCACAGAAGACTTCAGAGTGACACTAACAGCTGAACTGCTTTATCGTCATTCTCTTCTTTTTTTGCCCAAAGCTACAACTTGAAAAACAATCCAGAGTTGATATCTGGACTTTGATTCCTGATGAATCTTTTTTTTTTTTTTTTTTGATACCAATTTTTTATTTTTGCCAAAAAAACACATTACATTATTTATCATAGTCAAATTCTTTATTTTTAGGTAGTTCCGCCATCTTCATGCAGTCGAACGCCAAACATTTTTCTGCTCTCATATCAATCAAACATGCTGTGATGCTGATGAAATTAAGGAAATTTGAAATTGAACGACAGAACAAAGTTGTAGTTCTCAGTTTAATACTCTTAAGTACTAAAGTTCAACAAAAATGTGCTCAACACCACAAAAGAAGTGAAGTTCTACATCCAGCCTAACTTTTAGATGATACTCATCTTTTACTGAAAGGAATTTAGATCGTTAGAATTAACAACCATTTGACCAGAATGGACGAGGATAGAGATTTTCAGCAATGAAGAGTTGCCCAAATGATTGGATTTGGAAAAGATAAAGTGCTGATGAATCCCAACTAGAAACCGTACTCTCACTGTCATGTTGGACACACAGACTGGACGGTCAAACTAAATGAGGTGCCCCCTGGACGGGTCACCAGGCCTTTACAGCAAAGATTCCAAAAGACAAACAGGGTTTTTCTGGTTTTTGGATCCTCAAACAAATTTGCCCCCCCCCCAAACCTTCTAGATTAAATATTCATTCATGATTCATTCGCCAAACAGCTCTTGGAAACCAATTCATTTGTTCATACTTGTACAAAGCACTGCCTGCATATAATATTATCATTTCCATAGAGTGGAACGGTTTGGTTTGATACAGTATGATACATTTTTTTTTCCCCATGAGGAATACTTCCCAAATAACCAGCCACTGCCGTTCCATTTTTTAGCACCCTTCCCTTGTAGTACCAGAATAAAATGGTACATGAGGGTCAGGACGACAGGCAGGTGATTGGACAACAGACTTACCTGTTTTACGTCCAGCTCTCTTCAACGTCCACAATCTATTCTCATACACAGCTCGAGACGAAACAGCTACAAACTGAGCGGGAAAAAAGAGCTGCCGGACGTGCTCTACCCCGCCTACCAAGTAAAAGTACTGTTCAGAGCTTTACCGTTCCAAACCGCACCATACTCTACCAAACCAAACTGTACCATGATGGAAACACAGCTTTAGACTCTCCATTTAACTAACCACACAGAAACAGAGAGACCACTCAACACAATAGGTGCTCCATCAAACTGGGATTCAAACCAGTTCTATTTTTATTCACTGACCTTTCCTGACTGAAACACTTAACACCATTTTTACCTGCAGTTACATTTTAGATGCATTAGAGTCAGACAAGAGGATTGAAATCATTTTTATGTCTGTGCTGCCTGTTCAGAAAGAGGTCCATTAGTTAATCTAAGGCCAATACAAATATCTAACAGAAGAGCTATTTTCTTTTCTTTTTTTTTGTGAAAGCCCGGAATTCTATTAGGTCTTACATACCTCTACCAATGAACCTGGATTAGTCATGGTGAATAAACAATCTCCAGTCACATGGACCCACAACCAGCAGATCCTTCACCCCGGGCAGTAAAAGAAGAAAAAGCTGGATCGGGGGGTGTAATTCTCCCAGTGCCGTCATGCCAATAATCAGCCTCCAGGACATGAGAACGACTCTTATGATCAACCTGGGACTGTTTGCATTGGTACCTTTGGGTTTGCATTACACTGAAGACTCAGGAGATCTAATGTTGTTTCATAAACGCTAAGAGAAACTGACAACCCCCTGGGTGGAAACATGAGGAGGGCTGAAGGAAAAACCAGGTTTTAAATCCTGCTGAGAACACGTGCGGGAGAAAAACCTCATGCTCTCCCTCACACACACACAGCACAACTTAGAACCACATGCTCAATTCCAAACGGTGTGAACAGTGTTAATATATGATGCTACAAGCTGAGGAGAGGCCCCTGAAAAGTGCTGAGTACCTTCAGCCATTTTCAGACATTTGCTTGAAATGCCTAAAACTTTTTTTGGACATTAACCTGCAGACAGTCTTTCTGTTTAGACGTGGTTTTCACGTCTATTCTGAGTGATACGATCACTCTAAGTACAAGTCTGGACTCCATTCATGCGTCGTCAGATCCAACCACAAAAACCACAATCGGAAGTGGTTTGAGAACACAGACCTGAGCTGCATGAACAACATCTGTCCTCCTGTGACCTGCTGACCTATGGTCAGTTGACCACTGCACGTCCTTGGAACCAGAAACTCACAGAAAATCCCTCAGTCAAACCGGGACTGAAATTGGCAACCTTGTTGACAAGGTAACATTATTTTAATGGCACATTAAAAAGAAAACAGGATTGACCAACATGTTTGACAAGGTCAAAGATGCAACAAGAATATTAAACAGTAAATCATGATTTCAAAAAAAATGTCAACTAGTAAAATGGTAAAGTGGTAAAATGTAGTAAGATCTGTCCAGGTAAAAATGTTTTAACATGGAACATGGAGTTTAAAAGCAATTTAAAACTGTTTCATCGTGGGGGCAGAATTAATTTGAAGGGTTAACCTGTTTCATAACTTGAGGGCAGGTCAAGAGAAGGTTCAGGTGGCCTGGGTTTTTTGCCAAGTTTTAGGTAAATTATTTTCTAACCTCAGTGCGTCCGTTAAAAGCTTTAAAAACCAACAACACATTTCATAAAACTGTATATTTATGTGCGCATATGTTGATTTATTTGAAGCCACTGCCACAATATGAACACTGATCAACACACGATTTCTTTTCCAATGGTAATAAATCTTCAGGTTACAGCGGCAGAGGACAGTTTGTCTTGACAGCAGACACATCTGTGCATCCAGACTCCTTCAAAACATAATTGAATGCAGAGCGGGAGAAGAAGCCAGAACTCATTTTTATCCCAGGTGCGAACAGTTATACTTAGAACTATTGGATCACGCAGTGCAGGGGTTAATACTGGGTCTGAAAAAAGGCCATACCCCAGAAAATGTCCTATTTTACAGACACTTTTGAGTTGGACATGACAGAAAATTACATTTTTCGTGTGTGTGTGGGGGGATTAGATGATTAAAACAGCTTGTTTTCCACTGGACTAACTTTTGTTATTCCATGCGAGAGCAAATTTATTGCTTTCAATTGTGGGATGACATGGTGGTTCGAATCTTTTTCGCCTGGAGCCCGCAAACTGCCTCGGAACGCCTCCGAGCTTCCACCTGCAGCTCATGACCACACTGTGTCAGACATTTGTCTCTGCACCCTTGGATAAAAGCAAAAGAGGCAGGACAATGGACGCGGACACAGCGAGGCTGGGATGCGATAGAAGCTCCTTTGTAGGGTTTATTGCTCTCAAACGTTCCCTTAATCACAGACAATGAAGCCGTCACAGTGGAAAGGGAGCAGTACAGAGAGGGGCAGGAAAGATACCTTGTCCGTCTCTTTTGAAGCATTAGTCTTTCTCTTTTAGCGTCGCCATCATCCTGTGAACCTTCATTAAGTCATTCAGTCGGTGGAATGAAAGAGAACGAGCCCGCAGCCAGTGTCCAAGCAGCTGAATGAATGGCCCTTTAAATGCCACCTTTTCCTACCCACACATGTCCACTTGGGAGCCATTAATGTCCATTGGCTCAAAGAGAGGACGGATAAAACAGCTTGTTACATGGAGATACTTTAAAGTAGCAGAACTTTCCTCTAAAAAGAAGAAGAAGAAGAAAGCGACGAGGAGTATCAAAAGACTCCGAGTCGTTTCTCTGATGTAGATCACCACGCACACGTTCACTCATTCCCACCAGGCGTTCTTTCCCAAGAGGGACACACAGTAAACCACGCTGAGTCTGACATGCCTTAACCATTTTTTATTAGAGAGTGGGTCCAAAGCACAGCAACACCCAAAACAAACTTGAGAATAATTGGAGCGAATGCAGAGGGTGATGGCCCTGAACAACCGCCACCGCAGAGAATCCACCAACACCAGCAACGGCATGATTAGATATTAATTAACAAGCAGCTGCTGTCGGAGAGAGCAGCATTTTTATGGGCCTAATGATAATTTTCAATGAGCGAATGAAGCCACCGGAAAATAATTTATGTGCATTAAAATCTAATTTGAATAATTAAAAGTAAAACTAATTAAATAAGTCGAGTGTTCACCTCTTGCGCTGGCGACGAAAGAGCATTCCCTGTTCTGAATTATTAAAGACACGCATTAAATGATTCAGCATTTTAATATCAGTCAAAATTCATCATTCAAACTTGTAAGCCGCATCGACTGGCAAGTTCATAAAAGTGACTGAGTTTCCAAATCACTATGAGAGAAACAGCCTGTTTTTGTTTGTGGGCTAAGATGCAGTTACACTATTTTACAATAGTATTTTATGTATGTAACTTAACTCTATATAATAATCTTATATTTTTGCAATCTTCTTTTTGTGCCTCCATATACCTTTACATTTTGCCATCTCCGTTGCTACGATATGCAGGACTGACAGTGAATTGGACGACCAATTAAAAGTCTGCGTTCTCTGTTGGATAGCGATGAAGATGAAGAGAAACCAAATCAAACAATCTTCATTAGTGGACTAATCTGTAATTTTTCACTCCTGGTCTTTTATCTTAATCTTAAATCCTTATTCTATGGAACTGTGGGCAAACCTACGAGAGTGGCAAATGTTACTAGTGAAGTTCGCAGTGTCGGCCATTGTTGGGTGCGCTCTCTTTGTTTCTCAGGAAAACAATCTGTTTGGCTTGTGTTGGGCTAGATGGGGCTAAATGCTAAGTGATTTGATTGTTAGCCACTAAGTGCTGACTTCCCATCGCAAATTTTTTTCACTTCAGTAACTCAAGTTGATAAATGTATATTTCCAGGTAAAAGTTTTATGCAATATTGCGAAAGCCATTCCTTCTAACGTTCTTCATAATTGCTGGTAACTAGGTGTGTCAAGCTGCTGGTCTATTTTTATAATTGCTAATTATAATCGATTAGTAGTTTGGTCCACAAAATGTCAGAAAATGTTGATCGCTGCTTCTGAAACCTCAAAATGATGATGTTCTCAAACATTGCGTCTGGTCCACAAACCAACATGAATCAGTTTTAATGATTTCTTTGTCATATGGAGCAAAGAAACCAAAATAATAAAATAGTGGCATATTAATTTATTAATCTATTCATAATTAGTAGCTGCAGCTTTGCAGACAAGTAGTTGTCAGATGTGTTTGCTTGAGCTTTTTGGGTGAATAAACCACCACATTCACATGACTAACACAATTTGAGAAATGGCTTTATGGGCTGTTTTCTTCAGTTCCAGAACTTCTTGTACTTAAAAAAGGGTTCAGTTGTTGCTCTTTTTGAAGTAACCACTGTTCCAACAGTCAGCAAAACATCTGGCTGAGTATAATTACGCGATCCCATATGTGTAGTAGGTTGTAATTAGTCAGGCATGAAGCAGTAGCAGAAAGTCGTTATTTTTGTTTTGAATCACTTCAGTTAGTTGTGTTGAGGAAATGAAGCTTTGTTGGAAACATCCATTCTGAGGAGAAGCTCAAACAGACCTTAGGTCTGTGAAATTATGAGCACTGCAAGATTTCCCGGCCACGATAACAAAATGCTCAACACCTGATACCTATTAATAATCATTTTTCTATTGTTGTCGCTGTTTTGAAGTGGCTCTCTGCAACAAAAAGGAAAAATTTCAAATCCCATTTGCCTAAATGAGATTTTAAGAACAGCATTGTTCACCTACACTTGCACTGTTTTGGTGAAACAATCATGTCTTGATTATTATTCAGGGAAATTAAATAAAAAAGGAAGGTGTAGGGTGGGGGAACTCTGGTAGCGAGGTCTATGGTAAAATGAGCTTCTACTTCCCATTTGATTTATAATGTCAGTTAACATTTTCCTGAAGAGTTAATGGCCTCAATTACTAGTTTCAGCTCTTCTTCGATTGAATGCGATGTCAATTTTGTAAATTATGGTCACATTTAGAGGAAAAAAAAGACAAAGTGCAGCACATATGAGTGGACAGCACTGTGACTGACAGCTGGTATCGTCCAATAGGAGCCCACTCGCCGGTGACGCCGCTCAACGTCTAGTTGCGAAGCAAGAGGGAGAGAAACCGTGGTGCTCGTATGTTCGAAGCAGTGACCGGCAGCCAATCCTCACAGGCAGAGAACATGTTGACAACCAGTTCACGTCTCTGAGGTCGTGATAATTGATTTCCCGGCTGTAACTACCACATCTGTCTCAGGGGCGTCACATTAACGACTCCAATCCGCTGACAAGACACACTTAGAGAGAGTTCAAAACAAAAACTGTCAGAAAATCTAAGTGGAGGCTGTCACTGTGAGCCTGGAAACAGCGTAGTGTCCCCCCACAACAATGGCATTGTGTCTGTCCTTTACACAGACAGAGATTTTAGAGAACTACAGTGATGACCACAGGTTTTCTTTATTATTATTATTGTTTTTCTGAGATACTAAAACGCTGTCAGCACTGACTTTACCAAGTGCACTGCTGTCTCTGACAACCGGCCTCAGACATGGATAATTATCTGCACTAAAAGCATGGCTGCCAGCGGGAATATCATGAAAAACACATTTTAACCACTTAAAACAAAGGGCTCACCAACTTAAGTCCTACTCACCAAATAGACATTTTTATGTCTAAGGTATCTTAAGAATATGTTTTGATAGGTTTCTAGGATAAACCTAACTTTGTTAACCACCGTCTCACCCCACACCAAAGTCCATAGAGAAAATCTACATTTTTAGGTCACAGGGACACAGCAGCTGCTGGGCTACTGTTGCCTCATTAGGTAAGTTTGTGTCACTGAGGTAAATCTGAAGTAAGAATTATATCAAATAATCACAATAATATCACATTTGAACTTGTTGAAGGAGGCAGCAGTGGGTCAACAACTCCGGTGTGCTGTTATGTAAAATTGCTGAATTTCGTTATAGAGACTGGTGTGGGAAAAGAGTGGTTTATAATGTCAAACTAATATCAGTTCCCACTTAGAAAACGCTGTTGAAATAAACCGGAAAGATATGCTAGACTTTAGGCTGGCCATGGGATCAGTGGTAGAGCAAGTCATCTTTCAATCGGAGAGTTGAGGGTTTGATCCCAGGCTCTACAAGTTCTACAATGCCTTACTCTGGGAGAGACCGTTAACCCCCACGTTGCTCCTGATGGTGGAACTGGACATAAGTGTGCTGTATGACTGGATGAAGTCACTTTTGAAAGCAGTATATGAACACAAAGCTGTTGGATTTTATTAGCTGAACCTTTTGTTTTGTGGCTAAAAGAGAAAAGAAAGTCTTTTCTATCACGGACTCATTTTTGTAAATGACAGCAGTTCCATTTGTCAGTGCCTCTTACAACCAGACTTAAAACAAAAAAAAAAAACCTTGACTATTAAGATGCAGCAAACTGTTAAAATAATTATATAGACACTAAAGCCCGGACAATAAAGTGAGTCTTCTTTGTCATAGTACAGGATAATAAAGACGGCGTAATGTCACTAAGCAGCAAGGGCGAGTCAAAGAATGAGTTATGTTGAGCATAAATGTAAAACAGTTGGATTAAATCTGATTATCCATCCTCCAGTGAATTTAATGAGCAGAGTTAGGCTTGTGAGTTCTCCATGGACTCAATTTTCAGTATACAACATTTTTCACATCTTAATGCTGAAGAGATGATGAAGAGTTGAAGTTGCAGGTCACATTCACCCACTGATACATAATATGTCCAATACAACACACATGCACACGCAGAATTTAGGAATTATTACACAGTGACACTCAAAGATTTGGGAATTAAAAAAAAAAAAAAACAAAACACTGACCTCCTGACAAGTGTGCAACCAGCTCGCCCTCCTGATCCCCCGTGTGTCTCTCAGAGAGAATCGGACTTGAAAGCGTTCACTTGGTCCAGTGAACCTGCAAAAAAAAAAGAGATTTTGAAAGACGATTTGTAACGCGTTCGGCTGCCACAGAGGAAATAACTTCATGGCGAGTGAAAACAAGTTCTTTGTGTCTTCGCTGCAGAAATAAAGCAGAGAGAAAAATCTGTCAAACGGCCAAAGATCACGTCTGTCACAGATGACGAGCTCGGAAAGGCTCAAGTCTGAAAAACGTTAGCTGTCACAGAAAATTACAGGCGTAATTTATCAGCATAAGCAGCTATAATCTGTTTACTGGGTCGCAAATATATACATACGTGTTACTAATGTGACCAAACAATACGACTTCCAGTGATTTGGGGGCAGAGCCTTGACCAAAGAGCCTTTGCATCTATCGTGTCGTTGATTTTGTCCATATATTTTTCTTCCATTTTTTAAATGTTCTCCGTAGATAAAACGTCTTGGGTCGTAGAGCTCTGGGTGTCGTCCATCACGGACCTACTGACACGGACACAGACGTGACATCAGCTGGAGAATCTCTACACTGATTGGTTTACGTGTCATTGTATGAGGCGACATTTTCAAAAAACATGAACATTAACTCACAAATGGTACACTGCACTGTTCGTGCTGCCTGGTTGAGCCAAAATGTCTGTGCGTTGAGCATAGCAGTCGTATTTTGACAAAGTTTTAATTTGACAATTTATAAATTTGATGCTGCGTTTATTCCGACCGGGATGCTTGTGATTCACTATATTGCACAATAATTGTAAAAATCGGATTAAAATTAAGCCAATTTTACCTTACTTCATGCATACATAAATAATGCAGATTATTTTTGTGAAGAACAAGTATATTATACGGTAATTATAACATATGAGGAATGTGGCTAGTGCTGTTGCCTCTCAACAGGAAGGTCACTTCTTCAAATCCCAGTTTGACCGACATTTGTTTAGACAATACATAGAAATTTGAAGTAGCGGAAAACCCCACCATGTTGAACTACTGCCACTTTATTAAGCGTCTATACCTAATAAAGTGACCAGTGAATGTATGTAGTGTAGCAGAAAGTTGAATATCTCCCCAGGATATTCAACAAACCTTTTTCTTAGCGGATAAAATTCAGATTATTTTTGTGAAAAACAAGAGTATCACATAGAGTAATCATAACGTATGAGGAATGACTGGTGCCACATGGTGGGATAGTGGATCACTTGTTTTAATCCCAAGTTTGACCAAGATTTTTGTACCTAATAAAGTGACCAGTGAGTGTATGTAGCAGAAAGTTGAATATCTTCCCATGAAATGTAATAAAATGAAAACGCCTCCTGATCTGAACTGTCTGTCGTCGTCAGCCGTGACAGTCACGTCCCAGAGACAGTTTAATAATAACAAAACACGACTGTGGTGAGAAAAACGGCAACATTACCCAAATAAAATAATAATATAAAAAACACAACACCATTGTTCCAGTCGAATCAAAACCAAGGCAATTTATCCCACACAATAACAACCGTCTGCCACGACGGAGAACACGGCTCCGAATGGAACAGAAACAAATGTAGTTCTGACAGAAACACACTGTGTACCGTGTGTGTTCGAAATGGGAAAAATGAAAATGCATCTCATTGTGAACAATAAACATCATAATTTTAAGAGCTTTACGGGGAAACGGAGTTTCTCAGGAGCCCGCATGAATCAGGATAAGAAAATTTGTTCTTGTGACAGTGAACTGAACAAAGTCATTTGTCTCACAGAATGAAACAAAGTCTGATTTATTTGGTTACTCAGAGCAACAAGAGAGAGAGAGTGAACTGAAAAACACGATCAGGAATGTTACGTAAAGGTCAACCAATATGGGCTTTTCCTGAGGCCAAAGCCGGTTGGTGCAAGTCGGAGCAGTCGATTTTTTTTGGTCCATATAATTAGCCAATTTTCTTCTGTTCCCTCCATGTGATAAAAAAAAATAACTGTTTAATGATAAAAAAATTTGTTATTGAAAAAGGTGTTTTTAATCAAAGTAATGTATGAACTAACTATTGAGTAAATGAAACAGATCACCAAAAAATTACTTTTGGATGAAAAAAATAATGTTTTATTGACTTAGAAACATGTATGAAGTTTGTAATAGCTGGTTGATTTATAATATAATTTAAATATATTTTAAAAATTACAAATTAATCTTTATTTTAATGATTAAACTTAAATACATCAAATATTTAAATTCAATAAATAATTAAAAAAATTAAATTCATTCAATTTGTCCTCTGACCCTTTTTGCTGCTGTAACAAGTGAATTTCCACAGTGTGAGATTAATAAAGTCCAATCTAATGTATTCTAAACACACTGTATTGACACATAATCTGTGGAACCAGCCTTTGTGTGACTGTGTTGTTGTTAAAAATCCAATTAAGTTTATGTTTAAAAAAGTTATGCCGTCATATGGCTGAAAATGGAAATGTTAGCATGTTCAGAAGAGTGTCAAGAACCGGTCTTTAACTGGTACCAGTTCGTTATTAGTTGGTATCAAACTATCACAATGGTGTTGTTGTGAATATTTATGTTACAATTATTCTGTCGTTGTCGTTGCTTTTTCCAATTTTCAGTCATTATGACGGACTCAAAATTTTGGACTTGATTTGCACAAATTAATTCATAATTAATTGCTAACTAAACTAATCAAGGGTGTTTTTTTTAACAATTAAAACATATTTTCTGTTTGAGCTTCTTAAATGTGAATATTAACTGGTTTATTTGCTCCATATAATAAAGAAATCATTAAAACAGACAATTCTGATGAATCCGAGGACTGAAGACATTTAAGAACACTCCTTAACAAACCAGGAAATGATGATGATCAACATTTTTCAACATATGGAGCAAATAACTAATCAGTTAATTGAGAAAATAATTGTTATTTGCTTGGATATAAGCGCGGGGAATTAACGGCTGAATTTGACGAGGACTAGAGAGGACTGATGGAGTGAGTGAGAGCAGTGGAGCAGAGGATAAAATCAGGAAATCCAATCAAATAAATAGAAATCCACTGAAAGACAATGTGCTGGAGAGAAACAACAGAAAATGGAGGGTTTACGCGATAATTCAGCCGGTAAATGTCACATAAATACCAAGACACAAGAACCAAGCTAACTCTGATTGCCTCGTGCCTGAGGTCACACGTGCACTTCACATTTTCTTCACATATACTGTACAGTGAGAGTGTGACGTGGCGAGAAATGTCAGTGGCCCGAGAGCAGCAGCACCTGATTAAACCTTTCTCCAGCCCTTTGTTTCAGAGAGTCACGTCACGAGCAGGAAAAAGGAGACGAGGGCTAATTACACTGAGCCGAATCAAATGTCAGCTGAGCTTCTTCAGGGATCAAACAGACGCCTGGTTATTCCGAAATTACTGTTGTTTTTTAACGATGCAGACTCAGACTTTACTGACTGTCACAGGAAAGGACACAACACTGAAGATAATAATACTAACAACGGGGGAAAGAGAGAGGAAGGAATGACACCTACAGTAAAGTTGAGTAAGTTCAGTTATCAAGGTACCCACACCTTGGTTGGCATCATATTCAAGGACTTTTTTAAGGATTTTCCAGGACCAATTCCCTCAAATTCAAGGACCGAATGTGCTGACACACCTTAAAATGGGAGGACAACTTGTAAGAGCATCTTTGTCCAATGGCGTCCACTTTTATTGATCTGCATCTGGATAAGTGATTGTCCTTGGGATATTGTCTATTTATATGTCTAAATATGTCTATTTAGGGTGATTTTCAAAGACAGCCAAGGGCCTTGACAATTTATTTTGAAATTCACAAACTTTCAAGGATTTCAATGACCTATGGGAACCCTGATTCAAAGACCCTGATAAATGTCATCACTTCTGCGGGATCTACAGCGTGACCTTCCAGGAGATGCATTCAAGAAACCTCGTAAATTAGCTTATGCAATAACGCATTCAGTCTGCAGTCTATAATGCTGCTTTTCCATGATACAGTTCCAGCACGGCTCAGTTCTACCCATTTTATTTTAATTTTTTCATTAGGGACAGTACCTGCTACTTTTTTTAGTACTTGCTCTGGCGCGGTTCAATTGAGCTGAGCTGATACTAAAAATGTGACATTTCGGCCACTGATTGGTCAGAGAGTGTCGTCACTGGAAGAGTCGTGAGCTCGACATCTGACACAAGAATCAAACTGAACGATGGCGAACTGTAGATCAGTTAAAAAGACTTAAAAATCCTGAAAACATGCGTTAATCTCCAACATTTAACAAGGACATTTGTAAAATCTCCATATTTAACAGAGGAGTCTGGTGTATTTAGCGACGGCACTGCTGAAAGACGGAGATGGTGAGCCCAATCACAAGCCGTTCAGCCGTATTTCAGTTCACTGACTGTGTCAGACGGAGTCTGTGCTCCGGTCATGCAGGAAGTACCGAACCATTCAGTGAACTCATCTGTTTAATCCACTGATTCCAATCATTCAGTACAAAGAAAAGAACTGCTTTGACCGTCACTAGTTTGTGTGTTTGTATCACGGCAGTTTCATGTAGCCGTGTTATGCCGACCCCGCCCGTGTCGAGGAGGAACTATAGTCATAGAAAATGACGTAGTATCTAATAACAAACAAAGTAGAGTCGAACCATGCCGAGCCAAGATGTGCAGGAACTGTGTAGTGGAGTTTACTGCTGCTGCCACCTTGTCGTAAATAGATGCAACACAAATGAGGTCGTTATTGGAGTTAAAAGATTTGTATTTTATAAATGTAATCAAACTTTTTTTTTAAATATCTTTTTAATAGTCACAGTAACGGATCACATTCTCCTGTCCAATGTTTTCACTTTCTGCTGGTCTTTTTATAGCGCGATAATGTGGAAGAGGAAAATGATGGAGCCTCACGTCAGAGATGTTGTTGTGCGAGTGTTACTGTCGGATTCCAGTACACGTGCGACACAAGCTGACACAAATCACACTTCACCCAGGTTCTTTGATAAGATCTCCCTCTCCTGTCTAGCCACTAACAGCCTGGGCCTTAATAAGCCCACGTTATTTTAGTAGCCACCACACACTTCAATCTGAGCATCGGACAGAGAATCATGGTTCATCTGTGTGTGTGTGTCCTTGTACCTGCTGCAGAGTGAGGACCAGAAATGTGTATAAACACCTACAGAGTGGGGACATTTTGACAAAGTGAGGACATTTTGACAAATTGAGGACATTTTGTCTGGTCCTCACTTTTTTAAAGGGCTTTTCAGGGTTAGGACCTGGTTTTAGGATTAGGCATCTAGTTGTGATGGTTAAGGGGCTAGAGAATGTATTATGCCTATGAGGGTCTTCACTTTCGTAGAAGTGCAAACGTGTGTGTGCATGTTCTTGTACTTGTGGCAGAGTGAGGACCAAAAATTGTATAAACACCTACAAAGTGAGGACATTTTGACAAAGTGAGGACATTTTGTCTGGTCCTCACTTTTTTAAAGGGCTTTTTTTTAGGGTTAGGACCTGGTTTTAGGGTTAGGCATCTAGTTGTGATGGTTAAGGGGCTAGAGAATGTATTATGTCTATGAGGGTCTTCACTTTGGTAGAAGCACAAACATGTGTGTGTGTGTGTGTGTGTTCTTGTACTTGTGGCAGAGTGAGGACCAAAAATTGTACAAACAAACACCTACAAAATGAGGACATTTTGACAAAGTGAGGACATTTTGTCTGGTCCTCACTTTTTTAAAGGGCTTTTTTTAGGGTTAGGACCTGGTTTTAGGGTTAGGCATCTAGTTGTGATGGTTAAGGGGCTAGAGAATGTATTATGTCTATGAGGGTCTTCACTTTGGTAGAAGCACAAACATGTGTGTGTGTGTGTGTGTGTTCTTGTACTTGTGGCAGAGTGAGGACCAAAAATTGTACAAACAAACACCTACAAAATGAGGACATTTTGACAAAGTGAGGACATTTTGTCTGGTCCTCACTCCTTAAAAGGGCTTTTTTAGGGTTATGATCTGGTTTTAGGGTTAGGGTTAGAATTGGGTTTAGGTTAGGGTAAGGGTTAGGGTTAGGCATCTAGTTGTGATGGTTAAGGTTAGTGTAAGGGACGAGGGAATGTATTATGTCTGTGAGGGTCCTCACTATGGTAGAAGCACAGACATGTGTGTGTGTGTGTGTGTGTGTGCATCAATGTGTGGTCACAGTCTCTCCGACCCAAACAGAGGAAAACCTGACTCCCTCATTAGTTGAGTGTTCAATACCTGGCTGTGATTTATGTGCACTGTCTATGCCAGATACAGCTACACACACACACACACACACACACACACACACACACACACACACACACACACAAACACAACTAAAAACAGGCTAATGCGTGTCAGAAAAACAGCCAACTACTGGAGCATAAAACCTTCTTTGTCTGCTGTTCACCCTGCTGCCATTTTTGATGGGATGTTTCTCAGTCTTAACCTGGACCAACTGCAGCATCATGCAGCATCATGCAGCAGAATATCTTTTTTTTTTTTTTTTAATTTAGAAAAGGAACACAACAACAGTGACACAGAACTCAGTGGTTCTATTGTAATTTACTGTTATGTTCAGGTTATGTTTTCACTGACCTGGTTTTATCTCTACTGTTAGTTTGTCCTTCTGGGACAATGGGTAGGTGATCACCCAAGTCTGTTCCCGTTCAATTTTGGTAAGAATCTACCCACTGATGACATCACAAAAAATACTAAATTTTCAAGAAATCCCCATTTCTTATTAATGGGCAAAACAGTAACAGATTTTAATGGAATTTATTAGGTGTATGTGGGATCCCACACGCTACCATGGCACTTAAACATATTTATGTTTTATCAACTTTTTGTGATATTTTTACTTCTCTCTGTTTCCATTTAGAGATTTTGCGCCCAAATTGAAAATATGCATTAAAACTGATGGAAACTTAATTATAGGCTATTTGTTTTTGCCCCACAAAAGTATGAAAATCACCTGTTTAACAAACATGCAGAGAAATTTATTCTAATGAAAGCTCAAATGTGCAAGAATTGTGAACAGTGACCATCAAAGACCGTAGAAAAGATATTCTACTTGTTTGTTTGTGTAGTCAGCTTCTACCTTAAGTTCAGGCCGCTTTTATTAATTCTTATTTCAAGGCTATGGAAATCAAACAAATTTTATTTCAAAACAATTATACACTTAACATGTAGTGGCCATTTGTCAAAGAAACAAAATCAAACCAAATCAAAAAACTACTATTTCACCATGACAGAAACTAAATGTCTGATGCAGATTATTGTTGTTTTGTGTAGTTTATTGTAGGGATGAGGTCAGTATCAATGTGATAGTGATCAAAATCACTGGATCAGATATTGGGCAGATTAAAATGTTAAATTCGATACAGTCCAAAAATCCTTCAAATCTGTAAAAATGTCAATAAAAATCAGCAAAAAGCATTTTTGCTCAGTCATGTTTGGCCAGTTTATTTCTTCCTTTTTGGGACAAAAATATTTGCTCCACAGTTTAGAGAATGATGTCTTTAAAATGACTCAGCACAAATGAATGTGTTGTTAACAGCTTCACAAGTTTTGTGTCCAACTAACATTGGTATCAGTAGATACTCACGTTTGGGATATTGGTATTGGTATCGGACACAGAAAAGTGGTATGGTGCCATCCTTAGTTTATTATCTAAAAGCAAGCAATAAAAACAAAAAGAACAAAGAAATCCTCTCCACTTCTCTCACTCTGCTAAAAAAAAATATAAGCCCACCCAGGTGCATTCTGGTCCCTTACCAGTCATTTTAAAATACAATAACAAATACTTTAAAATATTCTTCAGAAAACTAAAAAATAAATTACCACTAAAAACGTAATTGTAGAAAAAATATCAACTTAAATGACTAAAAACACTATCAAACCAACATCTGAATACTTAACAGCTCCAACATGAGTCGACATAACTCTAACTCCCACTTACTGTTCTCTACTTTTGTTAAGGATCATCCAATTTTCTACTTCCACAGAAAATAGTAGCATAAACAGCGCGGCTGTGTTTTAGGGTTTGTGAGTGTCCTGAAAAAAAAACAAAAAAAAAACGCTCCGCTTCGTCTGCTGATGACTCTGTCCTGTGACCTTCTCTTTGAATGCGACGAGCTTCAAAAACACAAATCCCTTCACCTCCACTACAGCACGCGGGGCAGTAACCCTCAGCACAGAATGAAACGTTCTGTTGGCTGGATACCATTTCGGATGTGTGAGGAAATATGCTTTATTGTGATTTGGAAGAACTCAGCCTTGAAGTATTAATGCCGTGTTAGCGATTGTTATTCATGGGTTGTCAGTTTATTTCATTGGGTGTATATCTCATTTTTGGAGCAATATTCGTCTTGCTTAGCAACGCTTCGTCCTGTAGCATGTTACCCACACACAGTTTCCATGCAGATTTGATGAAGGCGATAAATAATGCATCTATCCGTTCATCTTTCTGCCTCTGTGGCCTCCGGCGAGGCTCAGCAAGGTTAACATTTTTCAACAAACCTGGAGAGGTGACACTCAGGTACCAAAACACACCGGGCAACTTCACACACACACACACACACACACACTGGTTTCCATGACTTCAGAGGACACTGCATTGACTTCCATTCATTTCCTGGAGACTAACTCTAACCTTAGCCATAATAACCAGTGCCCTAACCCTGACCTCAGCCTAACTTTAAAACATGTCTTCACCTTAAAATGTAGTAATTTACATTATGGGGACTTGATTTTTGTCCCCATAAGGAAGACAATGTGACTGTGGAAACAGATTTAGGTCCCCACAACATAAGGAATACTGGTAGACAATTTTTTGGCAACAGTTTGACGACGGCCCTTTTCTATTCCAACATGTCTGTGTCCCAGTGGACAATGCAAGGACTATAAAGATATTTTTTGACTTTTTGAATCTAGTCATGATGTGGAATACGACATTTTTCAGTTCCAGATACCTGTCACTAAATGCTTTGCACCGTTATAGATCCAAGGTATATGTAATTTGTAACGCACATGTGTAAATGGTGGTGAATTTAGGCATAATATTGTTGAAATTGCAGATTTTTTTTCCCTCACAAAATTTCAGGTTCATAATATGTTTTGTAAAAATATACTTCATTAAATGTAAATCAAAGGGAAAAATTTGGAGTTCCTGTTGTTTATAATTTATTATGTTATTATTTTACTGGTCCGGCCCACTTGAGATCAAACTGTGCTGTATGTGACCCTTGAATCTGTGAAATCATATATAATCAGTCATATATTGCAATATACTCACGCAACAGCTCGACTCAGAGTGAGCACTTGGCACCACTTGGCTACGGTTGCCAACCTGGGGTCCAGGTCCCGCTCAGGGCGGCGCCAGAGATCACATGGAGGATCACATGAAGCGCTTTGTCTACTCTGAGGTTGTTTGGTAATTAAAATTATATTTGTGCATATTACATTTAGAAAATGTAATATTAGAGAATCAGTACTCGGTATCACCCAAATTAAAACCTTTTTTTTTTGGTCCACCTTTGAATTTATGAAGCCATTAATTTCTGTGTGACCTCTGAACTTCTGTGACCATTACTTGGTCTCATCAGGTCAGTTAGCAGCGACACCTGACCGTGTTCCTGTTGTCAGCATCTGTACAACAAAATATCTTGTCAGAGAAAAGTATCAAAGACGAAAACAAAGGCATTTTCTCAAGCGTTAACCTAGTTTTGATTTTATGGAAGCACAGGACAGCTTTTATCCACATACACTGAGAGAATAGGAACAAAAACCTACAACTGCTGTTTATTTTTTCACTTTATTCAAGGTTGGGAAACGCCGATTGATTGTTTTTATGCTAATCCGCCATGCAAAAAAATTGATACTTGGCGATAAAGTCACCACTATTAGATACTGTACCATGTGCTGCTGTTACACAAGCCTCAGCCCTGCACTTACAGCAGAGAAACACATAAATACCTGGCTTATACAGGTCTGTAAAGCCTTCCACACACACCTGCTCTCCTCCATATGTGCAACCGCCAGATGTTCCCCGACAATCATTTCCCCTTCCAAACTGATAATTAGGCTGCAGCAGTCGAGCTCTTTCAGCCCAGTAAATATGCACCGCGTGTCCACGCACACATCGCAACGCTCCCTGCCACTCGTACACACTCGGGCTCTGAATACCTTCCACTGCATTGTTGTCATTTCACAAGTCTAATCCCCGATTCGCTGACCTGTCGACACTCGCACCGCCGTGCAGACGCACACACACGCACACACACACTGAGCTACAGTGCAATCATCATAACATTATTGAGAGCTTAATCTCAGTCTTTACAAGCCGGTTCATGCCGAAGAATATGGAGCAGAGAGTTGAACAAACAGTACTTGGCCATGAAATGACTGTGTCTCTGTGTGTTTTGGTCTCTAATAGATGTGCGTCAACACCAAAGTTACACTGCACTGACAATAACAAGGGTGTTAACCTGTGTTACACTGACCTACAATGGCCTGACAAACAAGTCACAGTCATGTGCAGCTTTACAACAATATATTTAATATAGACGTTCTAAAAAGGTCCAGAATGTAAACGTTACTGGCAGAAATTGAATATACTATTTTTAAATATGTTTATATGAGGGGAAACTTGAATGGCATGGTGGAACAGTGGTTAGCACTGTTGCCTTACCGCAAGAAGGTCACAGGTTTGAACCCAGCTTCTCCCCAGCTCATTTCTTGATTAGTTAATCTGTTTTCTCTGGATGTTCCAGTTCCTTTCCACCATGAAATCAAGGGTTAATGATCTCGTCAAATGGTCTTACATTTAATCTGGCTGCCCACTCAATGGGAATGGGTAAAATGCAGACGACTATTTTCACTACAGGGATTAAAAAGTGTTACCTTAACCTTTCAAAACCTTTTATAAGACTTAATATTCAGTAGCACAGTGACACTTTACCATGGTTCTTAATTGTATTTATTCTTACCATATTTTTTTTATTGCATCTTCTTTCTATTCCCAGTATTTCATGGTGTGTTATTGTTATTTATTTTGATTTACTTTGATTATGCTACAGATTTTGTAAGGTGCTGTGTAAATAAACACCAATTAGGGCCGGGCTTTAATGAAGGCAAACATGTTTCTACATTAGTGACAGCATGAATTTCTCATTTTGAACTGGGAGCTTACACATAAATCTGAACCATAAACAAAAAGAACAGGGGGAAATGGCAGAGACAGAAGGGAAAAGTGAGGAGAATATTAAAAAGGTGTTTATATACTTCCCGGTATGTGAGGGCCACCGTAGTTCTCTGAATCCGGATCTGACTATGCAATCTGGCTTTTAGACTTCACTGATGCTGCATTTAATTTACATCGGAAGTCAGAACTTGGTATGATGTCACCGCGTTCCAGTTGAGAAGTCGGACTTTTTTAGCAATGACAGACGATAACTGGTACGAGAACAATGTAGCGACATGAGAACACTGAACAGATAATTCACCTTCTGTTTGCAGCATGAAAATTTACTCAAGCAACCTTCTGGTTGACAGACAACTCGCTCTACCGCTGATCCACCGTCACTAATGTACATTTGTTTCTATTTAAAAGTTACATAATACAGTTTTAAATTTTACAGCTTCAATCAATATGGAGCATGGCATTATTCCCTCATGTGAAGCATTTCTGTGTAAGTGAGTTTTTAATGAGGGCTTTGATGGACAGGGATGTTTTTATTTTTTATCAGAGCAATGATCCTTTTTCAGGAAGGTGAGTTTGCAGCAGCAGCATCCGTCTGTGTGCTGCGTGAGACGTTCAGGCACAGGATTGAGTTGCGGACGAACGACAACAACAACCGCTGTATTTATGAGCATGAAAAGCAGAAACGCAGACACACTTGGGGTCACATTCACAGATGTGAGGCGTGAATAAAACCCGAGCTGTCAGACGGACTGGGGAGCGTAACTGTTCAGTCAGAGTCCCACGAGATGGACGACTGACAGAAGCAGGTTGTGTGTGTGGACGTGCGGCGAGTGTGGACACAGGAGAGACACAGCAGTGAGGCTGTGATTGTCTGGAGGAGGAGGAGGGTTTTTCATGTGGAGATGGAAACTGGAGGTGAAAAGCTTGTAGAAGGTGCTGCCATCTTAGGTGTGTGTGTGACTACCAGACCAGTAGTCCTCATGGAGACCAAAACCTGGTCCTAATGAGGCACAACTTCAGTGCTGAGGAACTGGTTAAAGTTATGGGCTAAGGTTTTAATTATGGTTAGTTTAAAATTAGGCATGAACTGATTATGGTTAAGGTTAGGGATAAGGCTTTGTTAAGGCTGGAAGAATATCTGTGCCCTCCTGTATGTGTGTGTGTGTGTGTAATACAGAGAGAACTGTATTTTATTATTTTATTTATTTATTTTAGATACCTGAGGGTTGTCTCTACAGGTTTGCTGCCCGGCAGAAGATTGTTAACCTTGCTGGGCCTGGCTGGAGGCCACAGAGGCAGAGAGGTGAGCAGAACAAAAGACGTATGTGTGTGTGTGTGGATGTGTCTATGGACTGTGAAGACAAATTTTTGATTAAAATCTATATTAGTAAGGACATTTTGTCTGGTCCTCACAAATCCACAGGGTCCTTTGCACATGTGTCTTCACATATAACTTATTTTCTGATTTATCTCTAACAGAAAACATCACATGACTTTTGTTTACTCTGAATACATGAAAAACAAATAATATATATATATATATTTTTAAATATTTTTTATTCAGATTCAGCCCAGACACAAACTACAGTGAGGTGTGTCAGTCTTATGTAAACACGCTGAAAGAAAGTCAATATCTTTATCAACAGATGTTTGTCTTGTCTAATGTTGCTGGGAACTGTGTGTATCACATGTGGAAAAAAAACAGGCGAGACACCAAAACTGAAAAGTAGATGTGCGCGAGACTCATCGTGCAGTGTGAAGACCCTAATCTGATAAAATAGGCGCCGAAAAACATGAAAAACACAAAAGAAAGTTAAAGTAATGGGTGTGCGATATGGGCAAAAAAATAATATCCCAATATTTTTTGGGGTAGTTGACAACAAAAAATAGTCAATATCCTTTAAACATGGGATTTTAATTGTTTGATTCGAGCCTCTTTCAGGGTCAAGACACTTTTGTCCCTCTAAAGACGCGACCCAGACAGGAACACTAACTCTGAGGCTGCACAGAAATAAAACAGTTGGTGTGGACCCAGAAGTTCCCAACAAGCCGGAGGTTCGGAAACCGGGAACTGGTGGAGGTAGCACAAGAAACTCAGCTGCGTTACTGAAGTTGAGAGAATTAACACAGATTACAAGCAGACAGCAGAGATTAAAAAGGTACAAGCCTTGCAGTCGCGCAGCTCCACTGTTGATGAGACCCGCCCTACTTTACTTCTGATTGGCTAATACCATTACTATGGACAGTTTTATTGGTTGAGAGTGTCGGGTCTGGTTGCCCAGCAATAGCATGTTTCTTTATCCTGAATTAGGACAGACTACTTCTCTCGTTTGAGCTCTTTATTTTCTTAAGCAAAATGGAAGAGCATCACTTTAATGTCTTGAAAATGTTTAGATTTAAGGGCCAAAATGAAACCACAACAAAAACTTGTGCATTTGATTTTTTTAACCACCGACAGCAATACATTGTAGCAACTGAGAACTTTAATCCCTATTAAAACAAAAAATAAATAAATAAATAACGGCACAATGATCATGAATCAAAAAGATTGCATCATTCACTAGATAATTCACAATCTAATTGAATTGTGTGACCAGAAAAGATGCACTGACCCCATATAAGAGACATTTTAAAGACTTAGGTCATGAATTTGACTGTTTTTCTGGTCACATTCATTCAGAGCACATGCTGAAAATAGACCAGACTGCAAAACAGATCACAGAGGATCACGAGCAGGTGCTTTCCCAGCATTCAGCTTTCAGCAGTGAATGGAAGCATGTTTTGAATCCCTGAAGCTAACCTGAGACAACAGCAGAATGCAGAATGATGTCGGACTCGGGTTCTTTAAATTACGTTGATACGGGAGCTCAACAATCACAGTCGGAGTTGAGGAATTGCACAGACGTTTTGACAGGCTGTTGCTTTTATGTGTGTTTCCTCTAACCATCTCTGAGTATTCCAGCCTGTAAAGTCTTTTTATGGCCACACAAAAACCTCCGCACAACCCACACAACTATGAAGCATCTCATATTTGAAATGACTGCACATCCCCATCCTCCACAAGTGAAAGCATCAAAAAAAAAACAAAAAACACTTGGTTTCCTTTTTTGAAACACAAGCACAACTCAGCATTCTGCAGGAATCACTACGGTTATAGGAAACACCAGTGGAGACATTATTCTTCTGGTGCGTTTCTTCTTTTCTACTCTGTGTTTAATGGATTGTGGATAAAACATAAATCAGGTTTGCTTTGTGTAAAATCTCTCATCCCCTGGTCTTTGAATCGATGAAGGTTCTCTGCCCTGAGCTCCGCCCACCAGATAAACTGGACACGCGAACACAACTCATGTGTGACGGATGACCCGGGGCAACGTCTCCCAACTCCGAGTGGCTCCGCCCACAATGACACGTTTCCTGCTGTAAGGATGCTTTGCAGCCACAGACTCACTCACTCGTTTTCTACTGCTCTGTCCTCCGCATGCGGGTCGTGAGGCGGCTGGAGCCAATCACAGCTGACACAGGTGGGTGCAGGTCACCAGTGCCATCACGGGGCCAACACTCGGAGACGAACAACCATTCACACCTGCAGGATTTTGGACTGTCGAAGGAAAACGGAGAACCGAGAGAAAACCCACAGACCAACGGGGAATTAAAATCCTTCAGTTACCAGGCTCCTCTCCTGTGGAACCAGCTCCCAGTGTCGGTTCAGGAGGCGGACACTCTCGCTTTATTTAAAGTTAAACTTAAAACCTTCCTTTTTGATAAAGCTTATAGTTAGAGCTGGCTCAGGGAAACCTGAACCATCTCTTTGTTATGCTGCTATAGACCTAGACTGCTGGGGGATTTCCTGTGGTGCACTCACACTCACTATCTCACACTCACTCTCTCACACTCACTCTCTCACACTCAGGGTATGAATGTGACTTAATTATGTGTCATTAACCTTACGGTCTGCTTCCTTCCATCCTCTCTCCCTCTGTCCTCATCTTGCAGGCTGCAGGATCCAGATCCAGTTTTGATGATACTATTATTATTATTATTATTATCACTAACAATAATACTGCTGTCATTATTGTTATGCTTTGATTAAAAGTTCATCAGTACAATTTCTTATCAATAATCTCTGCTGCTGCTTTGTAAAAATGACACTGTAGTTCTATAAACATGACAGAACTGATTCTAAACAACTGTTGTATATTTGCTCCTGGTCTCTCTCTTCTGTCTCTCCCCCACGTCTCATCTGTTCCACATTTTCTTTTCACCCCAACCGGTCGAGGCAGATGACCACACATCTTTTAGTCTGGCTCTGCCAGAGATTTCTTCCTGTTAAAAGGCAGTTTTTCTCTCTCCACTGATGCCTAATGTTTGCTCATTGTGTGAACTGTTGGGTTTCTTTTCTCTTTGTAAAGGTTTTGGCCTTACTATGTACAGTGCCTTGAGATAATGTATGTTGTGATTTGGCCCTATTCAAATAAAACTGAATTGAATTGAATTAAAAATGTAAACTTAATGCAAAAAAGACCTAGGTTCGACCAGGTCACAAACCCCTGTCTTTTCGCTGTAAGGTAACATTGCTGGCCACTACTCCACCATGTGTCCCTGAATGTGGCTGCAAGGCAGTCCCACTGTCAATCTTCCAAGTTTGCATTTTGACTGGCTCTTAAAATCACCAAAAAGTTGTTTTCAGGCAATTCATTGCTTTGCCAACACTGTTCTCCAATTACGGTCCAGATTACCTCCGTAGTCTCAGACGTTCGAGGAGGCGCAGGAGTCTAATTGTCTCTTAGATCACCTGAATTACATTTCATTAAAAGGTTATTCTGAAATATCTGATCAGGTACAAGAAAAACATGTTGTAATTTGCCCAACTTTAATAATCACCTCGTATTATTTTCCTCCATTCTGGCTCTCATTTGGAAAATGGAGCAGAGCACTAAACATCAAATGCTGCAGGGAAGAAAACAGCAGGTTGTTTCCACTCAGAGCAAGAGAATGCAACACACTAAACAAAATTACAATAAGTGCCTCATAGCTGTGCGTCCCCGCCAAACAGCATCTGTCAGCACCTATTGAGGCCAAACCTTGCCTCGCTAGGTACATTGTAATGTCCAATAATTGGAAGATAATCTCCCTTTTCTTCTGCCTCTCCCTTTCTTTGGATGCTTCCCTTTGAGAATAAACCGCTGCAAATCTCCATCTCCTTTCTTTCAGATTCTTTCCACCTGACCGTCCCTGGCACGTGTGAAGCACCGCTTTAGTGCAACTTCACTCGGACCGTGACCTGTCGCCACACGTTTAACCTCACGCCACCCCGAGCACACCTAGTCTGCTGCTTTTTCCTGATTCATCCACATTATCCTGTTTTTTCCATTTGAGAAACCCTCGTTTGAAAGATTCGGGTGCGTGCTCGTTTGGTGAAGCCAACAGAATAATTGGCGGCTCCCACTCAAAACTCCGTCCACATTATTGGCACTAAATGACCTCCACAGCCTGTGCATGAAAAATGCCCAAACCATTTTGGCTGCGCCGATGGATGAATTCATGTTGCTACCGTCAGGTCGCGGACAATCAGCCCTGACACAGAACTAAGTCATTCATTCCTGCTGGTCAGCTTTTTAAAATTATTTCTAAACTTAATTGTGTTTATTTTTGTCATATTTATTTATTAGGCGTGTTTGGGGCTTGTTATGTATGTATATGTCTGCTGCCTGTAAACCAAACTTTCCCTCGGGGGAACAATAACGACACCTTGAACTTTGAGCCATCCAGTCCAGTTGGAATCATCCAATTCTGGATAAATCCATTCCTCTGTCTTCAGGATGGAGATATAAGCTCTCAATAAACTTGAACTTACACATACAAAACTCCATTTGTTCCATTCATAACAAATGCACCATTCTTGATTGCACTATCTTTATGAGTTCTTCAGATCTTGAAATTTGATTGGGATTGTTTTCAGTCAATTATAGCTGCACTTTGAACATCTATGTTGTTCCACATTCTTATTTTTTTTATTTTTTTTTAACAGATTTTGTTGTTTAGGAATTGCCAACTAAAAACAAAAATCCCCTAAAGTGACAATAAAGCTGAAAACTGAAGTCATTTTGAGTTTTACATCAGTCTAATAGCAGAAATCTCTCATAACTTTGTAACTTTAAGTGGGTGAAACTACAAGTGATTAGGACAGATTTGAAGTTTTCCTGCTTATAGCTCCGCCCCTTCTCTTGCAGTTTGCATTACCGTGACCTAAACACAACCCTACTTCCTATGACAAGATTGTCATTGTGTTTTCATTCTTTTATTTTGCTGACCTTCCATGGGATTTGGACAAGCTGAAGTTCTGCTTAAAGCTCCGCCCACTTGAAGGTCCGCCCCTCCTTCAGTCTGCTGCGGGGTACTTTTGGAAACCTCTTTTTGGAAACTACTTTTGGACTTTCCACCAGTTAGATTCATGCCTGCACGGACAAGTGCACGCTGAACGATCACATGATATATAAGTTTTCAGGTGGACATTGACAAACGAGCTGAAATGCTCAACTGGATGCAAATCATTTTTTTATTTGAGAATGTCTTCAGATAAAAATGTATGAATGCAGCCTTAGTCCTCATGTCAGGATTTTTCTCCTCGATAACATTTGGTAATTTAACAAGAAAAGATAAGGCCCAAAGAATTTAGAGAATTTTAAATTAATAAGGTCTGGCTGTACCTAGCATGTTTATTTTCAACATAAACTAGGCTTTTGAGATTTGATAACCATAACAAGAGGTCAAATTCTTTTCACCCTTGAGGACCCTAGAGGAGACGGTACTGCCTGACTCCCCATCTGTTCTTTCTTTATCTCCATGTCCTCCCTTCTTGTCTCCCCTTTTTCTTCCCTTGTACTGTTACAAAAAAGCCATGTTTAGAAGATAATGTGGAATTCGGAGCTCATTTCTGATACTATGCGCAGCTGTATTATGGTCTTGTGTTGTACCGTAACAGTTGACATTTGCTTCACCTGCTGGTTGTTGGAATGTTCCCTGGCTCTTTCTCTCTGTGTTGAGCTCTCCACAACCTACAGCTCAGAAAGAAATTTTTGCTTAATATTTGCATATTTTGTACAGAATATGACTTGATTTTTGGTTTTATGAGTAAGAACACTTCAAAAGAGACAAGTATCCACGGTTAACTTATAACCCTGGAGGTGAAGTGGGTCAATGGTGGCGAGTAAAAATTGTGTAAATATTGAGCAAGAATTCCACCATCTAAAATCTGGTGCAGGGTAGTGAGTAGTTTATACATATTGTAGAGAAGAATGGGGAAGGATTATCACTTGGATTTTGCAGGTTAATACATACATTTTATGGTAACAGAGCTTAGAGAAACAGCTGAAGCCCCGCCCCACACTAGAAGATAATTGGCGAGATTTCCAGATCTGCACATCTGGCTCTTCCGACAATCGTGGGTGCCTTTCGATTTTAGGATGGTTTGAACAGATTATCTGGACAGGGATTAACAGATGTTATTTTAACGTCATCAGATGCAAGAACATCTTCCCGATTTCCAAATTTCAAAGTATTAATCATTGATATTTATGAATTGAACAGGGATTAGGATGTGAGCAGAACCACACAATAACCAATGAGAGCGAGCTGACCGGGAAACATATGTCGCATACTATTGTTTAGAACCGTAACTTGTTCAAGCCAAGTTAATTCCGTCTTCTCAATCGTGACTTCATCCAGTTTTTTTTTTTTGTGTGTGTCTCAGCACAAAACATCGCATACACAACAGAGATTAACTGATGACGCCTACAGTCGTCCTCCATGTCATACAGTCTGAAGTCAATGTTAAATCACGTGAGTTTCTGTGAGATCCCAGATCCCTAGTCTGTGCCGTCTCAGGGTTAAAACATTTGAATCTTGTCAATTTCCATAACAACAGCTGGTTTGTTAAGCTCTAACAGCAAAGTAAAGGAACATCACATCCGCTGCCACCTACTAGCTTTTTCTGTAGTGCATCTTACGGTGCTTTTCCTTTATACAATTCTAGCTCGACTCAACTGTAGTCGGTCTGGGTATCAGGCGTGTCTTTTTCCAGTACTTCAGAGCAGTAGAAATACCTCCTCAATGTCGTGATAGCACGGCATGGTAATATCCCTAATAGAAAAGCAAAAAAATTAGTGTCAAGTCAAGTCCTGCCAAGGCGAGTAGTGCTAGAACTGTAAAATAGGTGATGTAATTGTGTCAAGACTACCATCACGGCATTTGCTACAATACTGGTTTATTAAAATGTACTTCGATACATCAGTAAAAACCCTATTCTGCCGTATCATCTTTTTTTTTTTAGCAAAGCCCAACACTCCACCAACCAAAAGCCGGGAGATGCTTTTGCTGCCACCCTGTGGCAACAGTTGTCAGGTATTATGTTAATGTCTTGCATTTATAAACGCTGCTGCCTCCAATAAAACATTGTTCAGTTTTCTGAATATTTCTTTTATATCGTCATAAATATCTCCACCCAAATTTCCCTTGGAATATCATGTTATATTTTCAAGTTTACGGCACCAACCCCTTTTGCTAACTATATCAAGTGTGGAGGGTCACAGATGGGACGAATGGCAAAAGTCATAGGATACATTTATGTCTCTTTTTATGGCTCTGTGATGTCCCATCTCTGTCTCCAGTGAAAGTGTGTCTATAAAAAAGTAATAAAACAGTAAAAGGCTGAATGGTGATTTAATTTGGCCAAAATCGAGCAATTATGGGCGACTCATACTCGCGCAGCAACCACAGTAATATCATATTTTCCCAAGCTCTGCCAAAAAGGGCAAGTGGGCTGCTGCTCGGGCCAATTCATGGTCCTGGTACAAGCGTATCGCACATAAGTAATGAAAAGCCAGTTTGTCATCTTCTGTTTTCCCTTCATCACGGAGCAGCTGACATTTTGGAGATTCACTGTTTCAGCTCCCACCAGCTGCAACCTCAGCGTCTTTGGGGGGGGGGGAAATATCCCGCGGTCCAGCCACCATTCAAAGAACAAACACGAGCGACAGCAAACAAGAGGCAGAGGATAAAAGGGTAATCCTGTAAGTGATGCATTTTGTTAACCCTGACAAATATTTAGATGTTTATCCAATTTTCACCAATGAAGGTTTGCTTTTGTACCAGCTGGGAAATCTAATTTAATCTTATTTACAAAGCAGAAAACAACACAGTTGACTAAAGTGCAGTAGAGTAACATTAAAATCCATAAACAACGTTAAAACATATAAAGACATAAACCAACGAGACACCAGTTAAGGCAGTGATTTCCCAAATCGATTTGATTCCAGTTCACTAAGTTTTAAAATCAATTTCCCTTTTTTGATTTAGTTAGGGAATTTCACTTTTATTCCAATTTTACTTGGATATAAAACTGAGATGCTCAGCAAACTAGAAACATTAGTCCAACTCTTCTCTGTCCCTGCTCATTTTAAATCTAAAATGAAAGCAGACATGTGCATTAAGACTTGGCAGGAGCTTCAGTGTTGGTCCTACCATCTTTTCAGGTTCACTTTTCTCTCACATGGCCAGATCTGGTGAAGCCAACAGTGTTTACCCACAGGAAAGTGAGGTAAATTTCACATTTTACGTCCTGAACAAACACAGCGTCGCTATGTACAGCATGTGACAGTCGAGCACATGCTCCCTATCGCACGACCAGGCCAGTTGGTGGCGCACAAAGACGACTGTAGCATCAACGCTTGCTTGGGTTTCTGCGAGGACATCGGCCAGTAGCCACACATGTTCAACAAAGAACTCAAGGACACACAAATGAGAGGAAACTGTGGAATGGACTGTGAGACTGAGGATAGAATATGAGTGGAATGGTAGACTGAAACAGACCCTCAGGTTAGTACAAATCAACCTGCGAACAGGTTCACGGAACGAAAACAAAACCAGGAACTTTATATTTTTTAAAGTTCCAGAACAGAATCATTTATTTAGAATAATGGTAACCAGTTAATACCAGTATTTTTTTTTTCATTTTTTCTGTTTACAATGACTTCACTTCCTGTCATTCACTCAATGCATGAGAGAGCAGAGAGAAGATTCACCCTTAGGCAACCAGAAGGTCTATGTGGTGGTCTACCAGTCTTGGTTAACCATAAGAGGTAAACATTGTAGTCCACCAATCTTAAAAAATCTTTGTTTTAGACACAATTATTTTATCTGTTTGTGATGAACATAGCTGCTTTAACTTTAAAGGCCTGTTTGCACCGGATATGTTGCTAATGCACGAGACGAAAGTGCGATTAAATTCATTCATGTGAATTACGACGCACACCCTCATATGTACGTCAGGATGACGTGAAGAAGTAAACAATGAAGACGAGGGAGAAATAAATCGCATCACACACCATGCAGTGCAACAAAAACGGAGGCAAATGGGTCATCAGTTATAAACGTATAAGATAAATATACAGTATATTGGTGTGGTACTGTATAATGTGTGTTTAGTTTTCCAGTCTGGGATCTGGAAACACAAGGGAGGTCATTTCTCCACGAGTAAAGATGGAGATACTTCAGACAAACACCCTTTCTTTTCTTCTTTTTTTTTTACAGCAACACAGTCTTGGCATTTATTTCTTTACTGTTCTGCAGTTCTGAAATCATCATCTCGCTGCTTTTTTCATCCTAAAATGGAAGAAAATAAAGTATGTTGAAGGTAAGCAGTGATACTTTCATAGATTTGTCTCTGGGTGCCTACATTAAACAAAGAAATGTGATGCATCAAATCTAATTACACTGAACTGAATCAAATTACACATTCCTTATTCCATTATTGTTCTGTAATAAAAAGTATAATTCCTGAATTAAATGGAAACAGAACCTGGAAAGTATGACCAGGCTGCACAAACCGATAACAAGCAAGCTGCTCGTTTGTGGAGTGTGTGACCAAGTCGAACAAACAATTACCTCTATGTCTCTCTTATGGTTTGGTTTATGGAGAACTTCTACTTTTTGGCCCGAGTCTTCTGCATTCACACTAATAGAATGACATCCTGACAAATGAGAAGCCTGAACCCACACACGCTCTAAACAGAAAGGTGGACCCAAACCCGTGACCTTCTTGTAGTAAGGCAAAAGTGCTAGCCACTGCACCGTCATGTGGCTGCCACTAATAAATGAATATGCTTGAAGGTTTGCTCTGGAGAACATCAGCTGCATAAGATAAGAGAAGATGAATCAGTGATTGCAGCAAATATTCAACCCAACCAACATCGCCTAGAGAATAATAATTCTTATCTGAGCAGGATTTCAGGCTTAATAGAGAAGATTTAAGCCTGTATTACACCAATCTTGCTTAAACAGCTGTTAAGTGTATGCTTAATCCGGACTTATTTAATTATTGTTGCTCTGTGGTGGATTTCATCCAATTCCTGGAATCAACCTCAGGTTAATAAAAGGAGCCACTCAGAAATGAAATGAATGTGAATGAAAGGAAGTCAAGTGACAGATAGGCAGAGACGAGAGGTGGGGGGGGGGGGCGTGAAGAAGACGACGAGGACGTGGAGGGACAGTTCGGCCCGGTTCCGTCTTATCCCGCGCCGACGTGAGGTGCCACGATTTAAGACGTTCATTTTCAATCAAAGCCATAAAGGCTGCGAAAAGGCAACTCCCCAGAGCGGCCCCCAGGATCCCACGCCAAATCCATCAGGTCTGACTGAGAGCAGCGGCGGCGGACGGGTTCCTCATTGTAAAACAATCTTGTGCTTGGCGGAAAAAGGAGAAATCTATCACCTGGAATAAAGACAGGAACCAGCCCGGCTTTTACACGCGATAACCATCAGAGGAGAAAATGAAAGTGAGAGGAGAGAAAAGTGGATTCCTGAGTGTAACAGACACGTCAGTGCAGGCTGGCAGGGCTGTTTAATTTCCACACACAGATGCAGAAAAGCCAGCGGCAGCAGACACGACACGTTATCCGGGGATTAAACCAAACTGTTTTCACCTCCGACAACGGAGATCCGTCATTTGTGTTTTTCTGCACAATGAAAGGCTGAGAGCACACGAGCTTTCGTGTGCTTTTAACATTTCACCTCATCTGAAGGACATTTACAAATTGTTCAGGATTCATTTAAAGTGTAGTTTGTTTTTCCATGTAGGTGCACTCATAAACGCAGCATATCTGCAGCAGTCGAGCTCACTCGCTCATTGTCTACCGCTTTATTCTCTAAATGAGGCCCTTCAGTCGCAAACCTGGACCTTTTTTTGCTGTGAGGCAATAGTGCTGGCCACTCCTCCACTGTGTGACCTGTCTAAAAGAGAGTCAGATACCAAAAATACCAAAGAGAAAAGGTTCCTTGTCCTGCAAGAACATTTGGGGATTTTTATCCTAAATTGTTGTTGGGTTTATACAAATGCGTCAATGTCCGATTCAGCAAAACACTTCCAACACAGGAAAGTGTTCAAATGATGCATGTAAACAATGATCAATGACATCTGATCGTAAATGAGTGTGTGTGCACGAGCAGAGGAAATTGACCCTAGACTTCCTGTCCAACTCGTCAGGGTTTATACATAAAAATGGAATCAAAGATTGAAAAGAAAAACTTTTCAGTGTCTAGAAATAAAAAGTCTCTTATTACGTTTCCAAATGGAAACTGAAGTGTGTGCCTTCTTAAGCCGCTTCTTCTCCTACACAAAAATCCATCAGTGGTTTTACATCAAAGCACTCAAGTGTGGTTGATCCACTGCAGTCACTTTAAATGTCTTATTATGTGATTTATGTGAGTGAAATTCTTTCTTTTTCATTCACCCCAGTGACACAAAAACAACACAAGGCGGTAAGTAAACCAACAGCTCATGTGTCATGGGATCTAAAAGCAAAGATTTTCTCTGTGGACTTTGGTGCAGAAACAAAGCAAGGCACATTTTGGTTTCTAAGCAATGCAAAAAAAAAGCAGTGAACAAACTTAAGCTGGCATAGACAGCTATTAGGTGAGCCTTCTATCATGTGGCTGATATTTGTTTCTGTCTCTTGATGAAATGTGGGTTTTCCAAAAAGATCTTTATTGTCATTATACATTTGGGTTCAGCCTCCTATTACTGCTTATCTTAGAGAACATACTCCCTATATTTGTATTTTATAACAGCAATGGATGGAAACACACATGAATGTGCGTTTTAAGAAAAATTCAGTTACATTTGCGATAAATTCTAATGGAAAGTCTGCTCACGTGTCAGTAACTCATATATCCGCACTTAAAAAAAATGAACTACCCCTTTAAGGCAGGAGTCTACATTAATATTCTAATCATTCTCTCAGAAAGAAACTGGATTTCCCTAAATTTTTAAACTGTTCATTTGAGTTCAAGACATTTTAAATGTATTACATCAATGATGGGTGGGTCCCCAAAATATTTTACATTTTCCCAAACTCTTTAAGTTAACTTTTATGCGTCTTTGTTTTAAATATACGCAGAAAAAGTGTGTTTTACTTGATTTACCAACATCCCTGGCAAAAAGGTAATAGTTTTTATAGATAGGGCCGTAAATTTGTCAAACAAATTTGCTCTTGTCATGATTTAAATAATGATCTGGGTCACCATGTTTAAAAAATGGTTCCCCACATGGACAGTTGAGGAAACACTGTATTAAACTTTGTGGTTCTGGTACTTTTAACCTCATTTAAGGCTGTGAAAATTTCCCCTTTTTTTTTTTCATGGTAACACAGAACAAACTTGCAAATGAGCCACAGCTTTGACCCCCGTTGTCCTCAGATCACTCCGTCCTTCGATAAAGCCAGTTAGTTTTAATACGAAAACAACACCGTGTTTGACCCGGCTGAACCTGAACTGACTCAGCGAGGAGAGCCACGTTCCAACATTCCTGAAGGAAACGTCCCAAATATTTCCTGGCTTCCACGGCAGACTGAGAACAGTTGGCACCGGATTCGTCTCTGAGTGAACAGTGTGCTGGAATATTCACAAAAGAACATCTTGACAGATTAGAGAAAAAAAAGTGAAGATGGAGGATTGAAGAGTGCACCTGCGCTTCATGTACAAAACCGTACATCCACAGTAAAGCTGACAACTTTAGGAGCTGAAGCATCTGTTCATTATGATCCTCACAAATTTGACCCTTTTTTTAAAAAAAAAAAAAAAGATTCTTCTTTCTCACACCAATGCAAACAGACATTTTTCACACCCATCCATCCAGTTCCATGAGAACTGCGGGGACGTTAAGGAGCTGTAAAAGCACGAAAAAGCCCTTTTCACTTCTTCTTCTTCTTATTATTCTTCTTCTTCTTCTTCTTCCACAGCAGCTGAAAAACTGCAGCCACCATTTGCCTGCGCTGCATCTTCCAGCTCCGTCTCTCACGGAAAAAAAATGCCTCCCGATAGGAAACTGGAGAAGTGAATCTAATTATCGTGGCCTTAAGAGTCTTGGCAGCTGATCCAAAAATGTACTCGCGCAGTGTTTTTTTTGTTTTAATTGAATTATGAGTAATTTCATTGGGCTGGTGATAAAGTGATGTTTGCCTTTCATAAACACAAACAGGAGAGACATAATCTTGTAACATGGTGGATTATCAGGGTACACAAACAGTTATGCTTCACAGGATGCACTACTGTACTGTCACAGGATTCTGGGATAAGTTATTATTAATTGCCTAGAGTTAAGGTTTTTATCAGTTAACTATTAATATTATGAGAAAATGTGGAAGAGAAGAGATTATTATAAGTTTGCATGTGTGTACTTTGTATCTTTGCGGGAACATTTTGACATTTTGTCTTGTCCTCTCAACTTTAAAGGGCTTTTTTCTGGGTTAAGACCTGGTTTTAAGGTTTGGGTTAGAATCAGGCACGTGGTTGTGATAGTTAATGTTTGGGTAAACTGCCGAGGAGTGTATAATGTCAGTGATGTGTCCTCACTAAGAGTGTGTGTGTGTGTTTTCTTGTATTTGTTACCTCTCCAGGACCTTTACTGTCATAAACACTGACCTTGTCAGGACCAGTAGTCCTCATGGAGACCAAAACCTGGTCCTAATGAGGCAGAACCTTATTTCAGAGAAACTGTTTAATTGTGGTTAAGGTAAAGGTTAGAAATTAACTAGTTAAGGTTAGTGTTGTTTGGGTTGTATGAATTGCAGCGCCAACTTCTTTCTTCCAACAGGTGGATGAAGTGTGTCACGGACATTTGTTTATATTCAAAACCTACGTACTACAGCTTTAAGGACAGAATGTTTTTGATACAATTATTGAGTGAGTAAGAAAATGGAGCCAGTTATGGATTGTTGGAGGTTTCACATTTCATAACTTAAGAGGATTTGTTTTAAATGAAATATTTCTCATTAACTTCCACCGCCGACGCTCCCGTTGGGCTCCTGTAGTTAAGATAAGATCCCTGGAAGTTGGAACTTTGTTTAAAGGCAGCAGAAAGTTTGCTCAAAAGACATTTTTGCTTTTACAATGGCACGGTCAGCCATCTTGTTGTGAAAATATAACAAAAGTGAAACTAGGAACAAAAATAAAAGGAAAACCTAAATAATTTCTACATGTACCTTCTATCAGTACGCTAACTTTTTTTTTTTTTTCTGCCTCAAGCATATAAAAGTGTTTTTTATTATTTTCTATTGTCATTCATGTTTTTTTATGGAAACATCTATCTGCTCCACGTGTCTCTGTTTTTCTCACTACAGCAGGAAACAAATTACAAATCTACATTATTTCTGATCACAAAGACCCAACAGAGCCAGAACAACGACGATCAACAAAAATTACACAAATTTAGATTTTTCTAATACGATACAAGAACGTAAAGCTGCAGTATGTAGAACTTGTGTCACCCGGGGACATTCTTGTTCTGCACACAGGAAGTGACTTTTATATGTTAAGACCGACGGAGGCAACAGTCAACACTGAGGTAGTAAAGTGACAAAACTGCAAAAGGTTTTAACTAAAAACACAAAGAGCTGTAAACGTCGTTAACCTGCTGTATACACACAAATGCTCCCTCAGTCAGGTCTGATAGTTTTGCTTGTCGTTTTCTGATGGACGCAGCAAACAAATAATGTTACATCGTTGGTATTTGTGAACAGAACACATCTCCACAAGTTACACACTGCAGTTTCCACTTTTTGAATTTTGCTGCTCACAAACGTGTGGGCAACAACAAAAACCTCCTCGCTGGAGATTAAACAAAAAAAACGAGAGCTTGTAGACGGCCAGGAAATCGAATCAAATCAAACATGGAAAATCATATATATGTGATACGACAGCTGCCCAGAACCACAGTGGGCGGTTCAGCCCACACAACTGAGCCAATCACTTGTTCTTCCACTGCATCGGCCTAATTTGGCAGAGCTGCTGCAGCCATGCCAACAGCTCTGGATGCGTCCCATGACAAACGGCGGTGAGCAGTAGGATGTGGTTAACCATCCCACCATGCACCGTGATAACCAGCTCAAAACTATCAACAATTAATGGTGAAAATTAAGTCATTTTTACAGTAGATGTACCCATTTTTATCACATGTATCATTTCAAAACTATGAAGATTTGCACCTGGATCAACAACATTAACTAAGGTTTATAATCCCTTAGTGTTTTTAATAATTACATTTTTTGTTAGCTTTTTAAATGTTCAAGTTTTCTGGTTTCTTTGCTCCATATAACAGAAAATATAATAAATAAAACTGAATAATTTCGGTTTGTGGACAAAAAGGTTTGGGAACCAGTGATCAACATTTTGTAACATGTTCTAAATTCATCACCTTCTCGTTGAACTAAATGACGGTGCGTGACCCTGAAACAGACTTAATCCTGAAACCTGAGCACATTCAAGAGCTTCTGATTAGATGACAGCAGTAGTTTCCCATTTCTCACACCTCGAGCACAGAGGTGTCACAGAGGACAAGAGCTCAAACAGCCAAACATCACTTCTGATGCCTGGAAACCCATAGTTGGCAAGCGGTTTAATTGGTACAAGCAGTGTGAAACCTGGAGGTAACGTTGATGACTTCTCCATAGTGAAGTAAAAGGATGGGGAGCTCATCAGTCATCATAAATCTGAAAGAGTCTGCTCACTTTGTTCCCCCAGGTGCAGCTGTTTTATACTGTCAGACATCAACATTATGAGTAGCACGGCTGCAGCTGAGATGCAGTCAACACGCATCGCCCTGAGCGCAACACGCCATGTCCTCGGCACAGCCTGGAAGAGCCAAACGTCTCCTTCAGCAGAACATTAGAACTATAAAGGAGGTGTGAACCTCCCTGCTGCCTCCCAGCGATTACAGGGCTGAGAGCTGGGCTTTTTAACAATCAGAAACACCTGCTGGAAGCTGCCAAAGACAAGGAAAACGTGGCATAATTTATGGCTCGTTTTACGGCTTTGTTTTCCTCAGAGTTTTCTCCGGGTTGCAGCTCAATTTAAAAAACGCCATCACAACACAAAACATGAAGGTAAACACTAAACACTAAAAGCTGCATATTTTAAGGATAATATAGACATATTTAGCCATTCTAAAAGTAGAGGTACACCAATATTTGCATGTCTGAACTGAACATATAGTGTTTGTGAGACCAGGGCTCCCTTGATTTCTCCTTGAAATCCTTGAAAATCTGTTCATTTAAAAAAAAAAAAAAATTTAAGGTCCTTGAAAGTTTTTGAAACATACCCCAAAAAAGACATGGGTCATTAAAAGTGATTGATTTTTGTGCAAGAAAGAAGTTAAGTTGATATTTAGGTAAAATGTCGAGTCCTAGTCACTAGCGGTGCTGTGGACACTGTCCACTGTCTCTCTCTGCCGTTGACGTGAGATTCCATGCAGAACAATGAGCGAGTGACGTTGGGAAATGAAAATTCCAAGATCTCTGTCTCACCAAAGACAAAGAGTGACTTTGACCAAGATCCCAAGGACAATCACTTGTCCAGGTGCAGAGCGTGCTGCAAATCAGTAAAAGTGGACGCCATGGGTGAAGACGCTCTTACAAGTTGCCCTCCCATCATAATTTTGAATTTGAGGGGAAAGTACTTGAAAAGTCCTTGAATTTGATGTCAACCAAGGTGTGTGAACCCCCTGAGACTGAAGTGATACAGTGAAGTTGTGACAGACACTTAAAAAGTTCTGTTAAAAAAAAAAAAAAAAAAAGGAACTGCTGAGCTGGTGATGATTCACCTCCAGCAAACTTCTAGAAAGGCAGCAAAGTGGGAGCATTAAAAGTGTCTTTTTTGTCTCACATTAAATATTATGGCTGCATCTACAGAACAGTGTAACCTGAACACAAAAAAGTCCCAAGTTCAGTAATAAATGGTGTCAAAAAAAAAGTATGAAAAAGTGGAGAATCATGATTTTTTTTAAAAAAAAAAATACTGTATATTTTTGGTTTAGTTTTACTGTTTTATAAAATTGTACTTCATAGGGAATGAACTCGAACAATTTCACATAATATTCCAATCTTGATATTTCTTCAACCAACTGATAAGTGAAACTTGTGTCACTTTGTAAACACACAGAAAAGCTGCAGTTTTACATCACAGCACACGCAAGTTTTTGATCCACCGTTTCCTCCATCAGTGATCCAAATGTGTTACTTTGATTTTTGGTGTTTTCAGATTTACCTCCCTGAAGCAAACGCAGCAGTAGACCGGCACCTCCTATGTCTCCATAACCTAAAGCAACCCAGCTCCAAATACCCATCCTTGAAGTGCCTTAGACAGTTTGAAGTAATTACCAAACTGTCCAGGAGAGGGTGCTGTGAGCACAGCTTAGCCTGCATCCATGCCCTCTCAAATTATCAGAAGATAACAATAGTATGTTGTTTTGCATATTTAACGATATATCACATAAACAAACTGTCCTCCTGAGTGGACAATCAGGACACCAAAGCATGCACCGGCAAATCGGCTGACTCAGGTGTTAGCTGTTAGCTCTGTAAACAGCTAAGCTCCACATTCACAGCTCCACCAGAGCTAACAGCTAAGTGTACAGCTCCACAAAGATCTAAGCTCTACTAGAGCAAAGCCAGCACTCCACTGGAATAACAGTCCGCAACAGTCGTAGGTCTACAAGTGCTAAGGTAATAGCTCCACCAGTGCTAATGCCTAACATCTCCACTAGAAATAACAGCTAAGCTTAGTCCGGGGCTAACAGCCAAGCAAACATCTAAGCTCTACATGAGGTAAGCTAACACCTTAACCTGAGCTAACACCGAACCTAACATTTCCACAAGAACTAACAGCTAATCAAACAGCTAATCTTCACTGGAATAACAGTTTGCAACAGTATCATGTTTTTTTTTGTTTTTTTTTTTTCTTAAATGGCACACACTGAAAAATCAATCTAAGGCCTTTATGAATCAATGCTAATTTGCTAACGGCTCCACCAGTGCTGGAGCTAACACCTAAGCTAACAGCTAACATCTCCACTGGAGCTAACAGCTAATCAAACAGCTATGCTCCACTAAAGTAACACTTTGCGACAGTCTAGCGGGATTTTTTTTAAAATGCCATATACTGAAAAATCAACCTAAGGATTTTGAAAATCAATATGAATCAGAAACTCCAGATCTTTTACTCCAACCCTTTAAAACAGCCTCACGAATAAAACAAAAAAATAAAAATAAAAACTGCTCACTTGTACCTGTAACAATAATTCAACAAGTTTTTTTTTTTATTATTATTATTACTGGCTCATCAACAGTCAAACAATTCTTCACCTGTCGGGTTAAAGGTCACAGTCAAAGCATTGCAACGTCTCACCTGAGCCTCAGAGCTGAACACTCACATTATCACATGCTGGTTCACATTTATACAGCACAATAACACAGCACAGCACAGCACGGCACAGCACAGAGCAGAGCAGAGTGACACTGCAACAACCACACGCTGTCTTATCTGCGATACTCCCCGCCTCCGACTGCGAGGGAGAGGAATGGAGCGGAACGAAACGATGGGCGAGTGCAAGTGAAAACAAATGCAGCTTCACGTGTGCAGCTCATGTTTAAAGAAGAGGCATTCATCACTCGCCTTGCTTCACTGGACTCGGTTCTTCCATGAGACAAAACTCTAAACTTGAAAATGCATTTGTATTCTGACCCTGACTCTTTTAATTTCACAGGAAGTGCCCGTAGCTGCAGAGACTCTTTCATCCTCACTGTGGACGTTCAGACGCCAACGCTGCTCCGCTGTGGCCTGAATGTTGATATCAGGGTGACGTTCCGTATTATTTATTCATTCATTCATTTAATCTTTTATTTAAATATTTTTACCTATTTCAACACTCACATATTCTCTCTTTTGTGATGTTTTTATTCAGTTATGAATAATCTATTTAACTCATTTAGATTTATTTGACCTTTTTTTTTTTTTGAACACATACTTGTTTTTCCCCTTTCTTTTTCACAATTTGGAAAATTCACATTTCACTATACTGTACATGCAAAAGTAAGTATGTAATAGGTGAACCTTGGGATACTTTTAAAATATAAGATATAGTTCATCATAAAAATGACAATAATGAAGAAATGCAATTGGTTTGATGAATTACACACAAATTAATGGATTGTTCTCGCTCACGTTGACTAAATCTTCTAAACATTTTGAGTGTAGTTCAGGGGAAAAACTTTGTGAACCTCATCAAACGGATTAAAATGTATGTAATGATGTAAAGAAGACTTGATTTCAGTTAGACGTGATCAGATTTATAGACACAGAGACGCTGATACAATGTTCGGACCTTTGCTTGAGGAAAGCAAGGAAGAACTTTCTGGATCTGTATAGAACTTCACCAGTTTATAGCTATTACCATCTTATATAAACATGACAAAATTCATCCACATCTGTTAATATGTCGCCGAGATATACACATCTGAAGTTGGTCAACGGGACTGAACCATGTTTACATTTAAATTGCGGCTAAACCTGCAAACACAGACCAAATTCCGTTCAAATCCAATGAGTTTTGACAGAGCAGAGACATTATCATTTTACAATTTTGCCCATTATAGGAGAATGGGATTTCTTAAAAGAAATTATAATGTTTTTTGACAACATCAGTGGTGGATTCTTATCAAAATTTAATGGGAACATACCTGGGTGACCAGCTACCCAACCCAGAAAATTCAGATTGATAAAAGAAGGACAAACGTACAGATAAACCCAAGTCGATGCTAATTTACCCTAATTTAATCACACAATAACATAAGGTGATATTCTGCAGAGGAAGCATCAAGATTTCTCGTCTCTAGTCCTGGACAACTTGACATCACATCCACCAATGCTCTTGCGGGACAACGTCACATTGTCTTTACCACAAATTTGCTACAGTACGTTTAAAATATCAACTGACATGAAAATGTATAAACATGCTGTGAACATTCTGAGGATAAAGACATATGGGGACACATTTTCTTGACGTGTCAGTGTCAAACTGTTGAAATGTGTTTACAGCTTCTTTTGGTTTCCCTCGGGGATTTGACAAATCACATGACGAACTCTACTCTTGTTGGATCAGTCTAGTTTTTTTATTTATTTTTTTATTAATGTATGCTAATGCAGTCAAAGTACACAATTATTCCTTAAAGTAATTATAGATTAGGGTTTTTTTTAAATGATTTTTTAAATGATTTAAGTGTTTTAGTGATTGGTTGATGAGTGTAAAAAACCTGACCTTGAGACTTGACCCTGAATTACCTGAACACGAATCATCAAACTAAGCATACAGAAATAAAGTTAATGCAGATGAGCAGAGAACCTTTGAAATGACTGATTGGTAAATTATGAGTAAAATAAGTCTTTGAAATCCCTGATGGCAATGAACTCTTTTCACCATTCAAGTAATTCCACTGAGGTAGAGCTTAAGTATTGAGACGTCAGCAGTGATTACAGTCCTTCAACATTATTAGTTACTGTAGTGGCCTATTCTACGGAACCCTTCAAAATAAAATCAACTCAAATCATCCAAATGGAAAGAGTGCTTCTAACTCACATGTTTACTTCTGTTAGATCATGTTCTGGTTGGAATCCACGCAACCAATGTAATGGCTATATTGAGGTATGTTCTGTATTTCAAATATGTCGATGGTTATCTCATTTGTGTTTGTGATTGGTGCCACAAAAACAACTGTTCATATTGAGCTCCACCTTCATACCATTCATTTAATTTATGCATGTTTTGGGGGCTGTGGGAAGAAATTGAACATGCAGAAAAGCTCTTGCTCCAACCAGGTCTCAAACCCCAGTCTTGCAGTCGTGCTAACCACTACACCAACCACATACCCAAGTTGACAAAGTGTGGATTGTAAGAGGAGAATAAAATAATGATGGTTTGAAAAACAAAAAGACAATGACCTATAACCCCAGACACTAGAAATGTGAGGAATTCATAATTTCATAGCTGCTTAGTAACTTTTAAGAATCTCACAATGCCGAAGCCTCGGGTCACGATTCAATTAATAATTGGTTCTATATTCAAAAAAAATTTTTTTATTCAAATTTACACCATTGCATTTTAACTTTTCCTCAATAATTTCTTAGGTTACTTGGTATTAAAAACTTTTTACGATGATAAGAGTCATAGTGTGGAACAACCATGTTTGAAACAAACTTCACATTCAAGCACCGCTCGAGTTTGATTTTCACTTCATGGCATCTTTAAACAGTTTTTTTGTTATTAATCATCTGAAAATGCACATAATTTTAGCAAAGATCGCCTTTGAATGAGCAAATACGGCCATTGGCCTATAATTTCCACGAGCCGTGCTACTAGCCAGTAATAACCATGGCTGTGGAGCCTCCATGCAGAGCCGGGGATCAGGAATTAGACGTGATTGGAACCAGTAGGTCATAAAGTGACCTATTATAGCCAATTATTTGCCTAAAATGATGAATTGATTCACCTCTAATAGTGCCCAACAGTTCTGGAAACTGAGTTTTACTGTAGAAGTTCAAATATCTCCTTAAGTGAGGTTCCTGTTGAAAGTTAATGTTTTTAGGTGTTGCAGAGGAACCAATGAAATCAATGTGTACTTCAGGGCTTTTCTTTTTTTTTTCCTTTTTTTGTCAAATCAATGTGACGGAGGTTTCTCTCTGAATACCATGACATAAAAACAAACAATAAAACCCACTAGTGCTTCTTTCTCCCTCTACATCCTTGATGTAGTGGGATTGAAAGGAGAGGTTAGTTGTGGAAATGTGGAAGGGCTTTTGGTTGGTCGTGAAGACTCTGAAGGACATCTGCTTCATATTAGCTAAAATGCTCACTGTTAGAATTCTTGAATATCAGCAGAAAATGTTCATGAATATATCAGTTCCACTGTTCGCATCTGACATTTTTAAAACCCGGAGAGCGAGAGACAGATCCAGACACTAATAATGCTCTGAATGATTTCACTTCTTCTCCTGCAGCCTGATGATGTTTACACACACTGAATGTGACGGTGTGGACGTGCGGTGAGATTACGCACCGTAAGATTACATACAAAATCAATGCAACGTCATAAGTGACACAAAATCTTTTACTGCAGTCTCTCAAGTAATATACTGCTCGCATGAGCCCGACTCCTGTCACTCGCACGCAACCTGCAAGGTTGGACAGTTCTGGTGCTTCTCCATTATACATGCCTTTTGATAAAGGATAGTACCTTTTTTTTTTTTTTTTTTACTTGCTCTGTCGAGGATCCAGTTGAGCTGAGCCGATACTAAAATGTGACGTGGTCAGACTGCCGGCCACTGATTGGTCAGAGAGTGTCGTCACAGCGCGACGTCCAACACAAGAATCAAAGCGAACGATGGCGAACTGTAGATCAGTTAAGAAGACTTAAAAATCCTGAAAACATGCGTTAACCTCCAACATTTAACAAGGACATTTATAAAATCTCAATATTTAACAGAGGAGTCTGGTGTATTTAGCGACAGCGTTGCTGAAAGACGGAGATGGTGAGCCCAATCACAAGCCGTTCAGCCGTATTTCAGTTCAGTGACCGTGTCAGACGGAAGTACTGAACCATTCAGTGGACAAATCTTTTTAATCAACTGATTCTAATGAATTCAGTACAAAGAAAAGAACTGCTTTGACCGTCACTAGTTTGTGTCACGTATCAAACATCATCACTGCAGTTTTGTGCAGCTGTGTTATGACGGCCCCGCCCACGTTGAGGAGGAACTGTAGTAATAGAGTCGTGTCAAGTCCCAGAAGTGTATCATGGAAATGTACCATTTGTCTGCTGTTAGCACCATTAGTGTTAGACAGAGCTGTGGGTTTTTAAAAGGCAGAATGCAAAAATCTCCCAAATAAAATGCAAGTTATGATGATTTGTGATATTGTTTTACTCTAACAACACAGACTAAATTGTTACTAAATTAAATTAATTCACTATTTTGATTGATTATTTGGGTCGGAGGGGGTTTATAAGTAGAAAAGGCTTTCAGATTTTTTTCTGGTTTCTTTGTCCCACATAAAGAAATCATTTAAAGTGAATCATTTTCGTTTGTGGACAAAATGAGACATTCGAGAACATCATCATTTCCCGGTTTGGTAAACACTGATCAGTGTTTTTAACATTTTATGGACCAAACAAGATCTCGATTAAAAGAGAAAATAATCGTTAGTTGCAGCCCTAATTGCGTTCGAAATATAAATCCTTATTTGTGGTGCACATTTATTATCACAAGGTCGCAGCAGCAGCAAGCATTTAGTTTATAATAAAATTTACGAAGTTTCTTGAATGTATCTCGTTAGCTGCTCCCATTAGCTCAACACACCGTGAATCCTCCATTAATTCCACTTACTCTCGTGCTCTGGAGTTTATAATATTAGAATATTTGACTAATACAAGTCAAGACTTGGCTAAATCCCGTTGCTCTCCAACAACTTCTGATTTACCACATGGCGTGCAAACTGCGTTACAAGCATTGGTTGTTGCTAAGAAACTCATTCTCCTTGTCTACCACTCCACTGTTCAATGCAACGTCAGCTCAGAGAGATGCTGTCTGTTTAACAAAAGGAAAGACTGTTTGCAAAAAAAATGTTAAAAATCCAACACAGTGAACAGTCTCTGTGGTTCAGTGTGGTGTCAGCCCACAATAACAGACTTCCACCTGTCTGGTCGTATGACTAAGCAGTGCTTAAAATAACACGTTCTTTCTTTTTCTCCATCTCACTCCAAAACTATTGTTATTGTGGCAGCATTCCTGAGAGACCATTGTTATCAACTGCAAAAGTGGCAGCCTTTTTGTTATTTTATGTTTTGTTCACTGTTTTGTATTCCATTGTTTTGCTTTGTTGTTATAATATGAAAAATGTTAAATAATTATTTAAAAAATTATGATAAAAAATACCATAACACATTTGTGCCTTTGCTTTCTAGACACCACCTGTGGAAGGGTGCGTTTGATGTATTGTTCAAGGAACCAGGATTTTTTTATTTATTTTTCCAGAACAAGACCCATTGTGGATTAAAACAAAACAAGTTGTGAGGATTTTAAAAGTTCTGTCAGTTTTTACATTATTACAAGTTAAGGACTGTACCTTAACGATTAAAAACAAATATTTCACTCAACACGCAATGGACTATAGGAAAGGGAACTTTTCTTGTGACTAAAAGGGTTTCCGGTTTGAATCCAACTCCCCATCCAACCCAACTCCCCATTGATTGGGTTAATTGTAAACTCTAAAATGACATCCAGTGTCCTCCTAGTGCCAGCCCCAAGTGTGGATAAGGGGCATCCGGTGATAAAATCTCTGCCGACAAATATCAAGTATGCAGATAATTGATCCGCTGCGGCGAACCCTGAAGAAACACAATGTCAGTTGTTTTTAGTTTATTTCGAATCCTTACAGGCCTTAAAATGGTTAAACCTTTTTATTTTCTTGGACATGAAATTGAGAAGATGGGAATAACCCACAGTGATGCGAAGCAAAAATTGTGGCAGTAACACTGGCGTGAATTTAAAACAATTTTCAAGCCTGTTATATGCAATATATTTTTATGTTTTACCAATAAAGCCTCTAGATATTCAGGACACTCTCCAAACAGGCAATATCAGCAAAAAACTATAAATAATAACATTTTATATTAATTAATATGGGAAAATAAATCATGATGCACTGTTTTGCTGTATCATCCAGTCCGAGGAAATAGTGACACAATGCCCCAGGGTGAGAAGTAGCCATAGTCCTACACTGCGAACACTCCAGGTTTTCTGATTAAAACTTTGTTTAAAGTAAAATCACATGTGTCTACATGTATGGATTTAAATTTATTAGAGACAAAAAGTCTCATAACTCTTGACTGTGTCAAGCGGCCTAAGCTAAAAATATCTTATCAACTCCAATCTGAGTTGTTATTTCCTGTCAGAAATTCCACAAGTTGCTGCAAAAGAGAGAGAGAGAGAGAGCAAAATAAAAAAAAAGCTCAGTTACAGTACAGAAATGAGTCTGGGGACCCGCGGTCAACTCCGCTAAAGCTCCTCTTCCTTTGTTAAGAGGCTCCTGCAGGGAGAGAAGCTGGCTTTAATTGGATAAGCTCGTGTCCCCCAGCAGGTTTTTGGAAATGATTGTCCATTAGCAGAACTGTAAATCCTTCTGCACTGCTAAGGGAGTTCAGAGAGCACAGGGAGCCACAGATGCAGGATGAAGGGCTTCAGTGCTGATGTGATCTCTGAACTGTGCTGTCGCCACCAGGGAACATTTAGGAGCAAGAGGCTAACAAGTAGTAGAATCTCGTAGGTGTTCAGCAGGAAACCTGCAGGACATACTGTAACTGACTCTCCTGTGAGAAAAAAAAAAAAAACCTTTATGCTGATTGTGACAAATGAATGCTGGCTAAAAGTAAATGGAACCCATATATCATAATAAAGACATATCCAAAATATGTCTTACAATTCCATTAATTTTACCAACACCAAGGGATAAAAATGCAGATTTATCATTATTTCTTAGGTCTGGCTGTTTGTTGGGCATCACTGGATTTGGTTTGCCCCGGAAATGTGTTTCTAAAAAAATAAAATAATGCAGACATTGTGCTGCGTCTTTCTTTTTCTGTGGTTTTCTGGCATTTTTACAGGAACACACACCCGATCATGGACGACCCAGTTCTGACTCCAGTAGATCAAAACCTCGTGTCCAGTACATCTAGTTAAATCAATTTATGGACATGCTACACCTCATTAGCATGTGAAGAATCTCCGCTAATGAAGCTTTTCCATTATACAGTTCTAGCACTACTCAGCTGTACACAGTTTGGGTACATGTCATTTCCCATTACTTCATGGTGCCTCCTCAACTTTGGTGGGTTCTTCATAGCAGCGCTGCGTTACGTCTTCTTAGACACAACATGAATAATGGAGGACATCGAGACGATGGTGGACTTGCTGCTCGGTCTGTGGCGTATATTTTTGCGGACAGCGGCCGCGTATGCTCACTGTAACGCTCTTGCCTGTTTTTAAAAATGGCGGGTTGGATTTGTTTGTCGGACATTGTACTCTTCCAGTGACGACTCTTCTCTGACCAATGAGCGGCCGGCAGTCTGTCCACGTCACATTTTAGTATTGGCTCAGCTCGCTTGGAACAAGTCGAGCAGACTGTACAATTTTGCTTATTTGTTTATTTATTTATTCTTGTTCATATTTAGTTTACAAGAGCCACTGCTCCTCTAGAGGAGCCAGATGAGGTGGCTCACACGTCTGGTTAGGATGCCTCCTGGACACCTCCCTGGTGAAGGTTTAGGGGCGAGTTCCAATTTGGAGGAGGCCCGGGGACGACCCAGGACTCTCTGGAGAGATTATGTCTCTCGGCTGGCCTGGGAACACCTCGGGATTCCCCTAGTAGAGCTAGATAAAATGGCCAGGGAGACAAAAGTCTGCACTTCTCTGTCAAAGCTGCTGCCCCCACACCCGACCTCAGATAAGCAGAAGAAGATGGATGGATGGATGGATGGATGGATGGATGGATGGATATATCAGAGGACTCTTCTTTAAACAAACACTACTTGTGGCTGAATTTGACAGGTAGCTTGTAATATTTGTTGTTCTGCTTTGTGTCCTTATGTCTTGTGCCCTGTCTTGTGTCTTTTTAACCACTGCTACAAAACAAATTTCCCCCTTGAGGGACAATAAAGGTCTGAACTGAACTGAGAACTAAGAATAGTGCTAGAACTGCATAATGAAAAGCCCCATAAGTCCCAGTGAAATAGAAAAAAAACAACCTCCAGGCAATTAAAATAGCTTATCATAAAATCACCCACACGGTGGGCAATAAAGCAAAGGAAAGCTTTAGCTTCATGCTAACAACACAAGCTACTCCATTTTTTTTTTTAATTAATAATGGACAAATTCTGTTCTGCTTAGCCAAAGGTAAAGCTAACAACACAAACTATACCATATACTATAATTCATCCTATATCATCCACATGACTTCGTTTTCATTTATTTTTGGGCAAATCTTCAGCAAAGAACAGAGTATAACGTCATGCTAATAACACCAGCTATACCCTAACACCATAGCTATATCCATATTAGTTCTCATTTGACATTTTAAAACAAATTCAAGGCCTGCATTTTAGTGTGGAACGTATGAAAACGGAAAACTCAAAAATGCTTACGCTACATTTCCCACATGTGCTAGCCACAACCCTGGACTTTCATTGTTGTTTCTCGTTAGTAGAACTAAGCAAAACAAAAGAGAGAGTCGGCTTCCTCTTTACACTGGTGCATGCATGTTCAGGTGGTCATGTAACGTACATTTTCTAGTGTTTTAGCTGAAATGCTATCAATTCTATTGAAACTCAAGGAGTTATTAATCATGTTACCTTTGCTGTTTTGTCAAGATGTGGATTGGTCGTACGGTTGAATTTAGAGGTGGAGCCTAGCTTAGGTATTTAAAAAATATAAGTCATCAGCATATACAGAGTTTACCATTCACCCTCTTTGTACTGGACCACTTTAAGGATTTGTACCATTACACAGTGTACCATTACACATTATACCATAATCTGAAATAATCACTTGTGTATCGGATTCAGTCGATCGCATGAGAGCAGCTACTTACTGCTGCCAAACACAGAAGCCTGTATCAACACATCTATCCCAGTCAAAGATCACATAAATTTTGATTGCTGCCACTGACTTTTGCAACTGAAGACATATGGGACAAATTACTGGAATATTTGAGCTGCTTTTCCTCGCTGCTGTGGCGTTTTCTCCTCCGTGGCGTAAACCACGGTCAGCGTGAATATGTGTGTAATGGATAACAGTGTGTAATAGCTACAAAGGGAGCTGCGAAAGGCAGCCTGCAGCCCTGGAGCTACCACATGATTGATGGCTTCATCTGCTGTACATTTTTTATTACACGGGCGCAGTTGTTAAGGGGCCAGTTTAGACATCTTGGATATTCTCTTTTTGAAGAGAGGGAGATAGAAAGGGGTGGGAAGATGGCGGTACGGAGAATTGTGCCAAAAAAGCGCCCCACAGAAATGCCTAATTCAGATGATAAAAGGAAATGCAGAAATTTACTTGGTTTTAAAAAAGCCTAGTAGTTCTTGATTCTTTGCTGTAGGAATTTATTTAAACATTTAAAATATGAAGATCATTTTCCACCAAAACTTTTTTGCAATTTTGAAAATTCACATCAATTCACACATTTTTCTTCATTTTTCCTTTACATCTACCACATATAAACACTTTTCACGTCATGCCATATCAAAGGTGCGAAAAATGCCTCTCTACGAGCCACTCAGCATTACAAGAAGTGTGGAGGAATTTACTCAAGTACTCATGGTCACTCAATGCTCCCACTCAAGCTTCACCTATGATGGAAAAGGGCAAAAGCCCCAAGTTATCCCTCCAGACCAAGGATCTCTTTAGCTTAGCTGCTACGGAAACTGGAGTTGAACAACCTTCTTACACTTCAGAAAGAAAGAACAAGCCTTACAGGAGAAAGATAAAGTAGGTATACTGTATATATCTGAATAGTTAATGGCATTATCCATTGAATAAGTAAATACAAGACAAAAAGAGACAAATTTATAATATCTCCTCCTCCATGTCACAGTATATACAGATTATGTAAAAACACAATATGGAACAAATAACTTCACCACATTGGGGCAGCCCATGGCCAAGAGAAATGGAATTGGGCTTGTAACTCCAGGGGTGCTGGTTCAAATCCTGAGAATTTACAAAGGCCCAAAAGCACTGATACATCCAGTTAGATTTATATGGAAACTATACCTCAATAGTCCAGCGTGTTAAGATGCAACACTAGGCGTCCATTAAACAGAAAGCACAGCTCAACCCCTGTTCTGGGAAATTAGGCACCTGTGTGTGTGTGTGGGTGTGTGTGTGCGTGTGTGCGTGTGTGTGTGTGTGTGTGTGGGTGTGTGTGTGCGTGTGTGCGTGTGTGTGCGTGTGTGTGCGTGTGTGTGTGCGTGTGTGTGTTCATCACTGCTGTGTAAAAAAAAGATGGGTTCAATGCAGAGGTCAAATTCACTATCACTAATTGTTTTGTGTTTGCAAAAATTATTAATTCTGAGGAAGGGAAAAGCGAAACGTACACAAAAGACTTTAGTAAATTTAGTTCCTACATCACAGAATTTTTGTCAGACGGCAATTCTTTTCTTTCATTTCATTAAAAACTAAAACAACTCCATTGCCTAGTGAGAGAAATGTGGGGTCTACACTTTGTTGAGTTTAGAGAGGCAGATGTCGCGATGCCTTCACATCGCAGTCCGCTCACTAATGCTTACTGCTGCCACCTTGTGGTAAGAAATGCACCACAAATTTGGAAGTCATTGGAGTGGAAAGAAATTCTTCTAAATCCACGCAATAACTGACAAAACATTTTTCAATTTGGCAATTTGGACTTTTAATGCCAACTATGCAAATGTCATTAGATTTGTTATATTAGCAATGTTATAATAACTATACATATATATCATTTTAAAGTAAAGATTTCAGAAAATATAATGTCTTCTACAGTATTTTTGAGTGACTCTGCTCTTCACCTAAACAATAGCACGACCCTGACTCTCTTAACCCTGGAGTTTAGTATCTGAATATCTGCTGTGAAAAAAAAAGTCCATTACACAAGGTTTATTCAAGACAGGCTTGATCATTACACACACACACACACACACACACAGTTTCACTCACATCTAAATAACAATCATCACAGAATTTTACAACAAAGCTGGTGGTGACTTTTGCACATTACTGCATATTATGATAATTATAATCATGCTGAAAAATGTGACAATTTCGAAGTCCAAGCCATTTAAAAAAAAAAAAAAGGCATTTTAGTGTTTTACAAAATGTTTTTCAAATAACTCTACTGCACATACAATTACAGCCTCTCTAACACCGCTGGAGACTCCTCAATTATTTTCTCACATGTCAAAGATTAAAAAAATAAATCATTCTGATGGTAAAAATGACTTAATTTTGATGAGATCTTTAAATTTACAGTTTATACTTAGTTATATGGCAGATGCTTTTATCTGGTTACTAAAATGCAACCAGAAACATTGATATATATATATATAGAGAGAGAGAGTTACAGTGCAGTGAGAGACCATCAAGAGGAAAGAAATAACAAGTGTTAGGTAAGTTCAAGAAGGACAGTGCAGGAGGAAAGAGTGCTCAAGAAGATTTAGGGTTAGCTGGTAAGTGGTGGTGAGAGATTTTAGAGATAAGACGTTATTGAAAGAGATGGATCTTCAAGAGTTTTGCTGCTGCTCCGATAACATTAAGGGAGCTCGTGTGCAAACGACCGCAGCCTGTTCTCAGAAAAAGTCTGACGTCTTGTTGAGACAAACAGCCACAAACCGAGCAGTCTGTTGTGTCTCGTTCAATGTCGTCGTCACCTACGAAGTAAAGATACTGTTCTTTTATTCTTCTTTTATGAGAAATGAGCATATATTCAAGGAGCAGCTCAGGTTGAACGGTTTGAAAATAAAGTAAGAGAGTCAAGGAGGGACAATGATTAGATCGGACAAAGGATGTTGAAGATGGAGCTGCCGGGCAGGAGGAAAAGAGGAAGACCACAGAGAAGGTTCATGGATGTTGTGAAAGAGGACATGAGGACAGCTGGTGTAACAGAAGAGGACACAAGGGAGACGACAAGATGGATGCAGATAATCCTCTGTGGCAACCCCTAAAGAGAGAGGAAACTGAAAGCCTTCCAAGACCAAAAAAATGACATGAATTTTGTTAACACACAAAACCACACACTTCCAGACAGTGTGGCACACAGTTCCAGCCAAACATGCCTCATTTCCTTTGAGTGTTGAATTAAATCGAAGGACAACGGGATATTTATCAAAAGTGTAACAAAGAGACTCCACATCAGGCTGATAAATGCCCTCCCATGAGCAGCGCGGCACATAAAAGCACCATCAACAGCAGGGTGTTGGTCATTTCTTCAGCAGGGAAGATTCTTGATTTTGTAAACAACAAAAAATCTTCATTAGACAGAGTGTGGAGACACTTCATTTACCCATTGAGCTTCCACACATAACTGACCCTGTGGTGCGCTTGGAAAAGCTTGTAATTGATGGTAATTCAAATTAAGATGCTCTTAGGGAGAATGATGAAGGAGCCCACAGTGAGGCTTCACACAAATCTAAATGATCGCAGACAAACTGAACACGTGGCTAAAGTCACTGACCTTCAACTGCTTTGTGCAGTTACACTGTGCGAGACACAATTTCATTTTCTAACGGGTTGTGTGACAAATTACTATTTAAACGTGAATCCCCGCCTTTGCCAAGAAATTAATCTTTACTTCAGTTGACAGTTACTGATAGCAGCTCCCACAACTTTCATTTACTCCATTTACACAGTGTAATGGAAAAATATTGTAAGAAAATCTGTGTGGCCTCATTGAGAAAGACTCGACAGTGATAATATTACTTTTGGCAGCATGGTTTGCCAAACACAGCAGTTGTTAGCGAATCTTGGAGAACGTCTACATCAATCCCCGCCAATATATCATCATCATCCTTCTCATCAGCATTATCTTGGGTCCTTTGAGGTATGAATCTGGAGTATAATGAATACAAATCACAAAACAGTGCGATCGTTGGCAGAGCATCCAGTGGAGTAGAGTTTCATGTGAAGAACACCTTCCCTTCAGCTAAAAACATAACTGTGTGCCTCAACCTGTGGCAAAAAGCACACAGACCCGATAAGATCAGGGAACAAACAATGAGGTGATGGCAAGATGCAACCACATGAGGTCTACCCTCTGATTACACTAATTAAAAGCTAAATTTACAATCACTTGTAGCCGAGACTTGACTCCCAACACGCAACAGCTATTTTCACAAATACATTTTTAGAAACTTTTAATTAGCGGAACACAAACACCATCTTGAAGAAGCAGAAACACAAAGCAAAAGTTGCTTGTCCCACAACTAAACCTGTTCAAATTACCACAATCAACATATGGCAAGTTCAAGTTGCTTGGAAGTCAGAGATCGGACCTGGAGCTGAAAGATTCGGGGTACAATATCCAATCGTGGTTTTTCTGACAGATTGTCATTTGATATGCAATATAATTTTTGAAGCCAACTTCTGTTTAATACTCACTGTGTTTTAGGTTCATACGACACCCTGTGAGCTAGAGTGCAAAGATGAAAACTTTGAATCGTTTCCAACATGGATCCAGTACTTTTTTTTTTTTAATAGGCATAGAAAAAAACTGAAGAATTTAAAGCAAACAAATGTTTAGTTGGTCAGATATAGATAAAAGTGAGAATGACATCACCCGAGTTGAATATTTTTCGAAAAACAACTACTCTCAAACATAAAAGCAGCTAAAGAACAGCATAGTGGATTTGTTGATTATTGACAGACTTTTACCAATATCAGTAAGCGCCCACATCATGACTGACCAGTCAAGTGTAAGGCTGTGAGTACCTGAGACTGCAATACGGCAATTATTAGTAGAATTGGACCATTTAGGGTTGCAAAGGCCGACAATCCGACAATCCCTGGACAAGTCGCTGGTCTATCACAGGGCAAATTGATAGAGACTAACAACCATTCACACTCACACTCTCATCTATGGTCAATTTAGATCGTCCATCTCACTCCTCACCCAAAGAGAACCCACATGAACACAGAGAGAACATGCAAACCACACATAGAAAGGCCCTCAGTCGAACCAGGATCCAACCCAGTAAATTTCTTGCTGTGAGGCAACAATGGCAGCCACTTTACCACTCGGAATACACTCGAATACAGATGCATAATTCCCAACCTAAGACAAACGCTAGATTTACACTCTGCTGCTTTATCAGGTTCATCAGTGCAACTGCTTGTAAATGCAAACAGCTAATCAGCCAATCACAGGTCAAAAACTCTTCAACTTCAACATGTTTAAGACGACTTGGGGAAGAAAGGTGATGTAAATGCAGTGAACGTGGTGTGGTTGTTGTTGCCAGAAGGGCTTGTCTGAGAATTTCAGGAACTGCTGATCTACTTGGGTTATTTTATTTTTCTTTTGCACCTTCAGAAGAATATTCTGGATAAGAGAAAACATTCAGTGAGCTGCAGTTGACTGGGAGAAAATGCCACAGAATGGCCCGACTGACTCAAGACAATAAAAAATCAAACCAGGTGTTACAACCATGACGAGGATCATCTCGAAACACGCAACACACTGGATGTGATGGGCTCCAACCAGGTGTCCTGTGTACCTAATAAAGTGACTCTAAATTACATCCAGTGTACTCCTACACTCAAAAAATTGAAACGTTGACTTTAATTAAATTTATTTTGTCAACAGTTTCTACATAACTTCAGTTTATCTGAAGCAAAAATGTTAATTTCATCTAACTTAATCATCATGTATTACATGAAAAACATGCTTTTCATGTAATACGACAATTACATGCTTCTTAACAATTACATGCATCTTAAACTGAACATAGAAAATACATATAAAGTGAACAGCCCAGTTCAATTTTTATAGTTCACTTTTTTGAGTGTACTGCCAGTCCCAAGCCCGGTTAAATGAGTGGGTTGTTGTCTGGAAGGGCATCCAGCATTAAAATCGCTGCCAAAGCAAGTGTGCAGATCATCCACTGTGGTAAACCTTAGAGAGGGGGAAGCGTTTAGCTTCTGGTACGGTGAGACAAACTTAAAACAATCTCCAAAACAAAGTAAAACTGGTGTCCTCTGCTGACCAACAACTGGTTAGTCTCTAAAATACTTGGATTTCGCAGATTGGATCCCAAATGCAATAATATGGTGGTTTGCCACTGTATAATTGGAAGGTCACGGATGTCACTGATAAAAATGTGAATAGACAATTTTACTGGTCTGCCAACAAATTCTCGCAAATCTGACAAATCAGGAATTAGTGGAAGGACAGAGTTTTGGAGTTTCGACCATGCACATCCAAGTCCACATTCCCAAGCAGGGTGAAGTTATCATCACACCTCACTCACATGCTGGGCTTTTTATTTCCTTCGGTAACAAGTTAAAAGCTTATACAACAAATATCCACAGTCAACATATTCCTCATTTACATAATAATGCATTTCACACGAGTGGGCTGACTAAACTAGTGTAAACCTATTTATGCTGCTAAGGATTTATCAGGATGTTCTGAGCAGCAGAGCGTGCTTGCTTTCCGGTTTGAGCAAGTGAGTTAACACGGAGAAAAATTAAAAACAATTGGACAGCTTCACTGATCATCAGCTATAGCCTACTGTGATTATGGCTGCATCACTGGGAAACTTCTGAAATCCTGAAATTCTTGCACCAAAAAACATCCAATCAATCAGTTCTCCGATGTTTGCAGAAAAAAAGAAAAGAAAAGAAAAAAAAAACATTTGGAGATAGACGTCTGCAACACAGAGTGTAAATTAAAGCATGACTGGACCAAATCATCAGCTAGATAATGACATAAATTCTTCTCATGCCGCACGGCACCATTTGCTCACTAGGGCCGACAGTAACAATTATTTTCATAATCTATTTTTCTGTCTGTCTTATTTTATTGATTAATCAGTAAGTTGTTTGGTTCAGAAAATGTCACAAAATGTTGAAAAATGTTAATTAGTGATTCCCAAACCCCAAAATGATTTTCTTAAATGTCTTGTTTTGTCCAAACCAAAATTATTCAGCAAATATTCACATTTAAGAAGCTGAAAAAAAATATTTAACTCACTTATTAAAAAAAAGTTGGGGAAAACATGTCACAGCTCAAAACGAACACAAACATCTCATTTTCCTCAACTCAACAGGAAGTCAGCCATTTTGAATTTGGTGTCCATCCTGGTGATTTGCACATTTGGTAAATGGACAAACTTTTCTGAGAACGTCAATTGTACCAACCTTAAAAAATGCATTTATTTGTACGAGACACATCAAATGAAAAGTTACCAAAATGTCAACGTGGATACAAAAGAGTGTTGCCGTGGCAACCATCAGAATTTTGCCAAATCTCAATCGTTTGCCACCAAACAGGAAGTGCCCTATAACTTTGCCGTACATAGACTGATCAGTCCAAATCTTCATACATAAGACCGACCCTGAACACGTCTGCGAATATTAACTTGACTTGAAAAGGAAGTCAGCCATTTTGAAGTTTGCTGCCATTTCGCCACAAAACAGGAAGTGGCCTGTACCTTTGCCGTACATAGACTGATCAGTCCAAATCTTCATACGTGACACATAAGACCGACCCTGAACACGTCTGCGAACATTAACTTGACTTGAAAAGGAAGTCAGCCATTTTGAAGTTTGCCGCCATTTCGCCACAAAACAGGAAGTGGCCTGTACCTTTGCTGTTTATTGACCAACCTGCTCAAAACATCACCACATGAAAATTTAGTCAAGGACATAGCGCCACAGCTTATCTTATGTTAGCTGACAGTAAACTTTTTATTTTTTGTGCTGCTTTGTGAAACAAATTTAACTCCAAGTTGAAGTATTAGCTCAGAATGTGTTGATCATATTGTGAAAATGATACGTTCAAATTCAGCGAACATACCCTAACCTTTCATAAACACATCTTTTATGATTTGATAAATTCATATGTATTTTTATACTGTGTTACATGGACTTTAAGACCTTTTACTTTGACACTGTCCTGAAACAGCTGCCATTTCCATCATAAAAAAGAAACTAAGAAAAACACTCACACTTTCTATGCTCGCCTTGCACATTCTCTCTCTCTCTGAATCAAAGTGGACATAAAATTTGCAAAAGAATGTTGAGATTCCACTACATTAATATTTCAAAACATAACCTCAAACCTGGAGAGTCCCTGGTAAGGAATAAAGGGAATAATACTGTGCAACAAGACATTGAATTGATAGTAATTTTACATTGTAGGCATCTGATTTGCACAATGTCACAGCTTAATGAAGCTCCATTCTTCAGCAGAAAAGCCATGTGAGGACATTTGACACAATCTGAAGGCAGTTGTGTAAAATTCTCTTTGAATAAATGCCTCGTCTCCCCGGGAAACATTAATTAATCATCTCAGGACCAGTTCAGACTCCTGCCTATTGTCCAATGCATGCTGGGAAACCTGTCAGCACCTATGACCCTCTACAGAATGAATAGAGAATAGATGAATGTTCTTTTGTCTTTAAGTAAGTGATTCAAAGTATCAGCTCTGAAGGAAATTATCATAAAAGAACCAGGAAATGTTGACTTTTAGAGCACGTATGAAATGCATTAGTGACATCACACACAAGGTTATGTCCTTAACATCCTTGATGCCTTTACTGTGCAACGGATTGAGTGGCAATGGTGCAGGTCACGAACGGAAATATCCCACGGGATATGAGAGGAAAAGTCAAGAGCATAGCAGGCTAGAAAAAAGGATTTTGTTTTTATTAATCGGAAATTTCCTGTGCAAGAAACCATCTCGTGCAAGAGAAGCCACAAGCTGCAGCTGAGCTCAAGCATGAAGGGATTTGGATGTAAAGATGGAAAAGCTCAGCTGTAGTCCAGTTCAACTTTAAATTCCTGTTGCAACTGCTCTGCTTCTCTTTTTCTCAATGAATTAGTTATTTTAAGTCACTGGAAGAATTTCACTGTGAAACACTGGTGCAGGAAGTTTCAGCTTTAGTGACAGTACATTAACGCTGGTTGATTAAAGAGGACATTCAGTGGAAAATCAAATTTCTGATGTTTTTTTGGTGTGTCCCTGTGTCCTTCCTGTATCTAAACGTCACTAAAGTGTCACAATAAACACTTGAGCCACTTCTGACAAAGAAGGGCTTCTCTGTTTACCTGAGCTCGAGCAAGAGATTTTGAAAAGTCGAGTTTAGTTACGTAACTAGCACATTTGCCGTGCAACGAACCCTCCCCCAACAGCTACTCCTGGTCATGGGCGTGAACATTCAACCTGAAGAAGAAGAAGAAGAAGGAGAAGAAGCACCACGGAGCAGTCAGTCAGCTGGTAGCTGGCCAATCACAAGAGACTCCGTGTTCTGGGGGGCGGGCATTAGCTCAGAAACAGAGTGCCTGTTCAGAGGCTGGCAGAGAACAGCAATAATCTGTCTTAATCTGAAGAGACTATGAGGTTTTTTGACCATAAATATTATTTAATTTATCTAAGTAGACATCAGTAATCTGGATTTTTGGTTCAAAAAGACTATTATATGTGACCTTTAAAGGAATGAAGTAGTTATTGAAATAAAACAGAAAGTGGAAACTGGAGAGGTGTAAATGTGACAGGATGTGTATTCATTATTGGCATTAAATTACACTGGGAAAAAAATACATTTACTTTAATTATTAACACCTAAATGAATTTAGGTTCATTCAAACTAAACCTCCCAAGTTTGTCAAGCATTTTCTGTTTTCAGTGTAAGGATGTAAAGGTCGAGTTAATGTCACAATTAGGGCTGCAGCTATCGAATATTTTGGTAATCGACTATTCTATTGAATATTCCATTGATTCATCGAGTAATCGGATAAAGCATACTTTTATCCTATTCCTCCCATTACTTTCGCTTTGCTGCGTTTGCTCTTTTTCGCTGTATTCACTGTTTTCTGTCCCAGCGTCTGCCATTCCGTACCGCTAAACTGTCCGCACGCGTTACCCAAGGCCCGCTTCCATCTTCTTCCACTTTGTAGGGGACACATAGCCTGTGAACGTAAGCACGTTGTGTCACACTAAAAAAGAATCCGTGCGAAACATGAGCTTTAAATTTAATTAAACGAGGCTTCAAGGCAGAGGAAATTCCTCCATCATTTTTTGTTGCGAGTCTTTCAGGCAAAAGCTGTCATTTTCACGCTTGTTTCTCAGATGTAAGACAGAAATGGCAGCGGAAATATTCTTAAAGCTCCAGTGAGCCACTTTTAAATGTAAACAAATGTCTGTTACATTCAACCGATTGTCAAATTAATTCACGCCACATTGATTCACTCCATCAGCTCCACACGACTCTTTCTCAAAATGGCGGTGTTTAGATGTCGTGTCGCCCGGCTACATTGCCACGCTGCACACAGGAAGTGACTAGTTTTATGTCAAGACAGACCAAGGCAGCAGCAACATTAAGCTAGTAAAGTGAGACGACTGCAAACAGGTTGGCCTTTGACTGAAAATGCAAACATTTCAGTAGTAAAAAAAAAAAAAACTTCAGGAGTCGGATGAAAAAATAAACACTTATAGCCTCCGCCCACCCCTGCTCTGCTGCTGTATACACACAAATGCTCCCTCACACAGAATTCATGACCTCTAATGGAGAGACTGCAAATTTTCACAAACAATTGCTAACCTCTTCCTTTCCCAAGTGAGTCAGAAAACTACGGTGGCCTTCACATACCAGGAAGGATGTCATTCTTCTCCATCTGTGCTGAGCTTCAACTTCAATGCGTGAAACACACATTGTGGCTTGTTACTCCACTCAGTATCCTGTTGAAACATTGTAGCACAAGATGGCGGCTTCTGTGAAGACCTTGAATAAAATACACGGAATCCAAACTGTTTGTTAAATCAAGTGAATGTCTATGAATGACCCAGGCTGCTTCTCAGAGTCAAGTCAGTGCCAACGCTGTGTCAATACCTCATACGCTTAAATAAGTCTAAACTATCCCTTTAAAGAGCTGTGTTTATGATATAATTATAGTAAAAAAAACCTACAACCTCTTCCACCTCTTTAATTTACTCACATGATTAGTTAGTTACACAGGTTAGTTAACTGTTCTTCATTCTCTGCCTTCTTAAAACTTTTATCTTATTTTAATCCTTTGTTTGTTTGTCTTGAGTTACCTGCTTCATGAAAGGCCACTTCCTGGTTCAGCAAAAGGTGTGACTGAGGGCGGGGGGAAACTTAAATGCAGGAGCTAGCTGATTGGGCTGTACCATGTGCTGCCATGTCATAGGGGAGTTTGGATTCAGTTCGTTTCATTTGGGTTTAGTTATAATGGGCGTCCATTTTGTTTACTCCTAGTCACATATTTGGTTTTGTCACTCTTGTTCTATTATGTCTCTTTGTAGTGCGTTTGCTTTTGTTATCTTCAGCAGCTATATTTTGTTGACGTCTTTTAAAGCCGTACTTACTGCTTTCCATATTTGTTTATAAATTAATGCGTTTTTGAGTGAATAATTACTGCTTTGCCTTTTCTCCCTCCCTCATATACGGTGGCCTGGAAGTGCAAACCATTATTACCAAGTGTGAAACACTTTTACAAATCCCAAAACAAATTAACAAATGTTGAAACAAATTTAGATTTCGAAAACAAATTTACCAAAGGCATGGTCTTTAGAGAAAGGGAATGTACATTTTTCAAAAAATGTTCAAACCACTAAAAACAGCTTATAGTTACCAGCTAACCAACCTTTTTTTTAAAATTCATACACAACTTCCTTTCAAATTGACTTTCAAAATAAGACCCACTGGCTGCAGCTTTTTACAATGTCTTATATCAAAGTTTTGCCATAATGTGCACTGTATTTGTTGATTCTATGAAATTAAACAAATACTATAGTTAAATAAATAGTATGTTAAACATTATGACTAAAAAGAAAATGGAATGCTGACTCTATCACTTCCGGGTCACTTGCAGCATTTGCTATATTCCCCTTCTGTGGCTTTTGTAAAAGTGTTTTGTATGAGATTATCGTTGGTAGGTGACTGCCATAATCTCTGTTTCTCTTGGCTTCATGACCTTGTTTTGCTGCTTCAGGACATCATTTTCTGAAAACCTGTTCATGAAATCACAACAATCATTTGCTTCAGTGACTTATATGATATTATATTACAATGTCATTCCATTAACCCCGCCATGCGTCACTCCAACAATTTAATCAGGATGGCATATGGGGCTGCAATATGTAGATTCTTTTCTCAATTAATCTATTTGTTGTTTGGTCCACAAAGTGCTGATAGTTGTTTCCCAAACCTCAAATGTATTGTTTTTTCCAGAAACCAAAATTATTCAGTTTTAATGATTACTTTGTAAAAGTAAACACTCACAGACATTAATCTGTTTTTGAAATAGTAGACAATTTATTGGACTGGACTTTAAGCAAGTCCAGTGGTTTACAGCTACTATGGAAGAAGACAATTAATTTAGTAATCAATGAAACATTGCACCTCTTGTGACTATATAAAATGTTTTTAATCATGTGGAACTCAGGTTTGCTGAGTTTCTGCACTGCAGTACAACGACCACTAAATTTTCTTGAATCTTGAATGGCTGGGCTGTGGATGTATAGCTGTATCTGTGCGTTTATTGTCTATGTAATGTTTGTTTTTGCTTGAGAGAAGAGATGTGACATGAGAAATACTGTTCTACTGTATAAACCAGGGTAAGTGATCAGAAGAGAGCTGAGGAATTTTGACCGGAGTGCATAGAAAGTTAAACAAATAAAGAAATTAAATGTTAATATTAATAATAGAGTCACCTTGTCTCCCATTTGATCTTCTCTACACCAGTGTCTGAAGTATATGTGAGGAAGAGGAGGATGATGAGAGAGCAGATTATCTTATTGGGAATAAATCTGCCTCTTGTGAAAAGACTGTAGCTGACTTTGCTCGGCCTTTTTACATCACTGTGTTTTAACGTTGGTGATAATGGTGTTACTTTACAGTGTTTTCTCAGGTATGAAAAGTTTGGGAACTACTGCTCTAGCACATACATGTTGTGTGACGTCAGCTACCGAAGCTCTATTCTCTTACACACGGCAGAATTAAAGCCATTAATGTGACATCAGAGTGAATCATGAGTCGGCTGAGTAGAGGCCTCCATTTGGCCGCATCAGTTTATTGACAAAAACCTTTTACAGGAGAAGAGGTGGCAGCGCCGTGACACTGAGCTGACCATTATCCTATTGGCTTTCAATGAGAAAATGTCCCCATCAGACAAAAAGGAGACGATAACCATCTACCAAAGAGATGTGAAAAGAAAATTGTTCACTCTTCTCCCTTCAGTGGATTATTATCAAACGTCATGCATCAAACTCTCCATCGACAAATGCTATTTGTCTGCAGTCTGGCTGCGTCACCTTTTTTAGCCATGAACACTTGGGAAAAATGTTTGGTCCGTCGTGTGTGGCGACGCCTCAACAGTGCACCTATGAATTGGTCACACGCATTCAGGGAAATGAATCATGGCATAGATATTTACCAAGTATTCACATCTATCCATCCAAATTTGGGGGCAAACGTCTGCTGTGGCGACCCCTACACTGCAAAAATGGACTTTCAAGAAAGTTAAATAAGCCTTATTTTTGGAAACGTTTTGATTTTTAGCCTAAAAAAATACACCTCTTAACTTTTGTCTTAATCAGATATCACAGATTACTTTAAGTTTAGTTTAACTGGTAGTTTTAGTTACCAGTAACAAGATAAAACAATGGTTTACATGAAATCCCAACTACTCCTGGTTTCCATCCAAGGATGAGAGGCGAAACGAGAGGCGTCTTCAAGAAATTCAACTAAGTCCAGTTGCCTTTGTTTGCGACACTTTTGGATACCACGACCTGGCTGACTCAGAATCTTCACAGACATACTCCTGGTTTGTGTGTATTAGTTTCTGCAGAAGTAAAAGAAGTAAAATTCTCATGTGTGCAAATAAGAAATTCTAAGGTATAAATTCTTAGTCCGCGTATTCAAATAAAGGAAGACTCTTTTTAAGTCAACCTTTCCTCTGTGACAATAATTTCTTTTGATCATTATAATTACAACTTTCTTTCGTTTCGTGGAACGTTAGAGTCTGAAAGTGGCTGTGGATGTACAAGCTAGTTTCAAAAATTCTTGTCAAGTAAACTTTCTTTTTCTTAAAACTTTTAAATAGATTTAAGAATGTTTTGCTTATTTCTAGCAGGGCTTTGTTTCGCAGTGTATTTAGTCAAATTCCTTAGACTCAGCATGAATGTGTTAATTGTAAAAACAATCAAGTTGAATCCAATAAAACGTATGGACATGCTTTAAATATGGCTATAGCTGTAAAATAACGTTAATTATATTTTGATAAATTGTATGAGATTGCATCATTTAGAGCAAATCAATTGGTTCAGTAGATCCTATATTTAATTGTTTTATTTGTGAATGACTGAAAGTTTATTGGTTTGTCTATGTTAAATCTATGTAAAGCAAATGGATGACTATTCTATAATCTTCTCAAAGGCATAAATCTAAATATTAGGCCTGAATAATTCTGTAAGAGCACACAAACGCAGCTTCCAAAAAATTATGTTCCCCACACGAACTAAACTGTGTATCAATTCCATTTCATGAGGAAAGTATTTCTGGAAAGATAATGATGTCAGTATTTAGTGACAGACAAATTGGTGTAATGGACTTTTAAACATATGTGGCACTTTTAGCAGAAATACATAAATGAGGGTGATGATAACAGTTTCCTGGTTGCTAAAGTGGTTGGATTAAAGCACAATGCTCACATTTTGGCCCAAAATCCACCTGGTTACATTTAAAAAGGACATTTTTGCAAATGCACCTGGTTGAAAAACAGCAGTAAGCGTTAAAAAAAAACATTGGCTGTCCTCAGAGTGGTGATAAAATGTTCCATGTTTGATGTCGAACTGCTTGGCGGACATCTTGCACACACTGTCGCCGACCCCTCCACCTCCAGTACTTGTGGACTATGTCACTATTGTGAGGTGTCAAAAACAAAAGCCTTATCTGAGGGAATATTTGCTCCTTTCAAGGCGTAATACGAGAATGCATTTTGGACACACACATAAAAACACATAGTACTTGGAAGTCCTTGTTGTTTATCTAGGCTTTCCACTGACGTGCCAAGATCTGAGTTTGGTTGGCAAGCGTCATAATCAGTGTGTGTGCGTGTGCATGTGTGTGTGTGGTCTACAGATTGTCATATAGTTGGATTGAAACCGTCACAACTCATAATAAGCCGAAACAGTGCTCTGAATCCATAGAGGTCCAATACTGGTCAAAATCATTGGCTCAGATGTTAGAAAAAGTAAAGATGTGATATCCAAATAAAGTTTAAAAGTCACGTAAAAACTTTACTAAGAGCAGACTGTAAAATAAAATATAAAAACTCTGGCAGATTATTTCTTCTTTACACAGTTTAGGACCCTACAATTCTTTTAAAATATCTGCATGGAGCCGATATCAGTGTCGTAGATATTCATGGTTGTGATTTCGGTATCGCGGCCTCCCTAATCATGACCTCAAAGGTTTGTTTGATGGATGCAACTTGGCCTTAAAATCCTCATGACTTTTCATGAAAACAGACAGTGAATAAACACACCTGACATGGTTCCTGGTGCATATGCTGCCGAGGATAAATTTGATTCAGATATCACTAATTTCTCGCTGTGTTTGACAGGAGATTGTCCGGACCCAGTTCTTTAACATCATCTGGAATTGATGTCTTTTGAAATGGCTGGTTATGGCTGGATGGTAATGCAAAATGGGCTGTTAACAATTAAGTTTTTGAAAAAATAAAACATCTGCATCGAGCTGATATCAGTATCGTAGGTACTCATGGTCTTACTTTCGGTATCAGACATGAAACACTTGTGTCGCAGCTTCTCTAATCACAACCTGAAAGGTTTGTTTGATGGATGCAACTTGGTCTTAAAGTCCTCATGACATCAAAATCAACTATCTTCACTTTTTATGATAAGACACAGCAAAGAGACGCTTTCCCTGAAATATTGCCTAGTGTATATGCTGCCAATTATGAATTTGATTCAGTCATCTGGCTATGCTTTGGTTCTGCCACTATATGTTAACACTATATCACTGATGTCTCGCTACATTCGACAAGAGATTGTCTGCACCCAATTCATTAACATCATCTGGAATTGATGTCTTTTGAAATGCCTGGTTATGGCTGGATAGTAATGCACCAATGGGTTGTTAAAAATTACATTTTTTAAAAGATAAAACGTCTTCATTGAGCTGATATCAGTATTGTAGATACTCATGGTTGTAATTTCAGTATTGCGGCCTAACCCTAATTACGACTTCAAAGGGTTTTTGATAGATGAAAGTTTTCATAACATAAAAAACAACTATCTTTACAGACAGTGAAGAGATGCTTTGCCTAAAATATTGCCTGGTGTATTATATACTATATGTCCATGGATTGGATCAGGTCAGATTCCGTTTTGGTTCTCCCATTGTTGTGAACACTTCGTCACAAATTTCTCACTGGGTTCATAAGGATATTATCCAAATCCAATTCATTAATATAGTTTGGAATTGATGTCTTTTGAAAGGGCTGGTTATGGCTGGATGGTAATAGATCAGCAGCACAAGTGGGTTGTTAAAATTTAAGTTTTTAGAAGATGTAAAATGTCTGCATCAAGCTGATGTCAGTATCATAGATACTCATGTTTGTAATTCCAGTATCAGACCTGAAATAAGGGAATCGGAGTCTCCCCAATCACGATTCAAGGGTTATTTGATGGCTGTAACTTTGTTTTAAACTCCTAATAACCTCAAAATTAACATTTTCATGCTTTAATCATATGTTAGTTGAACTTAAAAATGGCCGTTTTTCCACTTTTGCTCTTGGAATTCAGTAGCTGCTATATGTCATCAAATTGGCTTTGAGATTTTCGGGGGGAGTATACCAATTTGAATCCGATCAAACGCTGCACGATTCTACGATTTCCAGCCCGAACCACAACCTGACATAACATTTTGATCCTCCCAGCATCACTCGTCATTCAAACCTGTATGACCTCACCCCTGAAATGTCCTCATCATCGTCATCATCATCATCATCCTCTTCCTTGGACACATCACTCTCTATAGATGGTGAGACCCCCAAACACCCAAACACCAATCAATATTATGACGACATGCTCTCGCCTCCAATGGCTCATTTTAACTAGAAATTCATAAATATGCAAAAGCTACTAGCTACCACTAGAGCCAGTGTCCTGAGGACTTACAGAAGTAAAATTTTAACACTTGGCTCCTTGTGGAACAGCTTTGGTGGTTAGCTTGGCTTGGTTCTTTTTTTTTTTTTTTTAACCAAGCCAAGCTAATCATAAGAATTCATGACACAGAACGGTGAGACTGTAGATCGCAGCGTACGACGTAATCCGCTCATTCCTGTAAAACAATGTCAGTCTTCTTTGTTGGCACATGGTGGAGCAAGATGGTGGCCTCCGTTCAACAAGGCCCTTGTCTTATGTACGAATGAAAGGCTTATTTTAGGGCAACAACAACAACAAACAATTTCTTTTTTTAAAGATATTATACATGTGTACAAAGATATTTTAAAGATATTATACACGTGTACAAACATACTTATGGGTAGTATATTCAATTTCTGTCTTCTCAAATGTTACACACTGCACTTTTAAGAAGCTGCCACTAACTCAGAAGAGTAGGGTTCAGGTTAGCGTTAGCTTTAAGCTAGGACAGGCTATGCTACGTGGTACGTGAATACATTATATCTGCTTGTGTGCGTAAAAGAGACAGACGGTGTAACACATGGAACACCCGTGTGTTGTAACGTGACAACGCTGCACATTATGGCGACTCCTGTGTTTTAATCATTTCCTGCTTTGGGTAAAAAAACAGTCGCCAATTTCTGTGAAAGAGCTGACAGTGTTAATAAACTGGATTTTTTTTTCCCACTGACATCAGTGAAACATGCTGTTGATCCAAACTGCTGCTTTCTAACATGGACTGAACCCCAGATACTCTCCGGAGTATTGTCCACAGGGGCTGTAAATGTGAAGACAAATGTCTGCAATAGACATTCTGCAGACATTTGCTCTGCCAACTCCCGAGTAGAATCTCCAGTTAATGTGTGAGGGAGAACTCTCTAACTCTCTAATCCACGTAGCTCGTGAATCGAGCTCTGGATGTGACAAACTTCTGCACAATTATTTTCATAAACAATTTATCGGTTGATTATTTTCGAGCAATTGTTTGGTCCATAAAATGTAGAGCAGTGTTTCTGCGACCTGGAGGTGATGATGATGATGATGATGATGATGATGATGTTCTCAAACGTCTTGTTTTGTCCACAAACCGAAATCATTCAGTTTGATCACTTCTTTTATTAATGGAACAAATCAGTCCAATTTGTTTGAAGCTCTATTTTCTCTGTCTGCCCAATCAAGGTGGATGCCACCGCTCGTACATTAACTCAACTCCTGTGCTGCACTAATCCCATCAGATTGTTTTTTGTTTTTTTTAACTCTCTGTAGGAAATGACTACAGAGCTACACAGAGACCACTGGGGGCTCCATCTTCAAAAGGAAGCTGAGGAAATGTGAAAATATCCTGTAGGGAGGAGAGTGAAAATCTCACACGTTAATGGAATCACCGCATGAAATTTGGAAGCTGAGTTTTATTTTTAATGAGTTAATTTTGAAATGATACTAAATCTTTGTCACACCTTGAAAATAATGAGCTCCGTGCCGATAGTGTCCGACAACATCCACATCTTAGTTTAATAACAACAAACTCGAGCCAGTGGGACAAGACGGATCAAAAGACACAGTAAAATCTGTTGATCCCTACATGTTTTCTTGCAATTTTTTTTTTCCTCCAGTGGCTCATGTTTGATAAATGCACTATAAACTAAAGGCAGAATATCCTCTGTATGTAAATGTCCTTTAAATGTCCTTGAAGTGGCATTAAAATCATGAAATAGTGCGTGAAATTTTGACGTAGTCGGCTGCAAAACAAATCAGAAATACTCCCACGCGCCGCTTTTGTACGCTTTAGTGTCATGACTGTCCACTCAGTACGCCCTCTGCTGGACAACTTAGTCATTACTTCATACAGTCTGTGGCACTTGTATATTTTGAACTCAAGTTTGAACTTCAAATTCAAAACCTACACTATATCCAAATACTAAAAATGAAGTGAGAAGTACAAGCTCAATTTCACATGCACCGATTCAATCTGAATTATTTTTATTTTCCCACCAGCAGTGTCGCCCCCTGGTGGCTAACTGCTGTTTCCCTCCTACTTCCTATGCTTCACTTTTCGAACCAAAAGTCTACGTCAATTTCTTATTCACTAACACTCGCTTGGCCGACGTATTTTACCATGCATAATTTTTTCCGCAGGCCACTGTCGACACTTTTGTGACACGTTTAAAATAAACAATATGGCAGGATAATTAATTCCTTACCAAACATAATTCTACAATAAAGTTTACTTTTTTGCAGGAATTAGGCCTGTCGCGATAAAGGAAGTTTTACCGCAATAAATTAAAGTATCTTAATACTGGTGCAGTGGCCAGTGTTTCTGTCTGAACAGTCTTAATATTAGGTAACGTAATGCTCGATATCTTCTATTCTTCTGAGATAGTTTCACTTATTCTTTGGTATTTCAATGGTAATGTCATTTTAATGCAGCAGTGTTGGAGTTACCGGGTCATAGTTTTAAAAACAAGATGAAACATTGCCATGTGACACTTGCAAAATACGAATTTTTATTTTTATAATACTCAAATGCAACCTACTGATATGAACTGATTCAAACTTGTATATATGACAACTGACATAGAAACTATTTAAAACAGTAAAATACTGTATTAAAATGTGATTTGCTAATTGTGTCTTATTTATTTTGTTAGTTTATTTGATAGGGACAATGCAAGTTACCATAGAACAACTTCAGCCTGTTGTAAACGCACTGAAGTAACTGGTTTACACATCGAGATTATGGCGACTGATAGCTTTCAAATCCTGTCCCTCGTTAAAGAAAGAAGAAAAAGAAAAGATTACAAAGAGCAGTAAAAAAAGGACAAGAATTTACAATTTTGTTACTCAATGGCAGTAAAAGAACACAAAAAATGTTGAATTTGTTGTGTAAATTTACATTTAAAAAGGTGTTAATTTAGTCTGTCGTTTAATTTAACATTTATGTTCGACACAGAAATTACAATTATCGTTGACATTTGTGTTGTGCCTTTTACTATAATATTGGTTCAGGCCATGTTCACTGGTTTAGCACCCAGGCCAGGCCAGGCCAGGCCATACCCTAACTCTGAGGCAGCCTGTAGAAATCTAACTCCAACATCAGACGTAGATGCAGAGTGAATTTATATGACACCAGGTTTGTATCAGCAGCAGCAGCAGCAGCAGCAGCAGTTCTCTATCTGACACCAGCAGAGAGACATCGTGTTTTCCATCCAATTTACTGGATTTTACTCCCTAATTTTCTCACACACACACACACCTGTCACAGGGTTTTTTCCTTTCATGACATGAAGAAATAACTCCTGTCAGTTTCTCATCACAACACACACACACACATTCATAGATAGCACATGTCAAATCTCACTCTCCCCTATGGACTACACTTTAGTATTCATCCGTTAACACAAAGGTTTTACGTGCAGTGGAAACGGCAGCGTGTCCTCGGTGCCGCGTGTTGAATGAAACATGTGAGACGTCCACTGATCGTCCTCTTTCATCCCTGTGAGGACGTCCGTCGTCCACTCATCCCTCTGTCTGCTGCCGCCATCATGTCCACTCCTGCCGCCATCATGTCCACTCCTGCTTCCTCTTCCTCTGATGTGTATTTTTAAATCTTAAATCTAATATTTTTAATACAGAATTTTACTATTTCAAATCAAACATAAAAGCATAAAGACACGATGCAGAAATTTGTGATGATGTCCACTGATGTCCACAGATCTCCACTGATGTCCACTGATGTCCACAGATGTCCACAGATCTCCACTGATGTCCACTGATGTCCAAAGATCTCCACAGATCTCCACTGATGTCCACTGATGTCCACAGATCTCCACTGATGTCCACTGATGTCCAAAGATCTCCACAGATCTCCACTGATGTCCACTGATGTCCACACAGATGTCCACAGATCTCCACAGATGTCCACAGATGTCCACAGATCTCCACAGATGTCCAGAGATCTCCACAGATGTCCACTGATGTCAACAGATGTCCACTGATGTCCACACAGATGTCCACTGATGTCCACAGATGTCCACTGATGTGCACACAGATGTCCACAGATCTCCACAGATGTCCACTGATGTCCACAGATGTCTGCGATAGAACGTGCAGACTTTGTTCGGCCCAATAAAATGTGACAGCACGTGCTCCATGTAGGCGTCGAGCGTTGCCGAACTTTATTGCGGCAGAAGTTAAGAAATGTCCGACGTTCAAATCAAAGTTCACAAACACCAGCAGGTCAAATCACATTTATGTGTTAAGCTCAAACTTTACACTGTCCAAACAGTTTGCAGACGAGGCCGTTCTCCCTGTTGCAGATCTACTTTGTCTTCTGTAGCTAACGAAGGCAAAAATCACATGCCAATAACTTAAGGAACATTAGGAAATCTTTCTATAAACTCAGTCATGACACCTTTATAGCCTTAAAACCACACATATGAGAACAACCTCCAATACTTTGCCAATTTTAACTAGAGAATCGTCATAAAAATGATTAAAGCCTCAGTGCTAAGAGGTTTTCTTATGTCCCTCTGTTGGTTTGCATTTATACAGTTTCTCATTCACACATTTACACATGCTCAATTTATCATTTAGGGTTCCCCCCCCCCCCTCATCTCAATGGCAAATATCAACATTTCAATTCCAAAATACACCAATTCAAATACATTTCACTGATTAGCACCAATACTCCAAGACTCCTCGAGGTGGTCAGGAGTCATGGAGCAGGAACGAGAGGAAACTTACAGAAAAGTTAGCTGACTGAAGATATAAGTGAACTTTGAATCCCATTTTCTTATCTTCAGTTTGACAGATATCGCTATGTAACGTTACACGCTTGCCTTGCAAAATACCGATTATGATAAATCGCATCAGGGGCTGACCTGCAAAATTCCGCCCCGCGTGTGTTGGAGAGCAGTTGGGGATCAAACAGATGAAAAGAAGTTTCACCAACGGCAAAAATAAAAATATTTATCTCTGGAATTTGGATAAACCGACCCCATTTCAGCAGTGTAAGGCAGAGGTTTTTTGTTTTTTTTGTCTGTGTGTTTGGTTCGGATGCTGAAGGGAAAGATTTCCATCCACCTACAGGCCTCCGACACACATCAGTGTGTGTGTGTGTGTCATTAACACAGGGTCAGTGCTGTGGTATCATGTTGAGATCTGCTGCGCGGAGAGCACAGACGCGCTGCTTTATCTCTGTCGACAGCTCCGTGCCTGCTCTGATTCTGCTTTAAAAACTACTAATCACTTCTGAGACATTCTTGGCCAGTTGAATGAAAAGCCCTACGGCAGCTTCTCTCACACACACACACTCACCTGAAGCTACACGGCAGCTACACGAGTGCTCCACGCTTCAACGGAGGATTTTCCAGGACGTAATTAATATTTTTCCCCCCCCTTAAAGAACACTCCACTGCACGTCTGTCGTTTGAGGATCAAACTCTCAGCCTGTAGGGTTTGTACATTGCTCTTGCTTGGATTCACAAATGTAGGGAAGACATTACTCAAGCACTGGAAAGGAAAATCTATCAAAGAAAAACCCAATTGGAGCTACAGCCCAGTTGATAAGTGGCTGTAAGATGTACATTTCCTCAGATATACTGCATATAATCCTACACAACAACAACACTTGCATAACAACGCAGGGAGAATAAAAATACAGCAGGTCTCATGGTGCCTTTAAATGGGGTTGGGTTTAGCGTGAATGTCATAATTTTTCTCGATCGTCTGCTTTTTTCCTCACAACTGCACTATTTTCCTCACAAAGCTGTTTTGTGTTTAAACCTTTACATGTAAACACGAGTTTATGACTCACATTGTGAAGGCACCTCACCGTTCAGCTGTAAAAACACCAAATCTCTGTTTTCTAAGTATGTTTGCAAGAAGTACGGACACATCATCAGCACCAGGGAATCCAGATTTCACCTGATTAAATGTAGTAGATCTAAATATAGAGAAGAATTTGCTACGTTTGCAACACGGAAACAACCGCAAGACAAGTTCCACACAGCCCCACCCCTCCAACGTTCCTGCTAATCAGAAAAATCCCTAGTCACGAGTATGTACTAAGTTTACCCAGGTAAAACGTTCGCTAGGGTAATATTTACCCAGGTAAGTTTGGTAAAAAATGTGCTATTTTTTAATTACCCGAGTAAATGAGAAGAGTTCCAATGGTGGAATAGGGCCTGTTCAAAAGTTTGGGGTCACTTAGAAATTTCTTTATTTTTGAAAGACAAGCAATGAAGATAACATTAAACTAATCAGAAATACACTCTCTACATTATTAATGTAGTAAACGACTATTCTAGCTGCAAACGTCTGGTTTTTAATGCAATATCTACATAGGTGTATAGAGGCCCATTTCCAGCAACCATCACTCCAGTGTTCTAATGGTTCATTGTGTTAGCTAACTGCGTTAGAAGGCTAATGGATGATTAGAAAAGCCTTGTGCAATGATGTTAGCACAGCTGAAAACAGTTTAGCTGCTTAGAGAAGCTATAAAAGTGACCTTCCTTTGAGCTAGTTGAGTATCTGGAGCATCACATTCGTGGGTTCCATCGAACCTTGTCAATGTCTCGACTATATTTTCTGTTCATTTTGCAACTCATTTGATAAATAAAAGTGTGAGTTTTCACGGAAAACACAAAATTGTCTGGGTGACCCCAAACTTTTGAACGGCAGTGTATTTTTTCTAGTTTACAGTAGGAATAGTATCAAACTAACCAGCCTCAACTGTTCCATTCTTTGGCACGCTTCCTTTGAGGTACCAGAGCAAAATGGTACGGTACAGGTCAGCTGATTGGAAAACAAAGAGCTGCTGGATGTCCTCCATTGTTGTCTTTTGTGTCGTCTTCTATGACGTCGTTCGTTGCCGGTACGATGTCACACTATGCGGCCAACGGGACTGTTCCATTGAAACGCAAGCCTGACCCAGGGCTTTACCGTTCAAACCGTAACCTAACACCAATAGATGGCATGCACTCAAAATGGCAGTGATATAATTATTGGAGAGTTTCGTAAAGTTGCTTCTCTGCCCCCCCCCCACCCATGTCCCTGCTGACATCCATGATTTCTGCCCCCATGTCTCAGACTGATTCCCAGCACTGCAGGAGGGGGGATGTACAGTCAGTGACTCATACAACAACCTCACTTCAAAAGTACCTGTACTTTCCCCATAAGACAAAGACAAAAAAGACGAGATCAAAAACACGTTGAACAGCGGCAGGATTTCACATGTTGCAAACAGGTGCTGCTTCGTGACTCTTTCTTTCCGTCCCTGTTTTCTACAACATAATCAGCATGTTTGCCTTAGTCCGTTTAGCAATCTGCTGACATGTTTGTTGTTTACATACATCAGACGTCTTCCCTTTTGCCTGCTTAGGTGATAAATCCACTGCCTTCAAACCAAACAAGGATTCCACTGGGTGTGTGCTTCACTTCACGCGGCGTCTCAGTGCTTTCATCTAAATTAGACTCTTGGGACTGAGACCAAACCGAGCCTGAAGGACGCGGCTGCATTGTGTGATTTGTCAGCTTTTCACACAGCGGCTGAGCGTCTGCGGTGGCGTGCGGACCTGCAGGTAGAGCTGGGTTCTCTGTTTCGTCTGCGTGCGGATCCAATCAGCTGACAAAAACAACACTCAACAGCACGAGGCAGCTGCGGTGCTGCGGTGCCAGGGCAAGAGCCTGGAATCAATTTACACCCAGTTATCTACGCAGGCACGCCGCTGCTATTTTATTTCGTCAATTAAGAGCTTTTTTTTTTTGGTTTGTTTTTTAAACGGGGTGAAGTCGGGTCTTGCCACTTGTGTTGCAGGGATGCAAGTACAGGCAGGACAACAACTGCTCTAAACAATTTCACAGCTCATTATGGAGTTGACGGATGGGTTAAAACAAGAAGACATTGCTAGACTCCTGTCTGGGAAACCTCATCTGCAAATATGGATCTGTTATCCTCCACAGCCGAGCAGGAAGCAGAGAGCAGGCTGCAGACCCGACTGGACGGAGGGAAAAGAAATTTTCTACTTTCAATTGCAGCTACAGAGCTGATGATTTCCTCAAGTAAACTGTGGCCTTTGGCTGCCGGCCCAATCATCCACAGTGGCTGCTCTCTGTCACTCCTTCCCCTTTGAATGTATGTGTCTGACTGTATGTGTGGAAACTCCAGCCGGTGCTGGAAACTCAGGCGTTTCTCTCTCTCTCTCTGTGTCTCTTTTCCCCAGAGGGTTGTTGTGCTACTCACATTGGAAAAGGGCTGTTTTTTAATAGACATAATAACTAGACATAATAAAAGGTTAAAGGGTTGTGGGTTAGTGTGGAGGTGTAATTCTGGCTTTCCCACTTTTAAAACTTTAATAGTAATGACAAAACAGAGGAGTATTTCATAGCTATACTTAAGAACTGTCTAAACCCGATCGTATCATGGAAAATCCACTGAACCCGACGAGGAGATATGATTTTTGTGTTCAGCTTAGCATGTCAGAATTATGCTGAACAAAATAACAATTGGCTGTATTATGTACAGTCTCTTCCTGATTTTCAGTAATCAATAATAATCCAGCCCGACTATTCCCAGTAGGCTTTCACCCAAAGATTAAAAATTCTGCACTCTGTGTCTGTAGAAGTGTAGAAGTGTGCAGTTTGTTTCCACTGCACGTCAAAGTCCTTGAGTGTTGATGACGTACAGTCAAAACATTTAACACGCCGGTGGATCGCTTGATTGTGTTTGTTTGTCAAAACCTGTTTCATGTTAATGAACAAGAATAAGAAAGTATAAAACAGTTACAGACGTGTGGACGGGTGTTGTAAAGGTGCTTCAGGGAGACGGTGCCAGTGGACCTGTACGTCCATGTGTGTAAAAGTCCTTATTCTGCTAAAATGTTCTCCGTCCATCTTGCAGGAGTAGAACGGTGGAACTGAATTCCCTGCTTTTCTTCAGACATCATTTGAGGCCTCATTTGTGCAGCGTTTCTGTCAGACGTGCTGAAGACTCATCTCTAACAACCTAACATCAGGTCTTAATTAGTGCTAATGAATTCAAATTAATGCGACTGCAGCTTTGCTCCCCCCCCCACCCCCATAAATTAAAGGAAGACTCAAAGACAAAGTGTTGTGGCCTCGGCAATAATTTGCAGCACGTTTGGGAAGTCTGTTAGCCTCAGAGTTTAAAGAAACTAATGTCAAAGCATTCATGAAGTGGATTAAGCTGGATCACTTCTATCAATTAGTCTCCACAGCAAACTTGACCTTCATCGGCCTGAAAACCGCCTATTAACCACTTCAAATCAAATTCCTCTTTAGAGCAAACACTGTGGTCACAACGTAATGGATTCGTTCCTCTCACTTCCCATGATTCTCTTCCTCGGTAGCTTTAAACGTGTCATTAGACGACCCGACTTTGACCCTTTTCCACCACGTATTAATGTGCAGTTTGGAAGAAAAACGCATTAATGCAATCAGAGCACAATCAGTGGACAAGCTCAATAAAGGCTGACTAAAATGTCTGGAATATGAGGCTGTAATCACTGTCTGTATGAAGAGTCACTTTTCTTTTCATAAAGTAAACTCTGTATTTAGAAATATAGTAGATCTGGGTGAATGGGAAAGTTCAAACTGTCACTCTAATGAGTCTAGTCCACATTAAAAGTCAACTTTTGGGCCTTTAGTGGTTTCTGTTTGGTCACGGTTGTAAAGACACTGCAGTGGCAAGATGCTAGTTAGTGCGCGGGTACTTTCCCTCGGAGCTGGTGCTGTGCTAAAGAAACTTCCTTTTCATAGAGACATGTATACACTAACAAAGTAATTGGTTTTCTACTTTTTCATGCTTTAATAACCAGCCAGAAACAAACTTCTGGTATTCGTTTCTCAGCGGTTTGTAGGGATTGGGATCCGGGCTTACCTGTCACCGATACCTGTCTTTCAATGGTCAACATTGTCTTTCAATGGGAGTATCATGGATAAACAATACCACAATCAACATCTATGCTACATCAATTCTAACTTGGAGAATCAGAAACAGTTTGCCAACCCAATGATGAAGCTGGTGTTTCTACATTTCTATACATTTCTAGCACAGCTTTACTCGACTTGATTTGGTATCACATACGTCATTTTCCACAACTTCATAGTTCCTTCTCGACATGGGCAAGGTCGTATTAGCACGGCTACATGAAACAGCTGTTTTTATACGCCACTAAAACAAACACACATACTAGTGACAGTCAAAACACTTCTTTTCTTTGTCCTGAATCATTTTTCTCAGTTTTATAAAAAGATTAGTTCACTGAATGGTTCAGAACTTCCTGCATGACCGGAGCACAGACTCCACTGAACTGAAATACGGCTGAACGGCTTGTGATTGGGCTCACCATCTCCGTCTTTCAGCAGTGCTGTCACTAAATACACCAGACTCCTCTGTTAAATATGGAGATTTCACAAATGTCCTTGTTAAATGTTGGAGATTAACGCACGTTTTCAGGATTTTGAAGTCTTTTTAACTGATCTACAGTTCGGCATCGTTCGGTTTGATTCTTGAGTCGGACGTCGCGCTCATGACTCTTCCAGTGACGACGATCTCTGACCAATCAGTGGCCGGCAGTCTGTCCACGTCACATTTTAGTATCGGCTCAGCTCAGTTGGAACCTCAACAGAGCAGGTACTAAGAAAAAAAAAGTATTTTTCCTAACGGAAAAGAAAAAAAAATATCAATCCAAGCCTTGCAAGAACTGTATAATGGAAAAGCGCAATTAGCTACACTTCATTATGTGTAAACATTTAGGTAACACTTACAACCCGACAAAACTGACAAACAGAACACACTAAAAACATAAAGAAAGCATGGCTGCCTCAGCAAAGCTAACATTTACCAAAGCTAATGCTGGATAAAGCTGTTACTAACAACGGTGGTTTTCTCTGTAAAGCCTGGAGGCTCCAACAGTGATGAAAGGCAAACCATAAATGTGTAGCTGTTTATTCCACACACTTGAGAATTTTTAAATGTATGAGCGTTGGTCAAAAAACAGCCACATCAGTCAGCCTCAACGGCATCACTCAGGGAAAAGAAAACACAAAATAACAGCTGATGTCACAGAGCTGTCGCCAAGTTTAATATCCGAGATTTACAGCCCTTCACTGCAGAGGAGTAATTATGATAAAAATAAGTCAGAGAAAAATAATCCAGTTCACTGGTTTCAACAGAAGAGCCTGCCCTCTGGTGGTGAGATAAGAAGCACAGCATAACAACACCTACTAACAAATTATAATAAAGAATCAACAAGAGTATAGATAAGCAGCAATATCCCTAAGCAGTATCAATATTAGCAAATCTAAATTAAAATTATTTAACGATTTACATGCTAAATAACCTAATGTACAATATCAATAAGTCAGACGCCAGTCCAACTGGAGAGTCTGCCCTCTGGTGGTAAAGAAGCTCTTTACGACAACTTTAAGTCATAAAATATTGCAGTGTCAGCCACGTTACCACGTGACCTTAACCATTAAGAGTTAACACCTAACTCTAACCTTAACCTAACCACAATTTTAAATCTTCAGAAATGAGGTTCTGCCTCATTAGGACCACATTGTGGTCCCTATGAGGACTACTGGTCCTGACAAGGTCAGTGTTTATGAGAGAAAAGTTCACACACATCAGTTCACACACACACACACACACATCACAACAGTTTGTGCAGTATGATTTGTACAGTCAGCTGTAGATGAAAGTTGCTGCCACTGCACCACAGTTTGTGTAATCCCTAATTCCAGCTTCGCACCCCGACAGCTTTTTTTTTCTCTCTCGCTTTAAGCTGGTTCATTTTCAACTTTTTATTCCCCTCCTTAAATCTGTACGACCAAAACCGGGCATAAAATCTAATGTCACAATTATCCTGACCAATATAATTCACTATATTCCTGCAATAACTGGAGGTGAAAATAGCCTTAATCTCTGAAAATGTCTCCAAAATGCACTGAGATCAAATTATCTTTTATTTCCATAAGAAACCAATAGTTATAGAGTGAACAGAAGAATGTTTTTTTGTGCATATTTTAGTGGCAAATAAGAATCTCAGTTATAGATCATGTGGTCCTGGAATGACTGGAGAGATGCAGGCTCCCCCTAGTGGCACAAAATAAACCACTAGGACTGTATGTTAGCCAGTTATATGGAGTTTATGACAAGATTTTTATATCATGCTTTAGTTCAAAAATAAGCAAAAAATAGATTTTAAAAGTAATTTTACCACATAATAATAATAATAATAATAATAAGAGGGGAAAAAAGGCCATGAATAGGTCAGATAAAGTCTATCAAGTACGATAGATAGATAAGATAGATAGATAGATAGATAGATAGATAGATAGATAGATAGATAGATACTTTATCATAACTTCATCTATAATCATAAATTACACGTGGAGTTCCCCAGGGCTCAATCACTGGGACCCTTTACATTCAGTCCTGACAGATGGACAGATTTCATGCAATGACGGAAATTTATAAATAAATTTGCTGTGACATGAGAATGAAAGTAGTTCATTTCACTACAGAAGAAAATAAATAACACCTGCATTTAAGCAATGCTATAATGACCATACTGTACAATTATTTCTCAGTCACTTTATTGGAACATATCCTGATAATATGGAGAAACACATATGCAGTTTGAAAATAACATCTTTTTTTTCAGAAAAAAAAACAAACAACAAAAATGCTTGTATAATATCAAATAATTAGTGTGAGCTACATTTCCACTTGAACAATAACACAACCATGGCTCTTTAAAACCTGGAATGGAACCCTAATGTTATTGGTCAAACCTGTGTTTCTCCTACTATTTCATGCCAACAAATAGCTGCTGTGAAAAAGGTCTATTATACCTGGTTTACTCCAGACATGTTGGAGCATTACATACACATGTTGCACAAGTTCAACTCACTGACAGGTTGATCATATAGTAGAAGACTGACTTTTAGTCACATCTTTTCAATCTAAACGCCAACGATCACAAAACGGACATAAAAACAACAAAGCTGCTGGTGGCCTAAGACTTATGCACAGGACTGTGTATATCGGCAAAAAGTCCAATATCATGTGTCCTCATTTTACAGTCTGTGTTCAGTGATATTTATAAACTGTATCACATTTCACGTTTTTTTCCTTCCATTGATTTAAACCAATACCGACACCGATACTGTTACAGAGTACGATATTGGCTCATCCCAACTAAAAAGTGAGCTTGTTAAACTTTTATTTTTATTCTGGTCTCAGCTGCTTGTGCAACCTTCTGCTGTTTCCAGAGGAAGTCACTCAGATCAAATTTTGTTCCACAAGAATGCCATCCTCCTCTTCCTCCTCCTCATCATTATCACCATCACTGTCACTCTACCTCAGCCTGCTCCTGCTCTTTGTTAGAGCCTCCTCCTCATCATCATCATCATCATCATCATGTCATCCCCTCTGGAGGACACTGAAGGTAATGAGCGAGAGAGACACAGCAATGAGGCGTCTTCACTTAATCAGCACACTAAAGCTCACATTCCCACAAAAACTGAAATCACCAACAGCTGCCCGAATTACGCTCGAGTTCCATCGCAAATGAAGACAGAAGGGCCAGCGTTTAATAGGCAGGTACGCGGCCGCGTTAGTGTAAAAAAAAAAAAAAATCATTATCAGGATGTCATCGTGAATAATTCAGACATCAGGAAGACTCAACGCCACGAGGGACGACTGTCGAGTTAATGATACAGAAATAAACTGAAGTTATTTTCACATGACTTCATGTTCTTACTGTAAGTTAAAGCAGCACACGTTGAAATTAAAGCTGCAGTACGTAGATCAGGAGGGTCACGGCAACAGCTGACCCTCTGTTGTTGTCATTTGTTATTTTTGCATTTATTGTCCAACGTTACTTTATTATTTTGCCTCTTTAGGAGTTTTTTTTTTTTTTAACACATTGGCATTGTTGCCAGTAACGATTTTCGGCATTGATCAATATAAATTTTTTTTGTGTCCAAATCCGATACTTTATCGCACGTCATGACACTAAAATAATTGCAGGGAATTTCCATGGTTGGACAATCATAAGGAGGGGAAACTTAATATTTCAAATAAATCACTTTAGGTGTGTGAAACTTTGAATGATGTGGTCAACCTGAAGCTCCGCCCCCTGCTTATAACCACGCCCACATATAATCCCGCCTCCCCATGCAGTTTACGTAACCTTAAGCCTTATCACGTGATACTAATCTGTTTTTTATTAACAGTCTTTTGCTTCTTGTGTGGTTCAACAACTTGAAGTTCCCGCCCCTGCATATAATCCCGCCTCACCTTGTAGCCCCGCCCCCTCTCTTGAAGTCTGCAACATGCCACAAGAGGGAGCCTTCATCTTTCCAGTCATCTCAGAACCTCGTGATTTGAAAAGATTCTTTTGTGGTGATGTCGTTGATGTTTGTAGCAACATTAGCAACATTAATCCACCTGTTTCTGCACTTATTTGTCTGTATTTGTGCAAATTCTCAGATTAAGATTAAGAATGTAGATTAAGAATGTAAAGAAAATACAAAAGCATAATATTTACACTTATCACAGTAACATCTTATAAATTTTCTATCATACTTGATAGAGGAGTTGTAGCCAATAGGAGGCGCCCTCTCACTGGGTCAAAGTTTCCCATGATAGAACAGAATTTTCCTGCTTAGTGCACATTTAAGATTGAGATACCAAAATTAAACAATAGTGAGTTTTTAAATGTGTTTTTTTTTTCTCTTTCTGGCTCCAGTTTGTTAAATTTCCTTGTGTCAAGCCAAAAAATACATGCAAATAAAAATGTCTAAATTTCTCTGACTGAGTTACACTCGTGGTTCAGGCTGAAAAATGTGATGTGCTGTAGTTAATAACTTTGATTTACATGGACAGTAAAAATAACAGGGATGAGATGCTGGAGACCTGGATCTGAACACGACGACAGATGAGAAGCAGAAAAGCTGCTGCTGCTCTGAGTGACCTGATGGTGGAGGGAACTGTGCACTTGTTTCCTCTGGAGGAGGAGGAAGAGGAGGAGGAGGAGGAGGAAGGACAGGAGGAGCTGCAGGCACATTACTGCTGCCTCACTTCTCTCTCACACACACACACACACACACACACACACACACACACACACACACACACAGGTTTCCATGACTTCAGAGGACACTGCATTGACTTCCATTCATTTTCTGGAGACTTACTCTAACCTTAGCCATAATAACTCGTGTCCTAACCCTGACCTTAAAATGTAATAATTTACATTATGGAGACTTGATTTTGTCCTAGTGTGACTGTAAACAGATTTAGGTCCCCACAACATAATGAATACCAGCCACACACACACACCTGTATATATATCACACACTGAGTTCAGCTCCATCAGAAAACAAACCAACCATTAATCGATTACTGAATCAATCATCAACTATTTTGATTATCAATGTATAGATTTTTCAGCTTCTTATATGTGAACAAACAAAGACATCATTAAAACTGAATTATTTTGTGTATGTGGACAAAACAAGACATTTGAAAACATTTCATTTCCAGGTTTGGGAAAAAAATAATCCAATAATCAAATGACTTACTGATGAAGAAATAAGAAGAAATAATTTCAGCCCTGATACTAATCAATACTAAAACATTTCACTGGTTCACAAAAATTTTTGCAATACTATCAATTATCCCGATACACGAGTGATGATATATTGCGATATATATCGCGAGACTAGAAATAACAACATTACAGGTGCAAACAAGATAAAATTTTCATTGTCAAACTTTGTTAAACTTCTATTAAAATCTCCAGCTGCAGAGAAAAATAAAACTTATTAGTTGCATTAATCACCAGAGACGTCGCGACACGATACTGTCACGATATTATACTATCACCATATTGAAAATATGTACAGTATTTACTAATTGCGAAATCATATACTGCGATATACTCAAGTGAGCACTTGGCACCATCTAGTGGACTTTATTTTTACTTTATTTGTAACATCAGTTAAAAAGATATATGCTATAAAAAAATCAATACTTGTGTCTCAAAAAGTCTGATATTTCACTGTATCAATGTATTCCCCCCCCCCCCCAACCTCAACTGTTACAGTTAAAAGATTCAACTTAAACATTATATTGTTAATGATGTCACTGCAGTAAGAATGAAATTACGGCTACTTTATACTGTTATGTAACTAACAATTATATTCATAATCAATTAATCTGTCGTTTATTTACTGTTGCTTCCACAGAAGTGCAAAAATGAAGATTTTCTTTGTCACCTGGAGCAAAGAAACCAGAGAATAATGACTTTAAAGAAGCTAAAAAAAAATCAGAAAACTTGTTTTAATTTTATATTTATTTTTTTCATATTTATATATTTAAAAAAAACAGTAAAAAACAGTAGTGAATTGTTGCCTTAATACAGATGTTGCTGTGTGTTAATAAGGTTACATGAACCTGCCAGTGATGGCATTAAGCAGCTCTTAACAGTTTGGCATAATTATGTTATATATTATATTAATGTATGTTGGGTTTATTTTCAGAATTTTCAGAACACTCGATTCCCCGTGGTACCGAGTATTGGAGGATTTACCGGGTTATCGGTACCGAGTTTGGAATTCTGGTCAAGTGTCAACTCCAGTGTTGTTGCAGCATCTCGAGCTAAAGACCAAAACTCATCATCATCAGCAGCAGCAGCAGAGATTTAAAGTAACGAGTGGAAACTGTCCGTGGATTTCAGTCCCGGCTGCACGCGGCGGTGCGCGCTGGAGCCGCAGCCGCCGTCCGCGCGCACTGACCGGCGGAGTCACACTTACCTTTGCCCCTGAAGTGGTTACAGCCTGGACACGCGGCACGCGATCAGTCCGGTCCAGCAAGCACGGAAAAACACGGAGCGAGACCGTGTCCACTCCACAGTTACACACACACACACACACACCTGTGGCTCCCAGCGGCAAAATGACCCACTGTGGATGCACCAACACACACACACACACACACACTCACGTGAAGGTGTTAAAGAGTCCACACCGACCTGTGTCACTTATCCCGGGTCTAATCCAGGAGCCGCAGAGTCGCAGGGCTCGGTTCAGTCAGAGATGGAGCGCAGCGCGGTTCATGTGTTCACCGGTGTCAGAGTGACGAGACGCGGTCAGTGTCTCTGTCAGAGGCGCGCGACGCTGCGCCGCCTCTATTTACTCCAGCTGGAGGCTGGGCACGCCCACTGCGCGCGCGCACAGACACACGTGTGTGTGTGTGTGTGTGTGTGTGTGTGTGTGCGTGTACCCGGTATTCCTTCTGTTGTGGGGACCTGAATCTGTTTACAGTCACATTATGGGGACTTGTCTTCGTTATGGGGACAAAAAACAAGTCCACATAATTCTGGTCAAGGTTAGAGTAAGTCACGAGGAAATGAATGGAAGTCAATGCAATGTCCTCTGAAGTCATGGAAACCAGTGTGTGTGTGTGTGTGTGTGCTTGTATTTGTAGCCGTGTGAGGACCAAAAATTGTATAAACCCTTCAGACTGAGGACATTTGGTCTGGTCCTCGCAACTTTAAAGGGCTTTTTCCAGGGTTAAGACCTGGTTTTAGGGTTAGGGTTAGAATTGGGTTTAGGTTATTGTTAGAGTTAGGGTTAGGGCAGTATTAATTACGGTCAAGGTTAGAGTAAGAAATTAATGTAAGTCAATGCAAATGTCCTCCGAAATCATGGAAACCCGTGTGTCAACCACAAATAAAGGCTAACAACCACCAGTGTAAGTAAACGTTCTCCACTGTCACATCAGAAAGACTGTTTCCATACACGTGATAAGCAGCAGGGGGTCAGATCCAGTCAGTCTGTCGGGTTTTGCGACATAACGCTCCATCTTTATTGGATTTAAAGTTCGCAGCAAACTATTCATTTTAGCAGAAGCTTTGTCCGGCCAACATGGAGGTGTAAACAAACCAAGTCACATGACCTCTGCAGCTCCACCTTCTTCCTAGGTTGCGCGAACTATGGGGGCGCTGTTCGTCATTTTTCCATGACAAATGGACACTAAACACCAATGGAAACATGTGCGAACAGTCATACTGTAACAGTCGAACAGTTAGACATCAAACAGCAGGATGTCATCGTTCCTCTGCTTCTACTACACAGTCAGAATTTAAAGTTGACATTAAAACCGTCAAGCTAACAGCAAAGGCGACAAAATACAACCAGGTTTTGTGTTAAACTGGACTCGGTTAGTGTTAAAACAACACTGACACTAAATAACACAATTACACTGAATGTATTTCCCAGTAATTATTGTGTTAAATGGTAAAATGTCTCTGTCTCAACGTCTGATATGTGGCTTATGTTATATTGGGAATATAATATGGGTTTATGAGACTTGCAAATCATTGAGTTCTGTTTTTATTTACCTTTTACACAGCGTGGAAGACAAAGAGACAAGGGAGAGTCTTCGTGTCACTGGGTTTTATTGTCAACATGAGTTGATTTTCAAACTGCAGGATGTTCATGTGCTGCAGGAACAGCATCATCCTGAAGCAACGCAGCTGTTTAATCCATTAACCTAAAACCATTACCCTTAACCATCACCAGAAAAACCTAAACCAAACCTTAGAACAGAAGTCTGAAACTGAAATGACCTGGAGGCCAATGAGTCCAATGAGTCAAGAGAAACAAAGGAATGAAAATAAAAATGATTACACAATATTCCATCTTGATGCTGCAATAACAACATTCATGACAATATTGCACCAAAATTTAAAGTAAACATGTTGTTTTGATATGGAATGAATGTACAAGCAACAAAAATAGAGAGAGATTAAAAATAATCAAAGATGAAGTAGATAATATATGTAATTAGACTGTTAAACACCATTATCTATTCAGTCAGTACAATACTAATGTAAATTATTCTACTTTTTATACTCGGATGCACTTTAATCTTTTTAATCTACTCTTTTTACAATTTTGGTTTTTAATCTTGTTTCTGTTTTTTGTATATATTCAGTCATCTGTGCATCTGAGATGTTGTTGACTAAATGTCAATAAAGGAATCTGAATTAAAGCAGTGACACCAAAGTTTTTATTATTATTATTATAAAAGTATTGCTTACATTAGGAATAGGAAGAGAAAATTATGAGCTATGTTTTCATTAAAACATGAAATCAAGTGTTGGGCCACAGGTTTATAGATCTCTGCCTTATAACTTAATCCTCAAATAAAGAAACTTTAAAGTGATGAGGACAAGACAAAATGTCCTCACACTCTGCTCCACACACAGAGAGTGTATGGAAAACCCACTAATCCTCCAAATGGACGGATAAAACACTTCGGTGTGTGACTGCGCTTCAGGATGTGACAGGGAGGTGTCGCCCTTGTCAGCAGGTCAAAGTCATTTGTCAGTGAGTTCCACTTTTCACGTCAGACTCTCACTTCAGGAAGTCACTTTCTCTGACAGCGTTTTCTTCGGCTGATCACACACACACACGCATGCTGGTCTTACTGTCTTTATGTGGACTCATAGACATAACACAGTCCATAGCCCCTTACCCTAACCATCACAACTAGATGCCTAACTCTTACTCTAACCCTAACCCTAAATCTGGGTCTTAACCCTGAAAAAGTGAGGGATGAAGAAAAAGTGAGGTCCAGACAAAATGTCCTCACTTTGTCAAAATGTCCTCACTTTGTAGGTGTTCATACGTTTTTTTGGTCCTCACTTAGCAACAGTACAAGAACACACACACACGTTTGAGCTTCTATCACAGTGAGGACCCTCATAGACATAATACATTCCCTAGCCCCTTACCCTAACCTTAACCATCACAACTAGATGCCTAACTCTTAACCTGACCTAAAGCCAATTCTAACCCTAACCCTAAATCCAGGTCTTAACCCTGAAAAAGTGAGGGGCGAAAAAAAGTGAGGACCAGACAAAATGTCCTCACTTTGTAGGTGTTTATACGTTTTTTTGGTCCTCACTTAGCAACAGTACAAGAACACACACACACGTTTGAGCTTCTATCACAGTGAGGACCCTCATAGACATAATACATTCCCTAGCCCCTTACCCTAACCTTAACCATCACAAGATGCCTAACTCTTACCCTGAAAAAGTGAGGGGTGAAAAAAAGTGAGGACCCGACAAAATGTCCTCACTTTGTCAAAATGTCCTCACTTTGTAGGTGTTTATACATTTTTTTGGTCCTCACTTAGCAACAGTACAAGAACACACACATTTGAGCTTCTATCAAAGTGAGGACCCTCATAGACATAACACAGTCCATAGCCCCTTACCCTAACCATCACAACTAGATGCCTAACTCTTACTCTTACCCTAACCCTAAATCTGGGTCTTAACCCTGAAAAAGTGAGAGGTGAAAAAAAAGTGAGGACCAGACAAAATGTCCTCACTTTGTCAAAATGTCCTCACTTTGTAGGTGTTTATACGTTTTTTTGGTCCTCACTTAGCAACAGTACAAGAACACACACAGTAAGTACCTGGACGTTAAATGTCCTGTCACAAGAGACTCCACAATATCTTAAAGGTAGGAGATTATTTTCTGTAGCAATTTTTACCGTGTTACTTAAAATCCTCGATCTTTGCCAATTAATTTATTAATCCACTGTCAAAGAAATTACATTTTCTCAGTCACCTGTGGAGCAGACAGGACTGTAAAAACGCCATCCAAACATGATGAACGGCCCGAACTAAATAACTGGATCGAGATCGAGATTGACAACATCAGAGCTCACACTGGTTTGTAGAGTTTAGAATCTTCCAGAACCGAGACCGGACAGATTTACTGCCACCTTCCTCGGGCTCACGATCATGTTTTCCAAAAACGTCTGGACCGACAGTCCTGAAAAGTCACCGCTGTGTTGTCCCTTCTCACAGCATTGTCCACACATATACACATGTCCCCACTGTCCAAACACAAACCTACACCCATGGCTATAACGACCCACTTTATGTTTTTGAGGAAAAACTACTGGCAAGAAAAAGGCTGGTGCAGATCGAGACCAGATCCAAGACCGGAGTGAACATCGGGGCCGAGTTTGACCCCAGTGGAGACAAGTGAAAGTCCAGAAAGTGGAGCCACTGTGGTTGTGTTTCTGTTTCTACTGGCCAGTCCAAAGTGCTGTACAGTAACATTAAAATACAGTAAAACACAAGTTAATTAAATAAAATAAATAGTAAAAAACTAAAGTGCCCATGAATCCATGTGAACTCAATGCTCTTCCGGTGTTCTGGAGGCGTGGCTTCAGAGGGGAAGGGGCGTGGCTTCAGAGGGAAGTCTGAGGAAAGACTTTTGAATTCAAAATATAACCTACTCAAAGTTTTTCCAGAATCTCCCACTTTTTGTGACTTTGCTGTTTTAAAATCCTTCATTCACATTTTCTGCAATGACAGAATCCCACCACACGAGGCAGCAGACGACCAGCAGCTCCAGGTGTGCAAAAAAATTTATTAAACATCAAACGGTACTAAAAGAGACAAAAGTATGAAACTTATTTGTACATGTTTACATTTGTTACTGTAAAAATCCTTAAAGACAGGATTTATTTTTAAAAATTTGTTTGTTTGTTTCTTCTTCTTCTTGTTCTTTTTGTTCTTCTTGTTCTTGTTCTCCAAGGAACATTTGTAGAAATGATAACTTCACTTTGGAGCTGCAGGGACACTGCTGCTGATGATAATGATGATGCTACTGCTGATGATAATGATGATGATGATGATGTTGCTGCTGCTGATGATGTTGCTGCTGCTTGATGATGATGATGTTGCTGCTGCTTGATGATGATGATGTTGCTGATGATGATGATGTTGCTGCTGCTGATGATGTTGCTGCTGCTGCTGATGATGTTGCTGCTGCTGCTGATGATGTTGCTGCTGCTGATGTTGCTGCTGCTGATGATGATGATGTTGATGATGATGGTGCTGCTGATGCTGATAATGATGATGCTGCTGATGATGATAATGATGATGCTGCTGCTGCTGATGATGATAATGATGATGTTGCTGCTGATGATGATGATAATGATGATGTTGCTGCTGATGATGGTGATATGTTGCTGCTGATGATGGTGATATGATGCTGCTGCTGCTGATGATGATGTTGCTGCTGCTGATGATGATGTTGCTGCTGCTGATGATGATGTTGCTGCTGATGATGTTGCTGCTGATGATGTTGCTGCTGTTGCTGATGATGTTGCTGCTGCTGTTGTTGATGATGGTGATGATGATGATGCTGATGATAATGTTGTTGCTGTTGCTGATGCTGCTGCTTCCATTGTTGCTGCTTTTGCTGTTGATGATGCTGCTGCTGATGATGATGTTGCTGCTGCTGCTGCTGTTGATGTTGTTGCTGCTTTTGCTGCTGATGATGTTGTTGCTGCTGCTGATGATGATGTTGTTGCTGCTGCTGATGATGATGTTGTTGCTGCTGCTGATGATGTTGTTGCTGCTGCTGATGATGTTGCTGCTGCTGATGATGTTGTTGCTGCTGATGATGTTGTTGCTGCTGCTGATGATGTTGCTGCTGCTGATGATGTTGTTGCTGCTGATGATGATGCTGCTGCTGCTGATGATGATGATAATGATGATGTTGCTGCTGATGATGGTGATATGTTGCTGCTGATGATGGTGATATGATGCTGCTGATGATGGTGATATGATGCTGCTGATGATGGTGATATGATGCTGCTGATGATGGTGATATGATGCTGCTGATGATGATGTTGCTGCTGCTGATGATGTTGCTGCTGTTGCTGATGATGTTGCTGCTGCTGTTGTTGATGATGGTGATGATGATGCTGATGATAATGTTGTTGCTGTTGCTGATGCTGCTGCTTCCATTGTTGCTGCTTTTGCTGTTGATGATGCTGCTGCTGATGATGATGTTGCTGCTGCTGCTGATGATGATGTTGCTGCTGCTGCTGCTGTTGATGTTGTTGCTGCTTTTGCTGTTGATGATGTTGCTGCTGCTGCTGATGATGATGTTGTTGCTGCTGCTGATGATGTTGTTGCTGCTGCTGATGATGTTGTTGCTGCTGCTGATGATGTTGTTGCTGCTGATGATGATGATGTTGCTGCTGCTGATGATGATGTTGCTGCTGCTGATGATGATGTTGCTGCTGCTGCTGTTGTTGTTGTTGATGATGATGATGATGCTGTTGTTGCTGTTGATGATAATGTTGCTACTGTTGTTGCTGCTGCTGATGATGATGATAATGATGATGTTGCTGCTGATGATGATGATAATGATGATGTTGCTGCTGCTGAGTCCAGACTGTTCTTCCTAGTCTTTCAGTCGAGCACATTACAAAAATACAAACGTCCTCCTCTGTTTTCTGTCACCGCACAAGAAAAATCACACAAACAAAACAAAACAAAACAGCAGCAGTGAGTGAAAAACAAATATACTGTTCGTGTGCAAAATTAGGTTAGAGTAATATATTAAAATAACATTTTTTCAACAGAAGAGGATTAGGGACACATGTAAACAAAAACAAAATATTATTTTCTCAGAATTAATAATGTTTCTTGTTATTAATCTAATATTTTAATGAAGCCCTGATACCAGATGTCTGCAACGTTTAGTATTAGCAGAACAGTTTTTATTTTTTTTCCCCTCCAAAATAAATTTAATCTGGAGCCACAAAGGCCCATAAAATGATAATATCATGTATAAAATGTTTTATATAGATATAACATATATAAAAGAACTATAGCTTGTTACATTTATGAAATTTAAGAAACACAAAAAGAAAAGGTGGACATTTCATTAATGCATTTTACCTGTTCACAAAAGAAAAACACCAAACTCACATGAAGTGTCGTGTTGGTCAACTTTGAAATGCAGAATTACTGTAAGAAAACCCGCTGTCATAATTCTGTGGATATAAAGATGAACTGGACTCTTCGTATGCACGTCTTCATTGAAGTCCTGGGGACAAATTAGCACATTTCAAACACAAGTTTGTTGGATTTGGGGGCGTTTTGACGCAGACGTAAGATGTGACGCATATTTTAGTGGAAGAAACGGAAGAAACCACTTTTATTTATCGCCTTGCTCCCTAAAAAAAAATAGAAATTCACTTTGAAAGAATTTGGAAAATAAACTGTTGTTTTCTCATAGATAGAGGGAGCCACTGTGGCAGCACTGAAGAGCCACGTGTGGTTCTAGAGCCGCAGGTTGGAGACCCTGCCTTATACACTGCTTATAATGTGGTGTCTTTAATGAAGGTTAAGTTATGTGATATGTCTAATAAGGCCCTGCCATCATATTATATTATTATAAAGTACGTTTAGCTGATGGAAGGAGGAGAATCTGTCAGATTTTTTAAATGACAACCAGAATATTTTTTAACTTTATTTTTCTTTGTACCACTGTCCATTTTATGCATTAGACATGTCAGTCTTATTTATAAAACCCAACATTACAAACACAATTTGTCTTGAAGAAACTCCAGAAAAACCCTCGTACAGGGGACAGAGAGTCCTGACGAACAGATTCCTCTGTCAGGACAGACAGACGGACGGACAGTAGGTGTCACATGTGCAGAAATAAGAGGAAAGAGGAGAAGATACAGACCAGGAGCATTTTAAAAAACAATAGCATGAATAACAATCACCATCATCATCTCATCCTTTGGTTCCAGCTCCTCATATGACCTTCAGACTGTGTGGACTTCAGGGACTCAAAAGTCCAGGAAGGTGGATTAGAGGACGAAGACTGTCCGATTCTTAAACAAAAGAAGAAGAAGAAGAAGAAGAAGAAGAAGAAGAAGACTGTCCGATTCTTAAACAAAAGAAGAAGAAGACTGTCCGATTCTTAAACAGAAGAAGAAGAAGACTGTCCGATTCTTAAACAAAAGAAGAAGAAGAAGAAGAAGAAGACTACTGTCCGATTCTTAAACAAAAGAAGAAGAAGACTGTCCGATTCTTAAACAGAAGAAGAAGACGACTGTCCGATTCTTAAACAGAAGAAGAAGAAGACTGTCCGATTCTTAAACAGAAGAAGAAGAAGACTGTCCGATTCTTAAACAGAAGAAGAAGACTGTCCGATTCTTAAACAGAAGAAAAAGAAGACTGTCCGATTCTTAAACAAAAGAAGAAGAAGACTGTCCGATTCTTAAAAAGAAGAAGATGATAACTGTCCGATTCTTAAACAAAAGAAGAAGACTGTCCGATTCTTAAACAGAAGAAGAAGAAGAAGACTGTCCGATTCTTAAACAAAAGAAGAAGAAGAAAACTGTCCGATTCTTAAACAAAAGAAGAAGAAGAAGACTGTCCGATTCTTAAACAAAAGAAGAAGAAGAAGACTGTCCGATTCTTAAACAAAAGAAGAAGAAGACTGTCCGATTCTTAAACAAAAGAAGAAGAAAAAGAAGACTGTCCGATTCTTAAACAAAAGAAGAAGAAGACTGTCCGATTCTTAAACAAAAGAAGAAGAAGACTGTCCGATTCTTAAAAAGAAGAAGATGATGACTGTCCGATTCTTAAACAAAAGAAGAAGACTGTCCGATTCTTGAACAAAAGAAGAAGAAGACTGTCCGATTCTTAAAAAGAAGAAGATGATGACTGTCCGATTCTTAAACAAAAGAAGAAGAAGACTGTCCGATTCTTAAACAGAAGAAGAAGAAGAAGACTGTCCGATTCTTAAACAGAAGAAGAAGATGATGACTGTCCGATTCTTAAACAAAAGAAGAAGAAGACTGTCCGATTCTTAAAAAGAAGAAGATGATGACTGTCCGATTCTTAAACAAAAGAAGAAGAAGACTGTCCGATTCTTAAACAAAAGAAGAAGAAGACTGTCCGATTCTTAAACAAAAGAAGAAGAAGAAGAAGACTGTCCGATTCTTAAACAGAAGAAGAAGAAGAAGAAGACTGTCCGATTCTTAAACAGAAGAAGACTGACGTGAGGCATCAACATGGCTGACGTGATGTTACCACAACAACAATCAACCGCGAGGACGTTAGTTCACCTCGTGATCCCACCAATCGGAGCTTAAGCCGATAAAAACTCAGAACTGCCAAGAAAACTCTCCCACTGGGCCAAAATTTGCTTAAAGCCACTTTTAAATGGGCCTTTATTCCAGTGGGAATGAGGTTTAAGTGTTGCCTTGTTGATAAAAGCCTGTGTCAGACGTGGATTTGGCTTAAAACAAACACTGTGTTGAAGCACAAACTGGTTCTTAAGTGTCTCTGGTACCAGAACACTTCCTACGATCCAAAACTCAAGTCTCCCTCTTCTGCGTCTGACAAAACCTTTGGAGTCGTTTCAAAATAATAAAAATAAAGTGACAAAAATAGAAAGAGATGATGAAAGACAGCGATCTTGGCGTCGAGGTGGCGGTTCGTGCCCGGACTGGACTGATTTTGCGGACACACCCTCCACCGTGTCCCTCGACCCACTGGGCAGATGAAACGAAGATGATGTGGAGCTGCAGCATCTGGATCACACGCTGGCACCGACGCGACGTTCAGCGCCAGAATTATTACAGACATTTCCGCATAAGTGAGGGAAGAAATGGGACAGAAGCTCAGTGAAAACCTCAGGAAGTTTTCTATCAATTCAAACAGTTAAAACTGGTGGATGAAATGTGACACAAACTAAAAATCTCCTGTGGATTAACGAGAAACACATGTTGATCCGAGTTTTCCCCTAAAAATCAATAAATAAATAGATAAAAGTCATTGAGGTTTTTTTTTTTTTTTTTTTAAGATCTCCATGAATATTTGCGATTCCTTAATTCCTGCCAATGTTTTATGAAACAGCAAATTTATTCCAACAGACGTTTGGCAAACTTTGATGAGTTTTATGACATTTAATTTTTACGCTTCTTTTTAATCAACATATTATATTTTTGAAAGACAAATTAAATAAAATAAATAGTAAAAAACTAAAGTGCCCATGAATCCATGTGAACTCAACGCTCTTCGTGAACCACCGGTGTTCTGGAGGCGTGGCTTCAGAGGGGAAGGGGCGTGGCTTCAGAGGGAAGTCTGAGGAAAGACTTTTGAATTCAAAATATAACCTACTCAAAGTTTTTCCATTTTCTGCAATGACAGAATCTCACCACACGAGGCAGCAGACGACCAGCAGCTCCAGGTGTGCAAAAATTTTTATTAAACATCAAACGGTACTAAAAGAAACAAAAGTATGAAAAATGACCTTTTTTTTTTACTGTCAAAACATTTTTAAACCCGGGTTATGTGATTTTTGACTAGTACAAACAGTTTAAATGACTTTAAGGTAACCAGGTTTTTAAATCCAATCCACCTTCGATTGTGTTCTTCGACCTGTGTTCATGTAAACCTGATCATTCCTTCTTTATCACTTCATTTATGGCATTAGTGCAAAGCTAAAAAGCACATTCATCTTCCATCTGTTCACATTTTGTTTATACATAACATATATAAAATGTGTGAAGAGGAGAAAGGTCAACATTTGCTTTACAGGGATTTTCAGGAATAAAAAACAACAGAATATTGATTATTTTGAATTGGGTTCAGTTCAGTATATGTAGCTTTGGTTCAGTGACTGCACTGTTTTATAGAAGTGAAGGATGAAAGTGTGACTGTGACTCAGAAACCCTTCCTGTTGCTTCACATAATATTTTTACTCTGAATTGTTTATTTTCCATGAGAGAAGAAAGATGTGCCGTGTTTGCTCTTTGCTTTGTTAAAGTTAATTTAATGTTGTTTTATGTTTACTTTTACTGCAACAGTTTGTCACATACATGTTAATTATATTAAGTTGGTTAGCATCATTGTCCAATGTGTGTGTTTTTGTATTTGTCGCCTCTTTAGGACCTCTTTCTGTCATAAACACTGACCTTGTCAGGACCAGTAGTCCTCATGGAGACCAAAATCTGGTCCTAATGAGGCAGAAGCTCATTTCTGAGGAACTGGTTAAGTTTATAACCAATTAATTATGGTTTGGTTAAGATTAGACATGAGTTAAGGTTAGTGATGAGGCTTTGCTTGGTCTGTCCAAATGAATGGAAGTCAATGCAGAAGAGTAGCTGCACAAACCCATGTGTGTGTGTGTGTGTGTGTGTGCGTGAGAACGTGCATTGAAGGGGTTGAAGGAAGTTGAAATGTGGAACAACAAACATCTGAGCATGTGGAGAAAAAGACAAAGCAGAGGCAGCAGAAGGAGCAGCAGCAACAGCAGAGGAAGAACTAGCAGAAGAAGCAGCAGCAAATCTAATAAAACAGAATAATAAACAGAATAAGTCTTGTGTATCCATGCATCCTTTATTCCATTATAAGCATTAAAACATTGTGCTGCCTTCACACAAAAACCATCACATGTAGAATCATCTGATTCAGATTTAAGGCTCATTCATCTTTTTTTTTTTTTTTTTTTTTTTATCTTTTTGTCAACACACTATTACAAAAAAAATAAACAAAAACAAATCGGACTCTACTCGCCTCTCGTTTCATTTGCATATTATGAATCCAGTGTTAAAATCAAAGAAACTAGAACGAGCCCCGCGGGACGCTAACATGTGTCGAGAAGATATCGAAGTCGGAGACGAGCATCGTACAAACGGGCTCCAGAGACGCTTTAAAAAACATGTCAGTATCAAAACAATGATCAAAACGATCAAAAAGAAAAAAAAAAGGAAAACACTCTCGAGATGACAAGAGGCTCATTAACCTGACGCTAGTTAGAATCAGAACGTTAAAATGAACCACTTCGCAGCAAAACTGGCATCAGTCAAACGATCGTCACGAGCTGCAAAAGTCCTTCAAACACAATCGAATCGGTTACGTTTTTATGTCAGTGTTTTTCCTATTTATTTTTTGGTTTTTCGGTGCGTCATTTAGAGAGCACTCGCACGTGGCCGACGCCGTCCTGGACTTACTTAGTGTCCGTCAAGGCCGAGTTTCACAGCAAGTGTTGCCTTTTGATGTTAAAGGTCCAGTTTGTAATATTTAGGAGAATTTATTCAGTGGCAAAAATTGAACCAAAAGTATGTTTATACAAGTGTACCATTACTGTTTTCCACAGACTTTAAATAAGCTTTTGTACTTTAGCCAAGGGCCTTGCTTTACAGAAGCAGCCATTTTGAGCCGCCATGTTTCTACGGTGCAAAAAAAAAAAAAAGGCCACCAAAATTTGAGTTTTGCAGTTTGGAGAGGAAGCTTATGATGCTAAAATCTGAACCGTAGGTCCCTAATGCATTCGGGAAAAGGAGGAATTTATTACAATCTGCAATCTCACCATTAGGTGTCACTAACTGTTACACACTGTGCCTTTAAAGCGATGGTGAAACATTATTCGCCGTTGTTGCACAAAATGGAGAAGGAGAACGGACGTTTCAGTGATTAGCTAATACCTTCGCTGGAATACTTTTATTCTTACTTATAGAGCTGGGGCTTAAGCTGCCACTCAAGTTCTGCTTTACGCGGCACGAGCAACGGACCCACAATGCAGTTTGGCAACGTTTGACGCCGCTCCATTTAAAGTGAATGGAGTGGTGAAGAGTCAGCTGTCTCAGAACTTTAGCACTTGATAGTGGACATACTTAATGTCTTCCGGACGTTACCGAGTTAGTGACTGTCATGGCCGACTACTTGGCAAGTGTTGCTATTGAGGCTAAAGCGATGGCAAAGTGTTGTCGGCCATTTTGGGAAGAGATCTACTTGACAACATGACGGGGTAAAACTGGTTCAGATGGAATCCAATCCGAGCTACAACCATGGACTGAATATAAAACTGACGTAGCCTTGCAGTTTGAAAAGTGAAGCCTAGTTAGGAGCAGTTTGCCAGCAGGGGGCGACTCCACTGGTAGCAGAAAGAACTGTTGAAAGTTTATGGGAAAATTGATTGATTTTTAATGTCAGTAAACATTTCCCCGGGGAGTTAATGGACACATAAATGTGCCAAATATCAAATCTTCAACACAAATGTTTGTTTTGCAACGAGAAAACTATGTCCATTTTTAATTACAGTTTATGGCGTAATCACATTCCTCAATGTGAATTTACTGACTGGCACTTGGAAAGTTGAAAATGTCCCAACGTCTGCCCGCGAGCATAAGCGACACGCCGGACCTGAAACCCACGACGTCTCCACATTCGTAATAAACGTAAAGTATTCCAGTTGACGTCTCCACCGCGTACGTGCGAGTGCAGCTTTAGTGTTATACTTCATTTCTTTACATTTCAACAACAAAAATCATTCAAATACGAGTGGTTGATGCACATCGAGGCATCCACGACTGCAGTGAGGCGTGGTCATCGTTCCTCCAAACATCACGAGGCTCAGTGTCAGAAACAGAAAACCTCCGTCCTGCAGCGGTCAGGAACACCAAGGCTGACAGCAGGGTGGTGATCATGATGATGATGATGACGGTCAGGTTGAATTTGGCGTTTAGTACCATGCTGTCACTGTTCGCGTGAGCGACTGATTGATTCCTCTGATGAATAGCAGCAGTTTCCAGTCCCACGAGAGTCCAGGAATGTCTGGGTGAAATGTGCGCAAACGTAAGGCTTGAAATGACAAATTATGATAAATTAACACGCGCGCCCAAAATCCGGCGGCGTGTTCGCCTCGAGCACCTTCACGTGGAGCGGAGGGGTCACAGGTCAGAGTCATTAGTCTGCAGGTGAAGCGGACACCGCGCTGCCCAGCTTCCCTTCACAGCAGAGTCAGTGTTCATGTTTGAATCACCTTCATGTTTGAATCTCTTTTCTACTGAGGTAAACGTCGGTATGACCCAACAGCTGGGACTCTCATTTCTGCGTTGCTTAGCGGCAAACACACACAAACCTGCAGTGGGGAACACACCCTACAAATGATGCAAGACAGAATTTTTCAAACAGTTAGCACAAAATTAACATTGTTTTTCAACGGTGGCTTCACTCTGTGCTGAAATGTGACAAAATATTTACAATACGAATGTCGCAGTCGTCTCTGAAATTTAGTATCTCAACAGTAGTGAGCGTGACCTCATCTCATGGTTAGGAAACAGCAGTGGTGGTTAAATATGTCACATTTATAAGCATGTCACTTTCAGCTGGAGCTGGGTCACAAAAAAAAACAAACTGTTTCAGTCGATACTGATATTAATCGTGATAAAATGTCAAGATATTTAAAGATATGAATCCAAAGTGAACGATGAGGAAATCTTAAGGGATTAAAAAAATAACAAAAAACAACAGGAGATAAGAAAGAAAGATTTTTAAATCCAGAAGGTTGCAGTAATGTAACGTATGGACACAAACTGCCCTTAAACATTTAACAAATTTGAGGCAAAACATTCTTAACAATTACGCTTTGTTCTTCAAAGAACATTTGCCCAATTTATGAACGTTATACTGATAAATATTTAACCTTTGTTGATAGTGAAGAAAATGTTATGGCAACATGTATTGTTGAATTCCTGCCCAGCACTCGCTTTGGCTGAATGAAAAAGTAGAGCCAGACTTAAGATGAGACAACATGCAAAAATCTGCACCAAATTAATTTGTTAAATGAAAAACCACTGAGTCACGGAGCAGCTCGTGCCAGTTTCAGCCTACACTGAAGCTCCAGTGAATCCTTCAAAAAGATATTAGTGAAGGAGGACGAAGGGAGCGGTGCCAGTGCACCGGCCTTTGGAGACAAACAGTCCTCAGCACAAACAGCAACTAAAATAAGTCATGCAAAACCAGCTCTGCAAGAGTTTCCAAAACCTCAGACTGAGCAAAACAACCAGCATGGATTTCTGCTGATCTCTAAAGTCCACTAAATCACCACAAGAAAAATTCACTCCTTCACCGCGACGGGCAGCGAAAAGAATGTTCAACCTCACGCAAAAGGACACTACGAATAATGACAAGTTATGTCACGTTTGCGCATTTTTGTCGGGCACGGGGATATCTGAACATCACGACAGAGTGTCACGTCATATTTGCTCAAACGTTTTCGGAAAAAGTCACACTGATCTTTGTTAACTCTTTGTTAACTTTGTTGTGAACACGCAAAACGAAACATAACCACTTAATTGATGCATTGATGCAAATGACGACAAGTTCAAGTTATTCAAGTGTGTGCATGTGGTTTGCCACTCAGCAAGGCAACTTGTAAATCGCCATTTTCCTCAACAAAGATCACAGCTACGAGTACCAGATGTGCAGGGAGCAATAATCTGGTTAACAGCTTTACAACACTCTCTCCACAAAAGAGATCTAATTATGATTTAGAAAAAAAAAAATAATAATAATGAAGAAAACATGGAATGACAGTAACAAAAAAAATTAATCTTCAAAAACAAAGAAAAGAAAAAACTACCTGAAAATGTCTGCACGATAAAAGTGCGACTGTTTAAAGGACCCTGAATGGCAACTAAAACGTACGTAAAAAGTACAAAACGTCAATTTATTTGGAGGTGCAAAAATCCATACTTCTTTACCTGGTATAAAAGAATACAAAAAAAAACAAAAAACATCAAGCTTGAAGTTTGAAGACTGTCAGTCAGAGGAGAAGCAGAGGGACGAAAGAGGACATGAGACAAAGTGATGCTCACAGTGAGAGAGACGGAGAAAGAAAGGGATGAAGGGATGGAGGCAGAGAGTCGGAGTGGCGAAATGAATCCAGACGGAGCAGCGAGTGCAAACAGTGTCGAGGCCCGGGCTCAGCGGCAGACTGGGTCCACATGTAGGAGCAGCGGCCGCTACAGTTGGAGCCACTGCTGTGGAGCTCAGCTGCACCTCAACAACCAAAAAAAAAAAGGCACCTCCTCTTCCAGTGCGTCACATGTCTCCACCCTGAAAGTGCTCCGAGGACAGAGGGAGCACAGAGTGATGAGGACACTCCAGCTCTGTCCCTCTGCCAAACAAAGGAATCTAGGAGATGATGAGGAGGAGGCGGCTTCTGGAGTGTGTTGAGATGAACGCAGGCCTGGAGGCCGGGCTTCCCTCACGAGGTGGGAAGCTCGAAGGAGATGAACTGCTTGAGTCTCTCCAGGTACTGGGCGTACAGTTCGATGTCGTTGTGGCCGGCGCCCTCCACCCACAGCGGCTCAACGGCGCGGGGGCAACACTCATACATGGCCAGGCCGTGAGAGAAGTCGATGACCTCATCCTCTGTACCGTGGATCACCAGCACTGGAGATGCCACCTTTGACACCTTGTCAATACTGTGGAGACAGAAGAAGGACAAAGGGTGAGGGTGAAAGGCAGACATGTTGCGGTGCGTTGTGTCTGCGTAACACTGTTGCTGCGTGGCACCACGTCCGTCAGCGCCCACCGGACGCTTGAACAGCTTCGGCAGGAAAGCTGGAGCCGTGCTAATTTAAAAACTACATACTGGAAACACAAGAAACCGAGAAGAGAACACTGGATGTGCAAGAGTGTTGTTGATGTATTTAAGTGAAATATGGTATGGTGTCAACACGGGGGCTTTTATTCTGAAAATAAACTGGAAGCTTTAATGTTGCTGTTGACTTCTGGCCCCGCTCGTGCTAAATTCTGATGAATTGAAACCTTAAGGTTTGTGGTGCAGCAAAGATAGAACTCTTGACTATTCTCTGTATAAGCGACAGACTGATGGAGCAACAGCGCAGCCAGTACGCAACGCAAACGTAGTCTGTGGAAGCGACACATCGTCTAAAGTGGATGCAACTCACTTCCGATGCCGCAACAAAGACACCTTCAGTGGAATCCTGGAGTTAGGGCTGATCCACACGGAAAACAGAAAGAAACAGAAAGAACAGAAAGAATCTTTTTTGGTGTTTTTGAAAATACCCCAAAATGACTAAAAACTGTAGAACCTATGCCAGGCCTGTATGTGGCGCTGCTACAAAAAAAAAATAACACCAAAACTGGAGGAGGTTGAGCATACGGCGTGAACGCTGTGTACAAATGTATACAAGAAAATCCAGAGCGACAAAGGAAGGAAAGTAAAGCGACAGTCAATAGCTGCAGCTCACAGTTGTATCACAATTTCATCCCAGAAAAATGTCGCTGCGACACCAATAAAGTCTGCTGCATTCATTTGTCCAATGTCTACTCTTTTGATAAGTGTTAATTTTACAGATGGTTTCACTGATTCTACTTATTTAGAATGATCAGTCCACACCAATATTCTGCTCTGACGAGACGTTAATATGCAGCAGCAGCGTCGCCGCCTTCGCTGCTTTGACTCTGCAGATAATTTGGGATCCAAAATTGAAATGCACAGAGACGTTGGCGAGTAGAAAACCTCTCTTGTCTTCCGTCTCCATGAATGTGTGTGTGTAACACACTCACAGATAATCAGCTGTACCGACACGTGTGAAGCTCCGGCAGCTGCTGTGGTACATGCTAATTCCCGAGTATATCCTCACCTGTGACTCGGCGAGTGTGAGCTCAGCCTTCACGCTGCCCTGCTCCTCAGATAGAGGTTAGCTGGAAGATTAATGCAGGGAAATCACGGCCAGCTAATTTCATTCCAGAAGGAATAAAACTATTATCCTGTTCACTTCACAACTGGGGTGTACTGACTGATTTATTGCCAAACGAGGCTGTCAAACAGGAATATTATCTCTATATGAACGAGACAGCGACAAAGAGCCAACTGTGACAGGAGGGAAATAATTAACTGACTATTAGAGCTTGGGCTTTATAGCATCTATTTTTCCACATAATCCAGTGTCTAATCCAACCTTATGACACATCAATCCCTAACAGAAACTAATTACATTTTTCATTTAGTACATATTTTAAAATAAACGTCAGTGATAAATAAGTAAAAATCAAGTCATCAGTTTTGATTGTCTCATTAGCTTTTGTTGACTTAGGACTTATTTTTTAGTGTCACTTGAGTAATTAATGTTGGCAATCGGTAAAATACAACGAGCTGTAACAAGAGCAGGAGAAGAGATGGATGTGGAGCCCTAAAACAAAATCCATGGTTCTCAAACTGTGGTACATGTACCACCAGTGGTACGCGAGCTTCCTTAAAATCAGAAATACTGTTCTACTGTATAAAACAGGGTATGAGATGGCAGCAGAGCCGAGGAATTTTAAGAAAAATGAAATAAATAACAAAATAGTCTTTATAATTAAGAATATTTAATCTGATTTCACTATACCAGTGTCTGAAGTGTATGTAAGGAAGAGGACGATGATGAGAGAGCAGATTATCTTATTGGGAATAAATCTGCCTCCTGGGAAAAGTCAGTGGCTGACTTTGCTTGGCCTTTTTTACATTTGAGAGATTGATATTCTTGAGACAGTTAAATATCTATGCAAACGTGTGATCGGGTTCAGACATAAAATGAATCTATTTTTAAAAAAAAAAAACAGCAGAGGGTACTGGTGACATGCATCTACCATAGACCCTTTTCCACCATAGGAACTTTTCTCATTTACTCAGGTAATTAAAAAAACCTCAGCACGTTCCCACCGAAATTTACCTGGGTAAATATAACCCTGTATTCCTAACGATTTTGTACTGACTAGGGATTTTTCAGATGAGCAGGAACTTTGGAGGGGCGGGGCTGCGTGGATCACATCTTGCAGCTGTTTCCATGTTGCAAACGTAGTGACTTTGTCTCTATATTTAGCGAGTATTCAGACCCTTCAGAGACTCTTTTTCAAAAAAAAGCCATTAGCGACAAATCCAGCGTCTTTTTCTTGTTATGCGAGACTTTTGGAGACACTGACGTGAAAGAACGTATCGTTCTAAAGGTCATTGCACACCGGACGGAACGAACGAGCCAATGATTCTGATGAGACGCAGCCTCTCATGAACATCAAGAACGATGAAAAGAAACTCAAAAAATATAACGGATGTCTTTCTTACACACACACGTTTGCACTTCTACCAAAGTGAAGACCCTCATAGACATAATACATTCTCTAGCCCTTTACCCTAACCTTAACCATCACAACTAGATGCCCAAACCTAATTCTAACCCTAATCCCAAAACCAGGTCTTAACCCTGAAAAAGCCCTTTAAAGAAGTGAGGACCAGACAAAATGTCCTCACTCTGTAGGGTTTATACAATTTTTGGTCCTCACTCTGCAACAAGTACAAGATCACACACACTGCTGCTGCTGTTCTCTGGCTGATGCAGCTCACAGTGATGTTGGTAAAAACGATTTTGAAGCTTGATTTTCACTCCCACCATCTCACTGAAGCACTTTATTAACATGAAACAGGTTTGAGAATCAAACACATTCAAGCGATCCACCAGTGAGTTAAAACACTCAAGAACTTTGAGGTGCAGCAGAAATGCAAACTACACAGATTAACAGGAACTTCTTTACCCGGGTAAATGAGTTTGTGGTAATTTTGGTGGAAAAGAAGCTCTTGACTGTTTCATGTCCAAATGTCATTAGATATCAGCTCATTCATCGTCTACTGCTTTATCCTCCACAAGAGTCACTAATCCCCAAATCTGCATGTTTTTGGACTGTGGGAGGAAACAGGTGTCACTATATTTGTTCATCTGCCTAATTAACGCCAAAATGCAGTCTCTCTCTCTCTCTCATCATCAACAGAAGGATATCCAAGTGAACGACATAATTCAATGTGCAAATGATATTTTACCGTCTGTTAAAGGCTTCTTCACGTTGATGTTGGGTTTAAAATTGTGACATTTTATTCTTAAGAATCCAGCATCGACCGGTCAACATTTCAGTATTTGCACTGTTCATTTGTTAATTTCAATTTGAAAATTGGTATTTATGTTGATAGACAATTATGCACATTGTTGTAAAGCTAAAACTTTCTGACATGGACACAGAGAGGAAGAGGGAAACACACTGACCACACAGTTGTTGGCAATGTTATGTATCTATTTTTTATTTTCATGTTTCATGCTCTGCTCGGTTTGAATATATTTTCTTAATTTATTTGCTTTGAGACTTGCTGTTTAGAAATGTAAAAGTTTTATTATCGACTGATACTTTTCCACAGTTTGACACAGAAAAGGAAAGATGTAACCATTAATATGAGGACAAAAAATGTTTTTTATTTTCCCTGAGGAAAAAAAATTGTCTTCAATTTCAGTCTTTATTTAAAATAATTGTGAGGAAAAATTGCATCGTGAGACCAGAATAGTGAATCACATCGCATCACATCAGGGGGAATTCATTATATCATTAATTATTTTGGTTAAAAAAAAAAGACTTTGTAGAGACACCTCAAAAGTAACCAAACCAAAAATTCAGTTTACTATAATATAGGAGCAAAAACAACACAAAATACTCACATTTAAAAAAGCTGAAATTATAGACATTTATTCCTTTATCGATTAATTGTTGCAGCTGACAGTTGTACAGGAGTTTCATCCGAGATAATATGTGCTGCATTCATTTATCCAATGTCTACTCTTTTGATAAATGCTAATTTTACAGATGGTTTCACTGATGCTGCCTATTTAAAATGATCAATCCACACCAATATCCTCCTCTGACAAGACTTTAATATGCAGTAACAGCGCTGCTGCCTTTGCTGACTCCTGGGCACGAGCAATAAGACGAGCCATCTGCGGCAAGAAAGATTCAATTTGAGAAGCATCTCTGCAGAAACCTCAGCCAATTAGGAGCCATCACTCTGGGCTGTAAAATTCCACAACTCCACGACCAACACTCTCAGTTATTCTTCACAAAATAAAACCACACACAAGAGCTGTTTGACTTACATCTATCAGATCAGTTTGGCATCACAAGTCACCGGAGATTAATACTTTAATAAGGCTAAAAGAGTGAACTTTAGTGTTTGGTTAGAAACACAGCAGCTGCTGCTGCAGTATGGATTTTTTCTTACACCACAAGTTAGTAAAGCCATTAATGCTGCTTCAGTTATTATGAGCTGCACTGAGATTTTCCCCTAACACACTGTTGCATGATCACCGCTGGTTTTCCCTGGTTATACACAGTAGTGCAGTACTGGTTTTAATATGTGCCTGATTTTATTTATTTATTTATTTGTTTGTATTTTTAAATTTCTTTCTTACCAAAGATATAATCCAGGTATTATCTGAAATGAAAGGTAATGCAAGAGCAAAAACAGGAGATATTTTATTTTAGAATGTATTTACAGTGTATTGTCACTCAGTCTTTGAGAAGCACAAACATCTCATAAGTCCAGAGAAACAACCTGCTGGCAGCTTAATATGATTCAATAACAGGATATGTTGCAAACACCTTGAAGTGTAACTAAGATTCCGCCCAATGCCTGGTTCTGAAAAACACCAAGAAGTGAGCTAAGAGCTGAGGGAAAGTGGGAGCTGCATTAGCACTTGTGTTTGTACGTTGGTCAACTGCGGTTGTTTTTAAAAGTGCTCCAGAAATAAAACCGTACTTATTTAGCCTCAGAGCAAACAGCGGAGTTTACGGTATGTTTTCTTTTGGTCGCCGTGGTTGTGTGGGGACGAGACACTTACCTGGGAAAGGCATCGAAACAGTAGGTCTTGCGTGTGTCAGGGAAGGCGACTCGTAGCCCTGACATGAGTGGCGAGTGCAGGATGACCGCAGCGCATTCGTAGCGAGCAGCCAGGTCAATAGTGGGCACAGTACCGATACTCTGGCCGTACAGGATGATGTTCTCAGGTGTCACACCGTACCTGTACAAAGACACAGAGAAATAGAGTCAGACTTAATAATCAGTTAAGGACCAAATTTAGTGGCATCTCATGAGCAGAGCTCCCAATTGTTACCAACTACAAAGACCTTAAGGAAGAGGAAAAAAAACTGATTTAAGTAAAAGTGTTTCCACTAAAGTACAAACATGGCAGTACAAGATGGTGGATTCACTACCGATCTGTACTGGAATATTGTTTAATTTTAAATTAAACAACATTATATTGTTTTAGGAGTGATAAAATATATACACATTAGAGGTAGTGTCTTTTGCTTCCTGGCAGATGGCAACTTAAGTTGATATTTGTCATTTTTTAATAATGCTGTATTGGTTAATTAATATTTATCAATCATCTGTTTATTACAGATTGTGCATTTTTATTTTCACAATCTTGACAAATGTTGCTAAGTCACTAATTCTTAATATTAAATACATTTCACACATTTAATATTAAGGCTGTACATTACTGCTGTTGACAATAGTGTGTATAATTGCACTGCAATGCAGACATTAAAAGTGGATTAGAGAGAAACACCATTAGTGTTATTCAATAACTGGTTACGGAGGTTCAGCAATGTTTTCTTTTCATCACTAAAATAATAAAAAATGTACATATCTGCATCAATTATCCATCAGTCAGGTTTTCCAATATAAATCAGGTAACAAAGACCAAAATAAGGTGAACAGTATTCTCATAGAGTCACCTGACTGTGCAGGTCGCTTTCTGTTCTCTAATCTCTCTGAAAAGTTCAGTGTTTTAGTAAAAGACATTTAGTGTAGCTACTTTTTCTGGACAATGGGAAAATATAATCACAGATCCACGAGTTGATCACCAGGTGGCAGTCGACGACGGCCTCTTTATTCAAGATTTATAATAAAAAGCAGCACAAAAATCTCAATTACCAATAAAATATCACCAAATGTCACATTGCCCATTTGGCAACATTCTGTGAATTTAAATGAGGGAATATGATAAATCAGTGCCAAAAAAAAAATCTTTGTTTAACAATAAAACACATCAGGTCTGACATCTCACCAAGCAACTTATTATCCAGTTATCAAGGTGAAACTCCCTCCTCTAGCTTTACATGCCAACAGCCAACACCAAGTTGCGAAATAAAACTGTGAAATTAGAAAGCATCAACACCTTACAACCACTTTAACATAATTTGACACTGATGGAGGAGATTGTAGAGAAGAAGGATGGAGGGGGCGGAGCCACTGTGCCAGTTGATGGAGAAAGCTGTGATGAAACAGAAACTGAATCCGAGAAGACTCTAGTGAAGTAACTCGTATCAGATTTTATTTTATTTTTTCTTCAGATTTTTTTTAATCAATTCTGTAAATGGCTGAGAAACACATGGTACCTCACCATACAATACATGATCCACTATACCAATAATATCAAGATACAACAATTCTGTGATAATCCATATATTGCAAGATGATCAAATAGTGATAATATATCTGTATAACTGAAGAAAACAAAACGTTAAAAAGGTAAAAAGTGCAGGATTTCTATATTTTATCCTATCCTATTTATTATCCTGCTATAACCTCCCCTTTCTTCAGGCAGTTGTAACCTGCCTTTCACCTGAGTTTCCCTCATTTATTTGAGCAGCGCCACCATGAGTAGACATGAGGTAGTGGCGAGTGAAGCTGGCAGGGACTCCTTCCTTTAGAGTGTCTTAATTTGTTATTTAAAATATCGATATCAGCCCTGGAGTGTGGATTATCCTATTGCACGAGGAAGGACAGCGATATGTTACCAAATCAATATTTGGACTCACCCCTGGTCTGATCAGATCTGACCTGTAATTAATCACATTTTTACAATGTGGCAAGAAATGTGAATGTAGCCAAAGTCGGCAAACGATGCAAAGAGAGTTAGAGTCGATATCAATCTCACATGTTACAAGAGGAGACCAGAGATGCCAACACGGAGTCACACACGTGTTGGTGAAGAACCAGAGCAGGTTTCCTCTGCTTTCTGTTTGCTGCAGTTACATGTGCACACATGCACGAGGGTGGAGGAGCAGTAATACTGCACTATTTAGCTTCTCTAAATCAGTGCAGGTGAAATTCTTTTACAGCGCCATCTGTTTGTTAATCGACACAAGCCCGATTCATCTACTACTCAGTGACTGTGTGGTTATTTACAGTCCATGGATTCCTGGACATGGCATGACATTGACCACACTCCTCTTTTCCTCTGTTCCTCTCTCAATGTTTTGTAGCTTCAGCAACATCTGGCTTTTTGAGAAAACATCGTGGAGGACTCCTGGTTCCAGGTATGCGCCCTGTGGTGCACAAGAACAAAGTCATTTGACCTCTGACCTTGACAATGACATGGATGTGTACCCAGCCTCTCTTCCTGAGCAGCAGCAGCAAGCAGCAGGGTGAAAGGCAGCGCTGACAGAAAACAGACCTGTTCAGACTCTGTCGGGGAGCGGAAGAGAGAACGAGGACGGCATGCTCCCTTGGCAAAGCTCAAAGTCTGGGGAGGAAGGTTTAAGCGAATGCAGACAGAGGCTGAGCAGAAACACTCGGCAGAATTTTGCCACAAACACAGAGCACAGACGGATTAGACCTCTGTTTAACAGACAGCCCTGACAAAGGATTTGGACAAGAGGTGTGAGATTGTATGTGTTGTATGAAGTGATGCCATCATAACAGCCCCTTCAGATAACAGCTTGAGTGTGACTAATCTGTTGGCCTAGACAAATCTGGCCTGTGATAAGCAGCGACTGAACTGAACAGTCACCCCGAGTTGGAGATTATGGCCACACACATGGATGAACAAAGTGTCCTCAGGACACAGGACACTTTGCACCTCGGACGCTGGTTACAACAGTAACAACTGTGACTGAAAATCAACACACTGGGCTGTAACTAACGATTATATTCAGAATTTAATCACCTCTCCATTAATCGAGCACTTGTTTTGGTCCATAAAATGACAGAAAATGTTGAAAAATGTTTCCCAAACGTCAAAATGATGATGCTCTCCAAAAAATGTCTTGTTTTGTCCGCAAAACAAAATGAATGCGAGTGATTCATATAATCAATTAATAATCAAATAACCACTGCAGCCCTAATCAACACAGAAAACACAGTTAAACCTTAACAGATGCAGACAATAACCAGATTGTCCATTCACAGTATTTAACAAACCTCAAGACGCACAGATTGAGAGTCGCACAGATATATATATATATCCAGAGTGCTTGGGCTGATTCCATTCAATTCTGTATCCAAATTAACGGTAATTGTCTCATGTACTCATGTCGCATCAGATGTAGATATAAATTCTCTTGATTGTACAAAATAAACAAATGTAAAAAAGATATTAGTTGTAGAAGGCTCCAGCATAGATGCCAAGGAAGCAGCAGTATATTTAGCCTATTGTTTTGCCTATTGATGGTCATCAATCATATCTAGGGATTACGTTATATTATGGGATGTTTGAAGATGTCCAATAATACATTTTATTACCAATATCTGTTAATAACATTATGGTTATATGTTATTTAGGGCCAACGGCTTTCGTCTGTTTGAGTCTCTAATAATCAGAGATTCTAAACACTGGGTCGTGGCCCACACATGGGTCCTAGGAGATCCTTTTTTGGGTCCCCACAAACATTTGCTGAATTTTATCAATCTTCTGGTTAAGATTTGTGTATATTTTTAATTAAAATGTATAAAGTGAAGTTGATATGGTTGTTAATTAGCTCATCAACACGACTGATGTTGTGATTTCGGTGATGATGGATTGTCTTCTTTAAAAGTGGGTCCCTATACAGGAAAAAAAAAACACTGCTCTGGACAGACTAAACCATATTTTGTTTATGCGCATAACGGTATTACTTATACCATGAGATCTTTTTTAGTTTATAATAAACAACCTTTTATTGTTGAAATCCCATGAGCAAAAATATAAGTACATTTTATTTTGAATCATTTCTTTGTCATTTATAGTTTGTTTTCAAGAAGGTAAAAATCTGATTTTATTATGAACCCACATTGCCTCATGTGGTGTTATAGATATGAAGCTGAATAGTTTTAAATGGGTAGAGGAGCTGACTTGATCTGTGTTTCAACAGCTTTGTAGGAACTCAAACGTTCCTGTGAATTATTTTTTAAATTGCATTTCAGCCACAGTTAAAGAGCAGGGGAAAACAACACTTGAAGAATAAGCCGTTTAGTCCAAGTCTGATTATTTACAAGAATATAAAGCGACAGTGTCTCTTACAGCATTTATTCATGTACCTCAAAATATCCCTTTAAATATTTCTTTAATTTATGGCCTTTATATTAAAATAATAATGGTGTGTCTACCTGCTGAACTGAGCTCAGAAGACAGAGAGAGCGAGAGAGAGGGAGGAAGTTGTGAACGTGTTGCTGTGTTCAGATCATCAGTGAAGTAGTGGAGCAAACAGATAAGTGTCAAAATAAAATGTTTGGATCTTAATGAAACTGACAGTAGAAATTAAACAACAGCCTGTCACAGTCAAGGACATGAAAGGGAAACAATGTTTGAGAAACAATGTTTATAAAACACTGCACCCAGGGGATTCCTGAATTCTCAGGAAGTTCCAGCCCCTGAGGCAGGATCTTTTAAACCTAACGGACCTTTTCCACAAAATAGTCCCAGCCAGGTTCAGCTCGGCATGGCATGGTTCAACTCTACTCGGTTTGATATGAGACACGTCCTTTTCCATTACTATAGTTCCTCCTCAACGTGGGCCCGGTTGCCATAGCACAGCTGCATGAAACTGCCGTGATGTCAGTTTATATGCGAGTGACAGTCAAAGCAGTTCTTTTCAGTTCACCGAATCATTCGAATCAGTAATGATTCGGTAATGATATTAGTTCAGTACTTCCTACATGACCGGAGCACAGACTCTGTCTGACACAGTCACTGAACTAAAATACAGCTGAACGGGTTGTGATTGGGCTCACCATCTCTGTCTTTCAGCAGTGCCGTCGCTAAATACACCAGACTCCTCTGTTAAATATGGACATTTTACAAATGTCCTTGTTAAATGTTGGAGATTAACGCATGTTTTCAGGATTTTTAAGTTTTTTTTAAACTGATCTACAGTTCGGCACTGATCGCTTTGATTCTTGTGTCAGATGTCGCGCTCATGACTCTCTGACCAATCAGTGGCTGAAACGTCACATTTTTAGTATCAGCTCAGCTCGCTTGGAACCTTGAAAGAGCAGGTACTAAAAAAGTACCAGGTACTATCTCTAGTGGAAAAGGGGAAAAAAACGAACCGACTCAAGATGTGCCATGCCGAGCCATGCTGGAACTGTATAGTGGAACAGCACCATAAATACCTACAGTCTAGTCCCACTGTTCATTATTGGAGTCTGGAGAGAAGTTCCTAAGGTGTAAATGTGGCTATAGATGGTACATTTCCTCACTAGCAAAAAACAAGTCTCAACATAAGAATGATCCTAAACAAAGTAAAAAAAAAAAAAAAAAAAAAAATCACACAATAGTTTTTTTAAAGATTAAAACTAGAAAACAATGAAAACAAAGTACAGACAGACTAGAATCCAACAGAGATCCTTTTGAGTGGTTTGAAGTAGGAGGGTGAGCTTCAGAACTTTTCCAGCAAAGAGCAGCTGAAAAGAATTGAGGATTTGTGTAAGACTGGTATCTCCCATGCCCAGCAGGATCCAATATTCATTTGAAAACAAAGGCAGACACACTAAAAATAAAAATAAAAACAACTATTAAATTGGAGCCTGCTTTAGTTGTAAGTGATTCTTTAAAACCTTTTCATTCTACGTCAAATGTTAGTCAAATCTTTCTTTTTAAAGTTAATTTGCTCAATTCTTCTTGGGTTTTAAGTTAAAACTATTAAATGGCAAGTCTTTACAATTCTTTCACATTTTATTGAGACTGAATGGAGGTAAACTGGAGTGTGAGGGACTGGCACAAAGCACTACAGACAATTCTGTCATAGCCAACCTTGAACTAAAACATTTCTAATTTTTCCCCAAGCTCAAACTACAAATAACAAGTGTGCCAAAAACCACAAGATAAAGAAACTAGATATGTCGGAACAGTAGAATGAGTCAGAATTTAGAAAATAAATGAATAAATAAATACAGTTTTATGCAAAACAACTTCTTACAGTTACATTGTGTCAAAGTTTGACCCAAATGTCAACTCACACTGATGTCACCCATTGAAAGTGACAAAAGGAACCATATTAGGAAGACCCTATTAAAACTGCAATGTTTTTTTTTCTTCAGGAAAGAGAATCAGTAACTTAAAAGAATCAAACAAGCTCAAAAATTCACCAAACGTTGTACATTATATTTTGATAATCATGCAGGTGGGCTGACCAAATTTACTGACCACATCCCTTAAACTCAGGGATGAATTCTTTGCATACACGACAAATGCAGATGTGAAAAAGTCAGGACAGGAAATTGGACATTTTCGAATTTAATCTGTACCATGTGAAGACCTGTGAGAGGAGAAGTTATAAAATCTTGAGTTTTTGTAACAGGGTGTGGACGCGGCCGGGCAGTGAATTTCAGAAATTCACCATTACACATGAAATGGCTGAAAATGAGCTGTAAACCATCAAATCTTTTGTTTCATGTAATTGGTCATATTTTAATAAGTTGCCCAGGTTTTGATACGATTCGACCTGTTAGTTCGCCATTTGATGAAATGTTTTACACAAACACAACAATGGGGGGCGCTATAAATGGAGCCTCATAAACACTGCCGGTTCTCTTTGGCAGAGGCTGAGACTGAATTCTGCCACTGATATGGGTTTAGTTACTGCAAAATAAGGAATTAAAGCCAAGCCAGAGAGAAAATTCGGAGCGTCCTCTCACAAATTATCTACATATGTTTCATTACCAGCTCTAATATTCTACCATTCCATTTGTTTCCATGTTGAAAGGGATTTTTTTGTTTTTGTTCCTTACCCAAACGGAGAGTCAGAGGATAGAGGATGTAGCTACATGTACAGATTGTAAAGCTCCACTAAGGCAAACTGTGAGTAGTGAATTTGGCCTACATAAAAAAAACTGATTTAAAATGATTACATTATGTGCTAAACAGCAGTCAAGACAAAAACGTGGAAACCATTTTGTAGCTATGGCAGATTTCTGGTCAACAAACGTGGTTTTATCAGCACCGACTCCATAAAATAAAATAAGTCTGAGGGAAAATCTTAACGTGGCAGGCGCAGCAGACTTTATGTAGCAGTCGTCAGGTCTAATGAAGTAAGAAACCACAACAGCAATAATTAGGTGAAAAAGTGTTGCAGAGGAAAAACAATCTCCAGAAGAAAGATCAGTGCCTTCACTCACTGACACGGCACAGCTGCCCTGCTTCTGCGGATAAATCAGTTTTGTTTTTTAATTTAATGAGGAGAAAGTAGCACATATATACAGCCTAATCTACAGTCTCCCCTTCATGTGGTGATGAGAACAACAGGAAGTCACTGAAAGCCAAGCAAAAGAAAAGTGACAAAACATTCTATCAAAGCTCAAAGTCAATGCACGGTGGAACGTTAGACATAAAACTGCCCAACGGCTTCATAGTGCACAGAGAGAGAAATGACACGAGACAGAAATAAAGCTGCGCATATGTCGACATATAAGGTATCTGTGATGACTTTTCCTGGTTTTAAAGGATGTTGCATTGATGACTACGATATATTTTTGAAATACACTAAATATTAAAAATTACACATATTATATATTGATTTAAAGGTACATGGACTTGACATAATTACATTTTAAAAAGTCACTTTAAGCCAAAGTAATTCTTTTACAGCTCTGTTTGACCATATTTATTATCTAACACACATAATTATCCTTCATTTACGTGTGTTTGATAATAAATATGGTCAAATAGTGCTGTAAAAGAATGGCTTTTAACAATAAAAAGCCAAAGAAATAAACCAGGTACTGTGTGAAATGAAAGGTAAAAAGTGTATTTTAAGACCATGTAATACAGATCATAAGCAGTAGATATTTTATTTTTGAGTGTTTTTTTTTTTTTTACATTTTATTCTGACTCTCATTTGAAAAGCACAAGCATCTCAAAAGAAAACTTTCATGACCTTTATATTGGAATATAGACTAAATATATCCAGATATTATTTATTTAGAGGAATGCATCCATTTTACACAGTGGGCTATAGGTAGTAGCTAAAATTTAAGTTTCACATTCAAAACAGCAATTTGAAGCAGCACAGTTAACAAACACTAACATTTAGGATCCATGTCATGTCACATATCTGATCCAGGGTTGATACTTTATTATTATTATTATTTCATATCTCTAACTTCTCATAATTACATTAGAATATAGAGTGGTGAATATTTTGATGGTATCTCAGGTGACTTATAATAATTACCACAAAATCAAATCACAGTATTGATATCTCTCAGAAAAATCACAATTTGATGATTTGTTGAGTTAAAAGTTCATTCAGCTCATTAAGCACTGCTCATACTAATAAAAGTGGTGGGATTACTTTATGGTGTTGTCAGATTATGACACACAACGCAGACTTTGCAACACACAAATTTCCCAAGCTCTGTTCTTTTAATAATTCTTTTTTCCAGTTGATTCTTTTAAAAAGCTGAATGAAGCAAAAATGAACAGCAAAGATTTTATACTGACTCATATTTTCAGTAAAAACAACGTGTTTTACTGCAACTCCTTCATCTTCCATCCAGGAATTTCTTCACTTGTATCTATAAAGATCTGGAACTGAAACTGGACTCACAGTTATCTCTAAATAAATCAATGACTTATGGCCTGACCTATGATCGCATATTGGAGGTGAAAACTTCAGACAAAAAGAAATGCAATTGGATGCAAATGTGAGTTTTTTGTTTTGTTTTTTTATTTGTTGCTACTGTGTTGCAGGTTATGTTAACCTATGATCTTAAACACAAGTCTCTTTTAACCTAATACTAGAGCTAACTGGGCAATTCACACAATGATTAGTTCAATGGAATTTTTTTTTTAATTACATTTGCTTTTTAATCCAGTTTGGGAGTTGAAAAATGCTAATTTTGTAAAATCCAGAGTGAAAAAATCTGAAATCACCACCCTTCTGTTTTTGTCTATACAACCAATTCGCAATATTGGTAAAGTTATGATGTCATAATAGTCTCCTCCTCCTGTATGTTTAGAGTCTATACATAACATGCAGGCTTTATGTGCATGCTCAATGTTTTCTTCTCCATTTCTGTAGCTGAGTTACAGCGCCACATACAGGCCTGACATACATACTACAGCATTTAGAGTCATTTTGGGGGGGTTTCATGAGTATGAAGACTTGAAACTATGCCATGGTTGCGGTAAACATTTTAAGAACAAAGAAGAAAACGGATTATACAGGGGAAGTTTGGTTTCCATATGGAAAAGGCCTAAGTCAAGTGCAATTAAAAGCTTTCTAAAAAATTGGCTGAATTGGCAAATAAAGTAAAATACAACTAAGTTCTTTTTCCTGTTGGAATATCAACTTCAACTGTTGTGCTAAATCTCGCTTAAGATAAAAATGAATCACAGTCATATTCATGTTCAGAGCTTCATCTCCACTATAAAGTCCACACAGTCATGTTTGTCCCATCTGTTTTTTATTTTTTTTTGAAATATCAGATACTTTATATTGATGATAAATACGTACTGGCTGCATAGCTGAATGGCACTACAGTCACTTGGCCCTTGTTTTTGAAAGGAAGGCCAACTGTGCATGTGTTACGCTTTAACAGGGCTTTAACTTTGAATGAGAAGTAATGCCACTTATTTTGAGAGGAGAATAGAAGCCTGGAAGTATGGAAATATTCAAGGGAAAACCTTTTTGATTAGACAACATCATGACCTGCCTTTTCTCTCGGATAACTAATCAGTGAGTCTATGATGCTACTCCCAATTAATGCAGTATTTCAAGTTGATTGTAACTATTTTTGAAAACGCATGTCAGAAAAAGTTCAGACTGTCAACAGACAGCTAATCCAAAAGAAATAAAGATAGAGAGGGAGCAAAAAAAGAGAAGAGAGAGAAATGTTTCCACATGCAAGCCCAGAGCCAGGATGAAATGGCCCGTTCAAAAATACTCTGTACTACTTCCATGGAAACATCGAGACTGGCACAACAACCTTAAAGTCCAAGCCAACGGAGAAGAGTCTCTGAACAGAAGAGGGAGTGTAAGGTTTTTCTCTGCTTATATAAGACTCAGTGAAGGTTACTGAACGGTTGCATCCACAGATAATGAATCATTTCTGTACTGGTGGAATCAACAGAGGTGGCGGGTGATCAAGGCCATACATCATGTGTGTTTTGTGGAACAATCCCTCTGCCAAAGCAGACAAAATGATTTAGCAGGCAAAAATGTTTCCGTCATCCCGAAACTTATTTTTGTTTTCTGAGCTCCCTCTCAACAATAACAACATTCTGGAGCCGAGACAGGGCTCGTTAATTAAACCCTAGTCAGACCTGGTATTAACATCCTTCCTCAGTGATCAGGCCAAGTGCAACTGTTCACATCCGGAATTAAAATACGTCCTGGATGAGTCTCCTGCATCCAATCTGGCTTCGTCTGCACTTTATTGAAATACAAACTGACTTGATGCCTGTCTGAGAGAACAAATTCATGTTTTCAACGAGTATGACTGTACACAGGTCTGTCAGTTAATCGTCAAAGTGTCCAACCTGGTTGACAGGCTTCAAACCTGACAGTGAGTGCAGGGTTTTTGATACGTTGACCAATTCGCAGAAGGTCATCACAGAATCAACAGTGACCACCACAAATTGATTCACTTTTTCAACGCGATTTAAAAACACAACACGCTATTTCATGTATTTATCTCCCCATTTCTGCAGATTTAAGAAATGACGTAACCGCAAACAACAAAGGAGAACGTGATGATGTTAACATCCGACTGTCATGATCAATAAAGCTACTTATTTGTGTCTATGACCATCGTATTTATTTACAATAATCACTCAAAATCAACAGGGAAGTGCTAAGAAGGATTGCCTCGCTATCATTCTGACTGTACGACTATTTCCCTGTTTTTTTTCTGTCTGTTTAATTCAGCACAGCCGTAGTTTACCAGCGCAGAATCACTCAAAAATCAATAGGAAGGTAGGTCTGTAGGAAGAATTGGAGTGCAACAACAACTTTGGTGGCATGTGGATAAGAAATAAGATCAACAACTGCTAAAAGGCCTCATCCACATGGAAAGTGAACTTTCCCAATTTTTTTTTTCCATTTTTTAAAAGATTTTCTGTAAAAAATATCATTGCTTCAAGAAATGTCACCATACACACAAATCACCCAAAAAGACTCTAAAAGCTGTAGTACTGTATATATGCCTGGCCTGTATGTGGTACTGTAATAATACCACAAAAATGCACCAAAAATGGAGAAGACATGGAGAAAGCACATAACACTTAGAGTACATACCATAAAACACAAGAAGAAGAAGACGACAATAACAAAGAAGGCAACAGCTTGTCGTCCCAAAGTAGCATTTTAGTTACATACACTAAAATGCAAGATGGCGTCGTCTTCTCCTTTTTTACCGTGGCACCCGTTTTTCAAAAATAGCATTGTACGGATCCCAAAATGTCTGTTCAATGTGGATACTAAACTTTTTTCCTGCTAAACCTGTTCTCATCTCTTTGGGCCTTGAGATTTTAAAAATTAGCAAAAAAAAAAAAAAAAAAAACATTATGTGACAATCAGTGTGAATACTGCGAGGACCAATAAAAATAAATCAACTAGCACTGATTAGTATATAAAAAAATTAAAAAGACAAAACCTGCTAACACAACTATTTGTCTCAACACTTGTTTCTTTGGCTCTAACCAATAAGAAAATTTAATGCTAGTTCTTCAATATTTCAATTGTTATATAAACAGCCAGACATTTAATTAAAATATCTGAGCAGACATTATGTTACTGGATCAAAAAGCCCAATGGGGGTTGTATGTAAAAGTAGTGTTAAAAGTCACTTTTGATGAAGGTGAGTAAACATGATTGGTAGTGGACACATTGGACATGTCCATGTTGATGCTTGAGGCATTCAGGTGCAATGCCAGAGGCAAAACCATAAAGGATTTTTAAAAAAAGTCCATATTCTGAGACAGGAAGCTCAGTGAAAATTGATTTTCAACAATGCCGTCTGAAAATCAAGTCATTAATAAAACCCAGCCAGTAGCTCGTCATTAATCACAAAAGAAGTGGCAATGAGAGGTAAGCCAAACACAACAGCCCATTAATGATGCTCTGTGGGCTGCTTTTAAAGAACGGGAATTATTTTAATTTTACACTTAAATGTGCCAGTCGTGGAACACAGAGGGTAATGTGTAAAAAAGATTAACAGCAGGTGAAACATTCAAGAGATTTATTTTTTTCTTCATTTACTGTAATTAAATTACCTTCTTCAAAACTAGACTTTTTCAAAGTCTGTTTGGAAGTCAAAGCTTTTTCGTATGAATTTCAGATCACGAAAAATATTCTGTCATTCTGGGCAGCACTTTTTCCAGGACATTATGCAAAATTGTGTCTTGGGGGGAAACCTTTAGTTTCATGGAACATTTGCATATGTGGAGGTGGGCAGTGCCATCAGATTGCCTGACATCCTGCATGGAGAATGCCACAACAGCAACTAAGTAGGAGGCTGTGAGTATGGCATCCAAAAGGTGACATTTTTCTTTCTGCATGTTGTTTGTTGAAAGTTAATTGCAGTTTTCTACAGTGAAGAGGATTTTGAAAAGGATAACTAGCAAGAAGAGAAATGGAGAACGCTGCATCAAACGAGCGGTCGCAGGGAAGCAATTTCTTCTCCAGTGATGGAATTTCTTCTGCAGTGACTTAGAGTGGATTCAAATGGAAGTGTGCAGGATTTTTACCCTAATTTAACAATTTAACAACAGGGAGATTGGGAGATGTTTCCACTGCCCCTTCAATCTTTTAGCAGAAAACCAGCCGTACATGATCATGGCTGTCGACCTGCAGTCCTCAGAAGTCACGGGTCTTGCCAGAAACAAAAACAGCTTTACAGCACCACCCCGTTGCCCCAGATCCAGGTACCAGGTATAAGATCTCAGCAGCGTTAGCGTTATTTTAGACGTTCATTGTGGCAGAACCAGCGAAAAAGAAGCAGAGGAAACTGTTGTTGAAGGAAACGAGGAAATGATGGACCAGCTTTTTGCCGCAAAATTGAAAACCACAGAGCGACTAACAGATGCCAACCTGGTGCACTTGTAAATATTCTTTTAAAAAGGGTCAGCTAGAATAATTTATAGAACTGCATTTAAAGATTACTTCCATAATCTATGAATATCTTGACTATTTTCTTGATTGACAGTTCTTTAGTCTTGAAAAATGTTCATCTTTGTTTCCCAAACCTCAAAGTTATGATGCTCTCAAATGTCTTTTGTCCACAAACCAGAATCATTCACTTTTTATGATGTTTTTGTTATATAGAGCAAAAGAAAGCCGAGTAATTTTGAAGATAAAAAAAATCTAAGATCTGCTCTTAATTATTTCAAAAACTTTCAGACAATTAAGTGATTATAAACAATTAACTGGAGCAGCCCTAATCATTTATTGTGCGTCTGGTGTTTTGAATCCCATTAAACCGTGTGTCTGTCAAAATAAGACTAAATGCCAAAGAAAATATTTAAATAGTATTTATCCAACACCATATTTGTATTAAATATAAATACTGTGTGTGTTAAATTAAATTTTTGTTACCGTTAAATGTATTTCGAGTACAAACAAACACCAAAAAAGCCACATACACAAAGCAAACCAACCCCGATGTTCCTCTCAAAAGTACCCAGAAGCCAACAGCAAGTCATCATTTACTCAGGTCTAACCAACTATTACTTTGATTTCTTTGGAAAGTGATGAATTGCCTTCTTTCAAAGGCTTTTTTGTCCACATTCAGTAATAAATCTCTTAACATATTGGAGCACTGCAGCAAATAGTCAAATAGCAGGGGTGCTTTATGGCCAAACTAGATTTATTTATCGTCTCAGGTTTAACAATATTAACTATATAATGGTAAATCAATACTGCAATATAAAAGTCACATGGACCATGGAATGAGGGTCCATCCATAAAGCCTGTTTCTATTAGCCAATAACAACGGCTGTGCCTCATCATACTCACTCAACAGAACCATAGTCCCACCTTTAACGGTGTTAAATGGACATTCTCAATGAAACAAGCACACTGGATAAGAAATTGATGAATTAGATAAAGGAATATATAATTGAAATATTACGCAGTAGGGATGGCACAATACCACTTTTCCATGTCCAATACTATTACCAATATTACACCAATATCAAAGATACCAGTATACCGGTATCAGTCCAATACAGTTATTAACAACACATTTGTGCCAGATATTTCAAGCTTCCTCAAAGACATAATTCTCCAACTGTGCAACAAACATTTTTCTCCCATAAAGAATAAATAAACAGCCCACAACATGACTCAACCAAAATGCTGTTCCTGAATATTGTTTATGTTTTTTACAGTGTGTGTTTAGTGTAAAATGCACATTATAGGAGTTTTGGATTGTACCGGATTTTATAATCATTTTTGTCCGATAGCCAATCCAGTGATTACTGATACCAAGTATCGTATCAGCTCATCCCTAGTATAAACAATAACAAAATACAGAGACGCTGAAATGATAACAGTATGAAATATGATACCAAAGTTGGAAGTGTTATACAAGCCCTGCCTTTAGGCAGGTTTGGCATGAGCATATACTGAACAAAACTGGAATTTAAACTGAAACATGCATGTGTGGAACTCATTTGTGTGTAGAGAGAACTCAAATGCCAACACAGTGCTAATCACAACAGCAGACAAAGAGGCAACTTCATGAATATTTGTTTTACTATTTTCAATTCATTTGAGAGACTGTTTGTTTTAAATTACCTTTGTAAAACCCACTTTTGGCAGTATTTACAAAAACAGCAAATGTGTGAGTTCAGTAAACCAGTGACCAATTTAAATGTTTTTCAAAACTATTATTTAAGTGTCATCACTTTTTATCTAAAATTCTGATGTCTGTTCTTCTGGGGTGGAGCTCAAAATCAAATGTTAAAATTAAGGTTGAGTTCAAAATATACAGCACAGAGGCTCATCAAACCATCTTAAGAAATTATGGAATGGTCGAGTAGAGAGACCCTGAGAGCAGCTTGGCCTTAGATCCATTTTGAATGACCTCTCTGCCTTGATGGAGAGTAGAAGAGTGATATTGTGTTGTTTTGCTGTGATGGAGAACAGTGCTAACTTACCTGTTTGATGAGTTTTTTTTAGTTTCACCACAGTGAGGCCATGGAAAGGCATCACTGATGAACAGCACAACCGCGCCTGACTAATAGAGTAACAATAAATGATGGCACATTTGTATTTGAGGGCAGGGGAATATCTACATATCTTTGAAGGATTCGAGAATCAATTCATCAGTTTGAGTGTTTTAATAATTAATACAAGTTCTGTTTTTTTAGCTTCTTAAAATGTGAATATATTGTAGTTTAATTGCTCCATAAATTATCAAAACTAAATCAATTTGATCTGTGGACAAAACAAGACATTGGAGACATCATTTTGAGTTTTTGGACTTTGGACACTTTATAGACCAAACAACCGATTGAATATAAAATAATCATTAGCTGCAGCCCTAAATCACATAATATTCGGATTTTTCCCCAAACCTCAGGTATGTAAATCATAATCTCGAACAAATTTTACCTTCTATTACTTTAATTGACTTAAACAGAAAATCATGAGCTAATCTAGAACAGTGATGACTGAACTTAAGACCAACACGAACTTGCACAATAAAGTTATGTTCCCAGCAATTTGTTTCGGTTCCTAAGACAGATAGAAAAAAAACAATACTTCCATATAATCTCTGGTTTTGAATGTTGTAATCTTTATTTAGACCATGAGGGAAATCACACATCATCAGTTTGGCTCTCACCGACTGTTCTGCCAACATCAGCCACATCAGACATGGAGCGATGTACAGAATAAACCCAAGCTCACATAGCTCGACTCTGGGCTCCTTTTCAACCACCAACCACAAACATTCTTACTGATGTGATGAGGCGAGTGCAACCGTAATCAAAGAAAATCACGCTCATAAAAACTGGTTCTTTGGAAGAGCCGACGATGCAGTGACCCTCGTCATCCACTTTTAGGACACGTTTCCTTATCTTGTTTTTATAACAGTAATGATTCTCATTTAAAACTGTGTTTCGAAATGGTATCTAGAAGCAATTTTGGAAATTTGGAAGCGGAAAGTTTCTTTAAAGTTATTCAGGTTCAGGTTGTTTTTTTTTGATTGTATAAGGTGCTGATGAAACAATCAGCCCTGACTTTGCTGCTTCACCTCATGGAAAACATGGCTGCCAGCTGAGGCACAAGGAAAAAACAATTTTAACCACTTAAGGAAAAAGGCTCACTTAATTAAATATACACCTGCTTAGTTGTTTGCTGCCACAAGAAAGTCTTTACCAACCGGATGGTGAAGTTTGTCGCCTTTTTTTTTTAGAACCACTCACTCCCCAAACCAAAGTCCATAGCGAAAATCCGTGATTTTACATCAAGGAAGACAGGAGTTGTTGATCCACTACTGCCTCCATCGCCAAGTATAAATGTGTTATTTTGTGACTTGACATTTTGAAATCCTTTGTTCTGATTTATTTAAACGACTCAAACTTACTAAATTAAACAGCAACAGACCAGCAGTTCCTGTGCTCCTGCAAACTTAAATCACAGATTTTCTCAATAGAAATTGGTGCTGGAACATGCGCAGATTACAAAACTAAAGTTTCCAGTTGGAAAAGGCCGTGCAGCAGCCGAATAATGCAGCAAACATATTCCTAAGATGTTATTTAATTTATGGAGACATAGATATTTTATGAGGTGAGCTTTTTTTGTTGAGTATCCAAAAGTGCTTCCACAGTCAGCGCTGACAAAGTGTCACTCAGTACCACATACACCCACAGTTCAAAAAACTAAACTATCACTTTAAAGCCTACCATCTTGAGACATAACCTCTGAGAGCAAAAAAACAAACTGATTAAGCGATCATCAAGTAAAATGTGAAGTCAACTGACTTTTGAGAGCAAAAAAAAAAACTTTCATCTTTAAATAATTTATCTTTTCTGGCCTGAAGGCTGAGTAACAGAAGTTCCATTATCAAGCTGGAGTTTAAGGCCACAGTCGGAATGATTTTCCATAAATGTAATTAAAGAGATATTGAGTAAACAAACCTGAGGTGCTTAGCTCCCCAAAGGACGGTCTAAAAGATTAACACTGTTAAACTGAATGCTTGGGTAGCTCACTCTACAAGGGGTTGGGCAGCAATTACATTTTTCATTTTAAACCAGTAGGTGGGACGAGACCCTAATGTTTTTCTTTCATTTACATTTTGACTTTCTGTCTAATGGGATGTTAATCTGAGACAGGTTCTCAATGGGAAATCAATGATTCTGCTCAATGATCCACCTCTTGCCTTTGTTTTAATACTACAGCAAAGTGACACTTACAGGAAAATTACATCGTCAGCTCACTGTCATTCAATATACATTACCTTGAGAGGTATTCAGTAATACAACATAACACAGGCAATGTAATGAGCATCAGGATGTCATGAGTTGACATGTATTTCAATTATAGTGGCCATTTTTTTAGATGAAAATCAATATATAGGGTTAACATCTCATAATGCTGTTTATTGATCCAGGTCCAAATCTTGACAGTATAGTGCAGGGATCAACCAATTACCAGGCTGGCTGATTAGTGGGGACCAATACAATTTGATGATTATCAGGATCGTTTCATATTAAACTTTCCAAGCCTGGTCGCTAATTCGCCCTTTCCTCTATGAAGCGCCCTCTACAGTTTGAGTGCATCATTTTATGACACCATGGTAAACATCCATCCATCGTCAACAGAGCGGGCGAACATAAGCTGTGGAGCCAGGTCCATGCTAGTCGGCATCCATTTTGTATGCTTCTGTGGTCTTCGCCATTCGTAAAAAAAAAGGTGGTCCGATGTTTACCCCTGTGTGGCCCCTCACTCGTTCAGACAGTTGTTTCCTCTTCCTCACTTCCTTTTCAGTTTTCTCTGCTTCTTTTCCATGATGAACGTGTAAAATAACACTATTGCTGCCTTCATTTTATAACCGGTACAAGGGACTGTGTGTGTGTGTAGTGCCATGAAGCAATTCATGTTTCTTGCAAGACCTCCTGATTCTGAGGACTCCGGGTCAGCAGCCCTGATCTTGCAAGGCTGGTTTTCCGCTAACAGACAGTAGGGAGTGGTAGAGACAGCCCTCAATCTCCTCGCAATAAGACATTTAACCATCAAAATTACTCTGAAGGTGTTAAATGAGGGTACAAATCTTGCTTAGTTGTGTACTACTGTATACTGTGCATATTAATACTTTAGCAATTAAGCTTTCATTGAAGTGAAGCTCTAATGTAAACAATGATCCTTTTCATGATTCATCTGTCAAGAAAACTTCTATTACTGTTAAGTGTTATATAAATGAAATTATGGTTCTGAAAATGTAATGTCAACCTAATATCACCATGAGCAATCTACATATCGCAAAAGACATACAGTATACACAATATCAAAAATCACAACCTTGATTATCTACCAATACTGACATCAGACAATATAGTTTTTACATCTCTTTACACAACTTGCTGTTAATTAGACATTCATGCAGATGCATTTATCGCTTAGCTTTAACCAGAGTTTTCAAAAACACAATGCTCTTAACTACATGGCAGACATTTGCAAGCCACACTCAAGTCCTTTGTCACATGACACTGCTTAATCTCTCTGTCTTATCTCTCTTACATGTCTATAAAGTAGGTTGCCTGTGTTAAGTTGAAGTGTAACTAAACTTCCTGATGTGAGGCAAACTCCACCCAATGCCTGATTTTTAAAAAAACAAATGCCAGGAAGTGGGCACGTAGCTGTGTGCGACAGGGTTGAAGAAGGTGTGCAGCACAGGGGGCGTGGTCGAGATGAAATGGCCTGCGTACCCTTAGCTGTAATTCGTATAAGTTTTCAGTTTTATATCGTTCTTCATCCATCCATCCTCTACACGAGGGTGCTCATAAGCTGGAGCCAATCCCAGCTGACACGTTTGAAAGGCGGGGTACATCCTGGACAGGTTGCCACTCCAACAGATGGCAAACAGAGAGACAACCACCCACACACTCACACGTAGCCAGTTTTTATATTGCACATGGGTGGGGTCTAAATGACTCTTAAATGTGACTCAGTGTTTATTTTATTTTTATATTTAGCTGATATGTTGCAGCTATTGATGATGTTTATGTGAGACTACTAACTGTAACCCAAACAGCCACTCAGGGATGGTAAAATAAAGATACCTTGAACCTTGAAAGAGCAAACTAGTGACAAAAGGGCAGGGTGTGCCAGCAAGGGCTTACAAATAAAATCCCAATTTTACTGTTATTTTATTAGGCTACATCCCAATATACAAAATATATCTGGATACACATGTTGATTCTCTGGTTGTTTTCTTTTGAGATATTTGCCCTTCTCAAAAGGAGAGAGACAACAAACTAGATTATGATTATCAACAGAACAGCCTTTAAAACCAGGAAATTCCATCACAGAAACCTTATCGCAATATGACAACGTTCAAAATCTACAACAATATCTTCTCTCATTGCACGATATAGAGTATTGCCCAGCCCTAGTGACCTGCCAATGGAAAAATATGAATGTGTTTGACCAGAGACACAGTAGACACACATACTTGAAACACAACAAGTACAATTCAAATATGTTACACTGTCAGGAATTGGACCCAGATCAATTAAGGACATTATGAGGTACTTCGTATACACTAGTTTTCACTTTGGAAAAAAATTGGGTTTGGGTCCACTTTAAGCACTTACATCCTGTTCAGGGTATCAAAGCATATCCGTTTGTATATACCCAATATTCCATCCATCTATTTTGGCCAGTTTCAGATCAATATTTGCTCAACCCTTTCAATCAATGCTGATTCTTCCTCTTTATTAATATATATTTGCACCCAAATCCTAACTTGCCATAAAGGTAATGTTTTAAGGGAGGCATTAAGATGTTGTATATGTCCAAAACACCATGCTGTTGAAATCAAAGTATTGCAGTTTACTTTTACCAGTGTCCAGTATAAACCATTGATGCCCAGTTGATTGAAGAGCAGTTAGAATTTTCCCAACTTTTATGTTCAGATTTATGTGTTTATGTTTAAAAAAATATTTATAAACTTATATTGCAATTTGGGTCACGACAGTGTGATATCTTTAAAAGTGGGTCCTCATTCGGGGTGGGAATCACAGGGTAGCTCAAGATACAACATGCGATACATGGTCCACGATACCAATAATATCACGTTACAAAGATTCTTGTGAAAATGTGCGTGAAAAGTTAAAAGTGCAAGATATCTCTATTCATTCACAACATAGAGAACATAGTGCATAAAGTCTATGTATTGAATGTGGACGGAGCATCTCTTAATGTAGCTTCCTCCACGTTATCCTGCTGTAAACTCCCTCTTCTTCTGCCAAGTAACTTCCGCCCAAGTTTCCCTCATTCAGTTGAGCAGCGCCACCATGAGGAGACATGAAGTAGTGAAGCCTAGCATGTGAAACTGGCAGAGATGGTTTACTTTAGAGCACCTTTATTTATTAAAATATCAATGTTTGCCCTGGCGTATTGATTACTGTATTGAGGACGGACAACGGTATATCACCAAGTCAATATTTTGACCCACCCCTACTTCTCATATAGAGAGTGAGGGAAACAATGGCATAGACTTGTCACTGTCAGGGGTTAGCAGTATTAGCCAAAACAAAAAATACATTAGAATGACAATATTTAACAAAATTATCACATATCGTTTGTTTTCTAATATCGTGCAGATTGATTTGGTACTCACTTGTTCCTCAGGACCTGCCAGGCCGCTTCGATGTCCGCGTACAGGTTCTTCTCGGACGGTTTCCCGGTGCTGACTCCGTAGCCTGAGTAATCGTAAGAGAAGACGTTGCAGTTGATCCGGGAGCCAAGGCCGATGTAAAAACTGCACATCTGTCCCAGGTCCACGGCGTTACCGTGGGAGAACAGCAGCGTGTAGCGACTGTTGGGGGCGCAGCGCACAAACATGCAGCCTATCCGGTTACCGCGGCTACTCCGGGTGGTGAACACCTCCACGGCGTCGAGCTCCCGCTGCGAGTACTGCCAGTCCGCCCGCTCGGTTAAATGCAAGCTGGTGACACCGTCAGCGTCGCTGTGCACGGAGTACGTGGGCTCCGGCGGGAGGAAAGCCAGCTTAGCCGCGATGCGGCTGGGACAGGGCGGACAACAGAAGAGCCAGCACAGCTCACCGATAGAAAACCCGTTCATCCTGGGGCCTTGTTCGGGCATTTAGACGCGGGAATCCCAGTGAAATCGCTTCAGAATAAAAAAAAATCAAAAACACAGACTCCTTTGGCTTGAGCTCCTACTCGTCTGTCATTAACCGCCTGAGAGCGAGCAGCGCCGGCTGACAGGAGGCTCGCTGTCTCGGCTAATGCTAACAGGCTCGCCGGCTACCAAGTAGCTAACAGCAAAACTCAGACGTCAGGCTGAGAAGAGATTAAATGCTCGGCGAACAAGTTAGAGTCATGTTATTTTACAAATACCAAATACTAAACACAAAAGATAACAATGTTATTAAAGTAGTTCAGCCTGTTTGTACATATAACATTCGCTGCACGCCAGGATTTGTAGCAGCAGACAGCCATTACTCCTGAATAGAAGTGAGTCGGATTTCCGGTTCCACCGGATATCCTTGTTCCCCCCAGAAGAGTGAGTTATTTATTTATTATTCAAATTAGTCTTAATAACTACGGAAGAAGATTAGAGCCACATGTGGTTTTTTAAGACAAATTTAACAAAAATTAGAAAACAAAAATTAAATTCTGACTTTTTTTCTCAGAATTCTGACTTTAATCTCAGAAGTCAGGCTGTTTTACTTTTGTTTCCAGTTTTTTTTACATGTGGCCCTACTCCTAGTCCGTAAATATCAGATAATATAGTAAATATATTTATATATATATATATATATACTATATATATATATTATAGTATAGTGGTATATAAAAGTATAAATAAAATATTTTACAACAATAGGTTATAATAATAATAATAATAATAATAATAATAATAAATACTTTAATTGTATTTAAGACAATAAAACAATACAAAAAGTATGGGCTAGTATGACTCCTGTGAAACTCAATGTCAATAAATGCAATTTTTATTGATATATAGAATATTTAAAGAAGAACAATGTACTATTTTAATTAAAGGAAAATATATATCTATATCTCTGCATTTATACAGGCATATCTCTGCATTTATACAGGCATCCATACAAAACAGTTTTTTGTGTTTTTTTTATAAATGAGTTCATAAAACAATCCCTGACTGCTTATATTAATACAATCATATTGTTTTCTGAAGCCCTTTGTGATTATTTTATTTCATAATTATTTAGTTATTTATATTGTATTGAGGGCATTACATTTACTACAAGTCGTTGATACGCTGAGGTTGTTCATTTTGTTGCTGTGTTTGTGTTTTTTACTATTTTTGTGATTTGCCTTCAAGCTACTGTCTTTTTTGTCTTTTCTAATGAAAAGAATGTCAATAAACAGAAATCGCAGCACACGCAGAAACAGCAGATTCTCTTCAGGTTGAGTCACAGAAGCAGGAAGTGGCCTCAGATAACTTTTTAAACACACACACAAACACACACACACACACACGTTTGCTCTTCTATCAGAGTGAGGACCATCATAGACATAATACATTCCCTAGCCCCTTACCTTAACCTTAACCATCACAACTAGATGCCTAACCCTAACCCTAACCCTAAAATCAGGTCTTAACCCTGAAAAAGCCCTTTTAAGGGTTGAAAACAAGTGAGCCAAAATGTCCTCACTCTGTAGGTGTTTATACAATTTTTGGTCCTCACTCTGCACAAGTACAAGAACACACACACACACACGTGTCTCATGCTGACACTAACACCCATACGGGGACGGGACTCAGCTGCGTTTGCTGTAGCCTGGAGGCAGAAAGCCATTACCGGGTCGTCTAACGTGGTGCGTCTGGGCCGGGTCTCCCTGACAAACACCCCAGAACAGAGAAGCGGTTCCTCAGCACCGTCCACCTGCTGTCGGTGCAGTTGTTGTGAAGTGGAATATATTCACCAGAGGCCGAAATAAAGCGTCTGCACAAACGCGGTCCTGACTCTGTCAGAAGCACCAGCGATTTGTGGAGATAATGTAAAAATCCTTCACCTGCCGACGACAAACGTTTCATGACGGTGAATGATTCGGGCTCCTTCTGTCCACACTGTCCTCGGGGGACAAACTCAAACCAAAATGACCTCCGGTTGGTAAGAGTGTGTGTCTTTCTGTGGTTGTGAGGACAAACTCACGGCCATTATTGTGACGACTTCTCACCAGAGGGTTGGCGGTTTGATTCCCAGCGCCAGTGTGCCAAAATGTATCATGTCAACAGTGTGACACGGGGTTTAAATGAGGTACGACATACAGATGAATATGAGTGGACGTTTGGCCTGTTTTCACAACTTTGAAGGTATTTTTTAAAACGCCAACGTTTGCCTTTACGGCTCGATTTAGGTTAAAAGGAAAATTCTGGTGTTTTGACATGTGGTTGAATGAGTTGCTGACACATTTTCACCGTTAAACTTGCACACTCGCTCAAACTGAAGACAGCTGCCAGTGGGGACACAACAAAAAACCGAATTTAGCCACTTACCAAAAAGTGTCACCCAATAAAATCGTCATTTTATCCCATTAGTCTGACGTTTCTGGCTAAAAACCAAAGTTTGTCAACTACTCACTCTCCCACACCAAAGCCCACTAATAAAATCAGTGTTTTTAGCTCACGTGGGACACAGGAGTTGCTGGTTCACTGCTGCCTCCTTTGGTAAGTTTGTGTCACAGACTTAAATCTGAACCAAGGATTTTTAAACACCAAAGTCAGAACAACACATTTGAACTTAGTGATGGAGACAGCAGTGGATCAACGACTCCCCTGTGCCGTGATATAAAATCTCACATTTTCTTTATGGAGTTTTGTGTGGGAGAGTGAATAACTTGCGTTTTCTGTTGAATTCTTGTCCAACAACACGAATGAGCATCAGAGATATTTATCTCAGCGCAGACTGAAGAAGACATACATTAGGATTACAAGGGTCTTTGTAAAGACCTGATTTGGTTTTAAATCAGTTTTGTCTGGCGCCTCCAGTGAGAGCCATGTTTTCAGTGAGATCCACTGAAGAGTCCTTATGTTCTTCATTTACAAGCCCAACTCCAAAAAGGTTGGAACACTCTGTGAAATGCAAGAAAAAAAAAGCAGAATGCAATGACTGGCAGATTTCATAAACCAATATTTTATTCCCAATAAATCCTAAAAAAACATCAGATGTTTTTGTGAAAAATATTAATAAAATTTAAATTCGATGGCAGAAACACATCATTGTGAAGCATCATCTCTTCTTTTAACAACTGTCTGTAAACATCTGGGAAGTGAGGAGACCGGTTGTTGGAATGTTGTCCCAGGATTCTAGCTGCTCAACAGTCCTGGGCCTTTGTTTCTGGATTTTTCATTTCACGATGCACCAAATGTTTTCTCTTGGTCAAAGCTCTGGACTGCAGGCAGGTCAGTTCAGGACCTGGACTCTTCTCCTGTGAAGCCATGCTGTTGTGATGGATGCAGTATGTGGTTTAACATTGTCTTGCTGAAATATTCAAGGCCTTCACTCAAAGAGATGTCGTGTAGAAGGGAGCACGTGTTGCTCTAAAACCTCTATGTACTTTTCAGCACTGATGTGTAAGTTAATGCAGCCCCCATACCATCGGAGATGCAGGATTTTGAACTGTCCACTGATAACAAGCTGGATGGTCCCTCTCCTCTTTAGTCCACAGGACACAGCATCAATAATTTCCAAAAATAATTTCAAATTTTGATTCGTCTGACCCCAGAACAGTTTTCTATTTAACCTCAGATCATTTTAAATGAGCTTTGGTCCAGAGAAGACGGCAGCGTTCCTGGATCACGTTCACATAATGTCTTCTTCTTCTTTACGCGATTCAGCTTTAACGTTAATTTGTGGATTGAACAGTGAACTGTGTTCACAGACAGCAATTTCCGGAAGTGTTCCTGAGCCCATGCGGTGATTTCCAGTAGAGAATCATGTCTGTTTTTAATGCAGTGCCGCCTCAAGGCCTGAAGATCACCAGCATCTGGTTTTGACCTTTGACCTTGTCCCTTGTGCACAGAGATTCCTCCTAATTCTCTGAATTTTTTGATGATATTATTCACTGTAGATGGTGGATCTTTAACGTCATCACAATTTTACATTGAGGAACATTTTGTTTGTCACAGATTGATGAACCTCTGCCCGTCTTTACATCTGAAATGCTCCTTTTGTACCCGGTCACGTTACTTACCAATTAACCCGATTAGTCGTCAAATGCTCCTCCAGTTGTTTTTGATTTGCGTCATTTACTTTTCCAGCCTTTCGTTGCCTCTGTTTCAACATTTTATTTTAGATGTTTTGCTGCAATGGACGACAGGCGTTGTTTTAACGGTAAAAGTAGCAGTGTTTGAAAAGTGGCAGCCATTATAGAATCCTGAACATGGGGTATGTGAGGTTGGGAATCCCTAAAATTAAGAGTTCTGACTACAAAAATACTTAAAAAAAGGAACTTTATCTATCATTTTACATTCAGGAGAAAGAAATTTTAATTATTTACTTAGGTTTCTGAAGGGCAGAGCTGTTCTCTACACCGCCGGCTCTTTATGCAGCTTGTGCTGTTGTTGCTGTTGTTGTTGTTTACCTGTTTACCTCACAGGGATCATCGTGCAGCAGCACATTAGCAGCTGTGTAACAGGAAACGGTGGCGTCTCTCTCTCTCTCGCTCGCTCTCAGCTCCACAGCCAGAGCGTAAACAGGCTTTTATTGTGGCGAGTGCCGCCTCCTGTATTATCATAATTAGATAAAAGCCAAGTTAACCTGACGCCGCAACGAAAGCTGCTTTTCATAAACGACAGCTCGGCTCTCAGACGCTCACACTCGCCACTAACAGTCTTTCATCATCATCATCATCATCATCATCATCACAGGACTAAGATTTCCTGACTGTTGCTGGGAAGACGAGCAGCTCCATCTGTCCTCACTGACTGCGTCCACGTGTCTCATGTCTTCTTCTGGCCTGTGTTAACCCTAATTGAAAAGAGTAGCCAACACTTTGTTTTCTTCTTTTTGCGATATTGTTGATATGTGTTAGTGACAAACATGGAAAAACAGGCAGAATTGTCGTGTTCTCCCTGAGAAAATGGCTGCCAGCGGGACACAAGGGGAAAAAAACGGTTGTAAACAACTCACTAAATGTGACAGGGATATGAATGTGTGAGTGTATGAATGTATGAACGCCACATGTGTGGTAAATAATAAAGCTGAGTGTGTAGCTGCTGCTGCTGTCAGTGTGTTCGGAGGAGATTTAAGACGGACGGACAAACACACACATGAATACACACACACACTCTCGTCTATAAAGCTATTCTTCTGAAGACTCTGAATTTCATTCCTTTAAACAGACAAGACAAAGCCGAATCACTAACCCTAACCATAACCAGTTAATGTCCAACCCTAATGTTAACCATAACCACAATTCAAATCTTAGTCCTGAACTTAACCAGCTCTACAGAAATGAGGCTCTGCTTCATTAGGACCAGGTTTTGGTCTGAGTGAGGACAACTGGTCCGAACAAGGTCAGTGTTTATGGCAGAAAAATGTCCTAAAGAGGCGACAAACACAAGAACACACACACACTGTTCTGTTTCCATGACTTCAGAGGACATTACATTGACCTTAACCACACAACATCATTTACATTATGAGACTTAGGTCCCCACAACATAAGGAAAACCTGGAACACACACATATTCCAACACACACTCTCACTAAAGACACTCATAAACATAATACATTCCCTAACCCTCATCTTAACCTTAACCATCATAACTAAATGACTAACCGTTAACTTAAACCTAACATAAACCCTGGAACTAAGTCAAAAAATTCCTTTATTGATGTGAAGACAAGACAAAAAATGTCCTCACAAAGATAGGACTGACACACACACACACACAGGCCAACATGCCAGTGGTTTATGTAAATTAAACAGTATCTCACACACACACACGTTTGCGCTTCTATCAGAGTGAGGACCCTCATAGACATAATACATTCTCTAGCCCCTTACCCTAACCCTAAAACCAAGTCTTAATCCTGAAGAAGTCCTTTTAACGGGTGAAAAAAAGTGAGGACCAGCCAAAATGTCCTCACTTTGTCAAAATGTCCTCACGCTGTAGGTGTTTATACCATTTTTTGGTCCTCACTCTGCAGCAAGTACAAGAACACACACACACACTGGTCACAGCAGAGTCTCTGCTGTCATTTGAACAAGAACTGGGACCTTTTTTTTTTCTGCAGTTCATTTATCTAATGATGATCAGAGAGACGCCAGACAACCACAGCAGCAGCATGTAGATGCAGAATGAAGACATCTTCTGTCTCCCTCTGTCTCTCTGTCTCTCTGTCTCTCGGCAGAATGTCAGAGGATAATCGGAGCAGAGTGTGTATCATGTCAAGAAAGAATGTGGGAAAGTATTTCTTTTCGAAGAGTCGACTTAAAGGAAGGTGTTAAAAAGTGAGAAGCGAGCTGCCAGGACACACACACGCTGGTTTCCATGACTTCAGAGGACATTTGCATTGACTTCCATTCATTTCCTGGAGACTTTGTCTAACCTTAGCCATAATTACTAGTGCCCTAACCCTAACCCTGACCTGAACCTAACCCTAACCTCAGCCTAACTTTAAAACATGTCTTCACCTTAAAATGGAGTCATTGATTTTTGTCCCCATGAGGAAGACAAGTCCCCATAATGTGAGTGTGGAGACAGATGTAGGTCCCCACAACATAAGGAAGACCAGGTACAAACACACATTTTTTTATATCTTACTGAGGACACATAGACATAATACATTCCTTAGCCCCTTACCCTAACCTGAACCATCACAACTAAATGCCTAACCCTAATCTAAACCCAATTCTAACCCTAAAACCAGGTCTTAAACCTGGAAAAAGCCATTTATAGAAGTGAGGACCAGACAAAATGTCCCCAAAAAGACTAACTTTAAAACATGTCTTCACCTTAAAATGGAGTCATTTACGTTATGGGGACTTGATTTTTGTCCCCATGAGGAAGACAAGTCCCCATAATGTGAGTGTGGAGACAGATTTAGGTCCCCACAACATGAGGAAGACCAGCTACACACACAGAGATTCCACAGATACTTGACTTTGGCTTCAGGATGAAACACATGGAGAATATGAAGCAGAAACAGGCTGAAGATTCATCCAGATGTATCTGCATTTTTATACTCAAGAACAAATTTTTCTAATGAAAAAATTATAATCAGCGTCCAGAAGCGTCTTTCAGTTACTTTACAGAAAAAAAAAAAAAAAAATCACCTGAAAGCTCTGGACATCAGGTGACTCTGTTCACACAAGCGGCCATGTTTCCACTGCTGCTGACCTTCGCTGTACTTGTTACTGCTGTATTTCCATTCCACTGTACAGTTCTAGCACTACTGGACTCTAGTTTTGGTATCAGGCACATTGGTTCCCATTAGAATAGTTAATAACACAAAACTGCTACAACGTCATTTGTGACGATGCGACACAAACTAGTGACGGTCAAAGCAGTCGTTTTCTTTGTACTGAATCATTAGGATCACTTGATTTAAAAATATCTGTTCACTGAATGGTTCGGTACTTCCTGCATGACCGGAGCACAGACTCCGTCTGACACAGTCAATGAACTGAAATACAGCTGAACGGCTTGTGATTGGGCTCACCATCTCCGTCTTTCAGCAGCGCTGTCGCTAAATACACCAGACTCCTCTGTTAAATATGGAGATTTTACAAATGTCCTTGTTAAATGTTGGAGATTAACGCATGTTTTCAGGATTTTGAAGTCTTTTTAACTGATCTACAGTTCGGCATTGATCGCTTTGACTCTTGCGTCGGACGTCGCGCTCATGACTCTTCCAGTGACGACACTCTCTGACCAATCAGTGGCCGAAACGTCACATTTAGTGTCGGCTCAGCTCGACTGGAACCTCGACAGAGCAGGTACTAAAAAAACAGTACCAGGTACAATCACTAGTGGAAAAGGGGAAAAAAAAACGAGCCGACTCAAGATGTGCCCTGCCAAGCCATGCTGGAACTATATAGTGGAACGGCAGCATAAATCCCTACAGTCTAGTCTCACTGTTCATTATTGGAGTCTCTTCCAGTGACGACACTCTCTGACCAATCAGTGGCCGAGACGCAACATTTTAGTTTTGGCTCAGCTCGACTGGAACCTCGATAGAGCAGGTACTAAAAAAGCACCAACCCTAGGGCAAAAGCAAAAAAAAAAAAAAAATTGAGCTGAGCTGAGCTAAGTCGAGTCGTGCTAGAACTGTATAGCGGGAAAAACGCTATTTTGTTGCAAAAAGATTCAAACCAATTGAACAATTCAGCAAATGTAAAGTAGATTAAGTCTTCCACGTTGCTGTGTTCGTCTTAACCAGGCAGTAAAAATGTATTTTATAGCCACCAGGGGGCAACACAGAGCTCAATTTAATGGAAGTCTACGGGAAAAATGAGCTTCTACTTCTTTTTAATGCGTCAGCTCTTCTTCAGCAGAATGCCACTTTTGTAAACTGCGTTCACGCCGTGTGATTGACAGCTGGTTTCGTTCAGTCGGAGCCTGGCTGAAGGTGACGTCTGCGAACATCAGGTTCCATAAGACTCTCATGACGCCAGTCGACTCTCAAAACATCGAGGCTTCGTTTTAAAGACGGCGTCCACTTCTTACGTCAGCCGAGTGCGAGGGCCACAGAGGTCGCGCTTCTGCTGCGACGCCACCGCGCGTCATTAACGGCTTGTCATGTAAAGTGATGCCACTACAAGCCTTCACACACACTCTTCACCCCAGTGATGGACACCTTTAAAGACCCGTGTCATCAGGCCTGTTGAGAATCTCACACACACACACGCGTGTCCAGACCTGCCGCCACTCATGTTCCCATGTTGACACGTTATAATTCGACGCGTTTCCTGCTGACAGACGTGATCACAGCGTGACCTCGCCTTCACATTCTTCCTTAATTACAGCTCGGCAGCGTGTCAGCGTCACGCAGGGACTGTAAGCCTGTTGTCTTCCTGACAAACATCTCACTTCACATCAGTGAAGCCAGGACGTGATTAGTCTTTGGCTCAGAAACTGAAGAGTCACAGCAGCGTTCGCGTCGTCGTCGACGAAACTGCAACGTGTCGTTTTGTCCGACACAAATAAATGGCGCGGAATTGCGAATAAATCAGAGGTGAACTTTGATGCAAAGTGTGAGGATCATAAATTATAAAGATGAAACAGATGGGAGTCATTAAAATGACAAAATTACTACTGTTATAATCATGGATCTAATTAGAGCGGTGTTGATTGATAAAAAAGTATTTAATTTAATATCTGTTTGTTTTCATAATCTATCATCATCTATTAATCTGGTGACTGTTTGGTCCAAAAAATGCCAGAAAATGTTGAAAAATGATTTTTGACATTTCTAGAATTTGATCTGGAATTGATGTTTATTTTGTCCACAAAAAATGATTCCATTTGTTATGTAGAGCAAATAAACTTGAAAATATTTCAATTTAAGAATCAAAAAAAAACAAAAACAACCTTGTTTTAACGATCAAAAACAGTTAGCAATTAGTTAGCCCTAAATAGCACTAATATGTAGTTTTAAAAGGTTCAAGAAATCCTTTATAGCTTAAATCTGTGTCATACATGCGTCTCTCATGCTGCGTTCCATTCGTACTCGGAACTGGGAATTATCTTGGATTTTTCATTCGGAGCAGCCACGATTCAAAGATGGCTGCCACAGTTAAAAACACAGCTACTTTTTACTGTTAATAACACTTTTACTATATTTGTTTTACAGTAAATGAGTCATACACATAGTATTTTTAACCGCTACGCTGTTTTGTTGTTGTTAACAATGGACAGCCAAAGATACGTCCACGTTTCCGACTTCTCAGCTGGAGGGGTCAAGTCAAACTCGAGGGGTGACTTCACTCCTAGTTCCGACCTGACTGTAAAATTAAACACAGCATGAGTCTCAGGATTTTTAAGGAACAAAAATCCAAGCCACGTAAACAATAAGAATTTATTGTCACAAGCACAATTTGTTACACAAAAATAATGGGTCACATTTACACAAATTTGTACAGGTCTAGAACTCAATGTACAATGAAGAGGCTAACTAAATACCAATAGTTAAATATGTAGTCACATTGCACACAATATCATTAAAACCTACACAAAAGAACATGTACTGTGTGAAAGCAACACGAGTCGACATTAAAAAGTCACATTATTTACAATAAAGAAAACAAACAAACATCAATTTGAGATCAGTTTTAGCAAAAAATAAAAAAAAGAAAGACTCGATGTCTGCTTGCGGTTTCTCCATCCTTCCGTCAGAGAGTGTTTTACAATCCATCATGAAAAAAAAAAAAAGCTCCCTCACTAGAAGGTTTTATTCAGTCTCTTAACAGTTGAAAAGATTATAAAGTAATTAAGTCAAGTAGGCAGAGCTGAAGAACATCAAACACACGAGTAAATACTGCGATTCGCTTGGACGGTATGGCGGTTTTTTTCCCTTTTAATGCAGGCTGGTGAGATTAGCGGTTAGCTTCATGAAGTGCACTTTAAGCCTTAGCTTAGCATCTGTCTGCGATGATTTTGTTTTGTTTAGTGTATACACAGAATCCTTCCGTACTCGCACCACTGGGGGAATTTGACGTTGGTCGGCGGTAGGTGGAGCAGGCGAGCGGCGTCTTCTCTCCTGCTGCTGTCTTAACGGTCACTCAGTACGTTCACATGATTTTAGAAGGAAAAATGAATCATCGCCTTAGACTAAAATCAGACTGCAAGTCAACATATAAGTCCATCTGACGCGTCACTTAATCAAGTTTCTCAAAAGTTGGACGAGCACGTCCAGATTGTGCTGTCGGGAGTTAAACCACCCTCCAGCTAGCCTGGATGCTAAGCACATGCTCCACTGTCAGCATCCACAGATTTTCACCAACAAGTAAATAAAAAACAACAATGTGAAATCCAGACCAGTGCACTTTAGGGCAGATGAAACCCAACTTATGCTCCGTCAGCTTAAAGAATTAAATATTTTAAACTTAACGGATGGTAAAAAAGCAAGGAATGGGACTTCAAATGCTAAAAACTAGCCGCCAACAGCACAACCGGAAAGCACCTAATACTGACGAGATGAAATACTTCATTGAATAAAATGATTACCTGGTAGGAAAACACATGATAAAAATTAGCCGCCAGCTTAAAACTGTTTTGGTCTATGATGTAATAAGTCAACTAGAAAGCTGGAACACACGCTAACAGAACCGAAGAAAATTTCCCATCATTCCCTTTTCTCTATTAACGTCTAAGAAAATCCCGATGAACAGTTATGAGTCTGGAACCAGGTTGACTAGCTAAGAGATGAAATGTGACCCAAAACTTTAGTTGAAGGAACAACACTTCCCACAAGCCATTGCAATTTCTTTTCCAGTGACGTACAACTCTTCTTGAATTTAACTCGCGTTGCGATACATTGTCGTTTGAATGTTTGACCTGTATTCCTTTCACATACACAAACATGACAACATTATTTACGATTACTCTTAATATTAGTCATGTGAGGTTGCTCACTTCGTCTGTGATCCCTTAGCTAACGGCTAAGCTAACAAATGAGTCAGCAGAGTTGGTGCAGAACGGGAAATACTTTTACACTCTGCTTCTCAGATGCTTCAATGTAATCAACGTCCGCTCCATTTTCTCAGCAAAACAATGTAACACAAACAAGTAAGAATACGTATATATATGTGTTTAATAATGGGTCACAGGATACCATTTTTGGTCCCCCAACAAATGTGGCACATTTTCCCTCAAATTGAATCTTAACTCCCAAGACATTTAAGTACATGTTTAAAGCAGCACATATAAACTGGAGTTAAATTAATTTAATTAATTTACCAAACAAATCTTGATGTTTGTTTCTCAATTGTATTAAATGTAACAGATATGGCTGTAAATTAGCATTATGCACAAATTATAAATCATAATTTATAACGTGATTTGGGTCACAGCATTTTTCTGTATTGGTTCCCATATAGGAAGTTTGGGAAACACTAGTTAAATAGTGCGCTTAAACAGGAAATCACGGCAGCAGACCCAATTTTTGCAGTTGTAGCTAAACATTTCCACGGTAACAGCGAGCGCCACCAATCAGAAACTATTACCCCAGAGGACTGTGGGTAGTGTAGTACATCTCCTTGGGATTACTTGAAATAAACTGTGTTTTTTTAAGACTTGTGGCTTCAAATAAGACTGTTTTACAGTCTCCTAGCTCGGATAATCAAACTCTCAACAGAGAAAATGTATGCAATTTTTACGTCCAGAACCACAGGGATACTCTGTATTGGACCGGTGGAGGTGTGAGATAAAAGACATCCTGTCTGCACTGACACCTGTGGCCCGGATATATATATACAGTGCTGTGCATAAGTCTTAGGCCACCAGCAGCTTTGTTGTTTTTCACTTTTGTGATCGTTGGCGTTGATACTATATGATCAACCTGTCAGTGAGTTGAACTTGTGCAACATGTGTATGTAATGCTCCAACATGTCTGGAGTAAACCAGGTATAATAGACCTTTTTCACAGCAGCTATTTGTTGGCATGAAATAGTAGGAGAAACACAGGTTTGACCAATAACATTAGGGTTCCATTCCAGGTTTTAAAGAGCCATGGTTGTGTTATTGTTCAAGTGGAAAGGTAGGTCACACTAAATATTTGATATTATAGAAGCATTTTGTTGTTTGTTTTTTCTGAAAAAAAAAAAAAAAAGATGTTATTTTCAAACTGCATATGTGTTTCTCCATATTTTCAGGATGTGTTCCAATAAAGTGATTGCGAAATAATTGTACAGTATGGTCATTATAGCATTGCTAAATCAACAAATCTAATGGTGGCCTAAGACTTACGTGCAGTACTGTAGATTCAAAAGTACAGCTGTCAACCACTTTGCAGTGTTTTCCTGGTCAGAGTGGACTTGAATTAGCCTTTGTGCTCACACTGCAACACAACGCTGTTCCAGAGAAACAGACACATGATCACAGTCGCTGTTGAGCAACGGCTCAAGTATTTGGGGAAACTTCACACCAAATTGAATTCCTCAGCAGATAAGTAATGATGGATTAGTGGATTAGTCACGATGTAACTTCTATTTACAGTTCAGTGACATGTCGGCCTGTCAGCTCTGTTAACAACCTGGCCCGGACTCAAACGCTGAGTGATCCAATAAAACTGAGACAATAAATAAATAAATGCTTATCAGGCAGATTTTCTGCTGACAGACCAGTGAGAGTGGACTTCTGAGCATGAACTTGAAATTTTTTAAGGCATAGTTTAGGTTTTTTTTGAAGTGTGGTTGTTTAAGGTAGTATCTTAAGAGTTCGTATGCAACTTTATTTTGCTCTTAGACGTTTACAAGATTTGTAAACCACTCGCTCTCCCACACCAAAGTCCATAGAGAAAATCAGCAATTTTCGCTCATGAGGACAAAGGAGCTGCTGCTCCACTGCTGCCTCGACTTGTGCTATGTCGGTAAATTTAAGTGAAGGATTTCAAACACTGAAATCACAAAATAACAACAGTGGATCAACAAACTTGTTTTTCTTTATGGAGTTTGGTAAGTGAAAGTAGCAAATCAGCAAAAATTGTCTTGAATAGCATTCAGTAAAGCTGGAAAGTACTTTATTAGGTGTGTATTTGATGTTCAGTGGCTAAAATCTGTTTTTTCTCTGTTGTCAAACTGACAGTGCTGATTATCTGTCCGTCCCTCATACAACCACATTTCAAAAAACCCCAAATTATCACATTAACGTCATAATATGATACAGTATTAGTTAGATGTAATTACTACTTTGAAAATGTGTCATGGCCACTTTCGGACACGAACAGCGGACAGAAATGTTGTCAAATGGAGGTGGAATTTCAGTTAAACCTTCACTTATCAAGTGTAAAATGGGAAGGAAGTGTAAATCCAGCGATCGTGCTACTGCAGCCTGTTAGAGGAGCTCCAGACAGCGAACGTCCATCAGTTTGACGCCAGAAAACAAGTACTGCATGTGTACATACTGCAGGCCCAGTGGGCTGTGTCATGGTGTGTGTGTGTGCGAAGTCATGGGTGCACATCAGTCATGTGTTGGTGATCCATCAACGTACATTAGAGGTCAAAGATTTGAGAACAACAGGACAAAGTGTTTGTGAAAGGAGAGCAGAGAACAAACACAGGAAAACTCTTTTTTTTTGCTTCTAAACTGTTGTTTTGGGTTAATTCCTTTTTTTGTAGGAGAAACATCTGACCAAACAGTCCATCTTCATTTGTTAGGCATCATGGCTGCCCTGTGTTGGTGTCACGGATCACTCTTAATCCATGATGTGAATGGACACTCCTAAGTTGAAATCGTAACTGCTTAATTTTACTGTTATACATCCATTCACTGACTGGAAACTGAAGTTTTTACTCTCCTACAACTACTACAAAAGTCCATAGATAAAATCATCGTTTTTAGCCTGTGGGGACACAAGAGGTGCTGGTCTACTGCGGCCCCGTTTGGTAATTTTTGGTCACTTGGGTATATCCAAATGAAGGATTTCGAACACTGAATTCACAAAATAAGACAAGTGAACTTACTAATGGAGGAAGCAGTATATTAACAATGCCTGTGAGATGTGATGGAAGAATTGCTGATTTTCTCTATGGACTTTGGTGCAGGAGAATAAATGGTTTACAAAGTGACCTAAACTTCAGTTCCCAGTCAGAAAAGGCTTTTTAACTGCGGCGCACACATATATCGTAAACCTAAGCAGGTGTAGATTTTATTAAGTGAGTTTGTTAAGTGGCTAAAATCAGTTTTTTTCTTTGTGCCACCACTAACGGTCATGTTTTTAGTGAGATTTGTCGAGGATTCCTTATGTTCCACTGTTAAAGAGTAACGATGGGAGTTGACCACCCTGTTCATCTCTTAAACAAACAAAAAAGAGTCTTGGTTTTTTTCATTTCCACTGGCCGGTTCTGTTGCTGACCTTTGTACCATTCAGTGTTTTTCCACTGAAGTTGAACTAAGGAAATCTAAATAAAAACAGGTTGTTCTTAAACTTTTGACCCGTTCTTTAAAAGAGATGACATGAGAAATGAATACAAACATGAGTCCAGTTCTGGAGGGGGGGGGGGGGGGTGATAGAGAGAAAAAGAGAGAGAGAGAGAGAGGGAAGGAAGGGAGGAGAGGGGGTTACTCGGAGAAGGGTGGGAACATGCCGAGGTCAGCGAAATCCTCGATGTTGTAGTTGGCGGTTCCCTGGGTGGGATCTCCAGCCATGGGTAACATGTCCTGCAGAGACACAGGGAGGAAGGGTCAGAGGTCAGGGGTGTGTTGAGGACACGGTGCAGGTCTTATCAGAAAAAGCAGCCAAAATCAGCATCGTCTGCATCTGAGGTTGCATCCTTACAAATCTGCTCCTCATACCTTTGCCGTCCACAGTGTTTTACAGTTACCAAAACAAAGAGGTCGTCCATTCAGTTTTCGTTCAAATCTGGACAAATTCGGCTTTGGATACACCTGCCGTCCACTCTAACCTGGTGTTTGTGAGGAGTTGGAAAACACAGCTGGCTCTGTTTTAGTAAAAATATCTGTTATTGAGATTTTTTTTAACATGACATACAGTAACTAAAATGCGGCCTTCATATTTCTGCTACTTCTTCTGTTCTGGATTCTTCTGGTGTCCACACTAACCTGGTGTTTTCCAGGCCTGAAAACTAAGACGTTTACCTCCATTTACTTTGGAAGCTCTGTTATGTTTGAAAACAATGATACAGTTATTTAGATTCACTTCCTGATTCAATCTCGCAAGTTGCAACTCAACCATCAGCTAAGATTGAAAAGTTCACATAGTTTCACACTTGTTATTGCTTGTTATGATAACTTTCTGAAACTAATCAGACAACTACAGAGGAGATAATCTACTTCCTGTTTACAGTGGCAGGCACATTCCCAGTAAACCTCAATAGTCACATGATATACTTCAGGTATGTTAGTGAGGACGCAGAAAACGGCGGATACTGAGCTGAAATAATCTTCAGGACGTTTTTGTTTTTGAAAAGGTTCAAATGAAAATGAAGTGGTGTAGAAGTCGTGTGTGTGTGTGCCTGAGTGTCTATCCTTGAGATGACCAAAGAAATACCAAACATATAAACTAGCATTTCCCAAACTTTCCAAATGGGGACGAAAGTTTAAATATGACAAACATTTGCTTCCAATGTCAATCATGACAAAAGCAAATTTGCACATAAAGTAGCAACTAATTTACAGCCAATTTTGAATTGGAAAACTTTCCGAGAATGTTTTGGTAAATTAAGTGAAATTTAATTTCGTGCTTGTCAATTAAAACATACTAAAAGGTTGGTAAAATTCTACTAATTTGTTTGGGGACCCAAAAATATCTCCCATGGCCCATGTATAGGTCCCAACCCAGTGTTTGGCAATCACTGATAAAAACCATAGTAAAAGTGAGGACATTTTAGGACGTCCGCATAACTAAAAAGACCTGGTTTTATGGTTAGGGTGAGAATTAGGTGTGTGTGTGTGTGTGTGTGTGCCTGGTATTCCTTATGTTGTGGGGACCTAAATCTGTTTACAAAGTCACATTATGGGGACTTGTCTTCCCTATGGGGACAAAAATAAAGACCCCATAACATACATTTTATGTTTTAAAGTTAGGGTCAGGGTCAGGGCACTAGGGTTAAAGTAAGTCAATGCAATGTCCTCTGAAGTCATGGAAACCAGTGTGTGTGTGTGTGTGGGTGTTACCTGGAAGACTTCTGTCTGGCTGGGGTTTGGGTGTGTGTGTTGTTCCCCGGCCTGCTGGGAGTGATGCTGATTCTGCCACTGGGACCAGACCTCACTGGGACGACCCTGGAACTGGGCTCCACTCTGACTGCTTTCCCCTGACACATCTGAAAACACACACACACACACACACACACACAAACACAGTCAGAGAAGAAGACACATGTCGACCATCTTCATCTTCTCCACCTGATCAGTGTGTGAGTGTTATGGCGCTTTCCCACTATACACTTCCAGCACAGCACAGCTCGGCTCATTTTTTCTTTTGCTTTTCCATTAGGGATAGTACCTAGTAGTTGGTGTTTTTTTAGTACCTTCCTTCTCTGGCGAGGTTGCAAGAGAGCTGAATTGATACTAAAATGTGACGTGGACAGATTATCAGCCACTGATTGGTCAGAGAGTGTCGTCACTGGAAGATTCATGAGCGTGACGACACTCTCTGACACTCTCCATATTTAACAGAGGAGTCTGGTGTATTTAGCAACAGCACTGCTGAAAGACGGAGATGGTGAGCCCAATCACAAGCCGTTCAGCCGTATTTCACCTCAGTGACTGTGTCAGACGGAGACTGTGCTCCGGCCATGCAGGAAGTACTGAACCATTCAGTGAACTCATCTGTTTATAAAACTGAGAAAAATGATTTGGTACCATGAAAACAACTGCTTTGACCGTCACTAGTTTGTGTCGCGTATTAAACAATGTCACAACAGTTTCGTGGGGCCTAGACTAAAACCTGTGTGTGTGTGTGTGTATATACAGTACTGTGCATAAGTCTTAGGCCACCATTAGATTTGTTGTTTTAGCAATGCTATAATGACCATTCTGTACAATTATTTCTCCATCACTTTATTGGAACACATCCTGAAAATATGGAGAAACACATATGCAGTTTGAAAATAACATCTTTTTTTTTTTTTTTTCAGAAAAAACAAACAACAAAAATGCTTCTATAATATCAAATATTTAGTGTGACCTACATTTCCACTTGAACAATAACACAACCATGGCTCTTTAAAACCTGGAATGGAACCCTAATGTTATTGGTCAAACCTGTGTTTCTCCTACTATTTCATGCCAACAAATAGCTGCTGTGAAAAAGGTCTATTATACCTGGTTTACTCAAGACATGTTGGAGCATTACATACACATGTTGCACAAGTTCAACTCACTGACAGGTTGATCATATAGTATAAGACTGATTTTAGTCACATCTTTTCAATCTAAACGCCAACGATCACAAAAGTGACATAAAAACAACAAAGCTGCTGGTGGCCTAAGACTTATGCACAGGACTGTATATATATATATCCAGTCCACCAAGTTTGGACTGGAGATCCCAGGATCAAGATGGAAGACACCTACAAAGGTGACTGAGAACGACAGGACTAAGATCCTATGGGACTTCCAGATCCAGACAGAGAAACTGGAGTTGGCTAACCAACTGGACATAGTGGGAGTCAATAAGCAGCAGAAGAGATCAATAGTGGTAAATGTGGCAATCCCAAGTGACAGCAACGTGAAGAAGGAGGAACATGAGAAGCTCGAGAAATACCAAAGGCTGAAAGAAGAGCTGGAGAAGATGTGGGAATGTAAAAGCAACTGTGGTCCCGGTGGTGACAGGAACACTAGGAGCTGTAACCCCCCCAAACTGGGAGAAACTGGCTCCAACAGGAACAACATCTGAGATCTCTGTCCAGAAAAGCACAGTCCTGGGAACAGCATAGATGCTGTGCAGAACCCTAAAGCCCCCAGGTCTCTGGTAGAGGATCCGAGGTTGACGGAGAGACAAGACCGCCCAAGTGGACAAGAGGGGATTTTTTTTTGTTTAACATTTTTATCCCTTTGACATCCAAACCAGTGATTTTGACCAGTATCAGACCGATACCAGGTCTTGTATCAGCTCACCCCTACTATGTATTGATTGGCAGTTTCAATATAAAGAGTCTAAATGACCTTTTTCCAAGTACGAGTTACCACAGCGACGTCTAGTGTCGCTCAAGTGTCGAGTCGGCTCCTGTTGTAGTTTGTATAAATCATCATCACACAGATTATCTCACACTTCTTGGTCAAGACGCTGTTAGTTTGATGATTTTTTTTTTTAGATTTTGGATGACGCTGTGACCGTTCACAGTCTCCAAGATAAACAGATGAGATGCAAGTGGAAGATTCTCTCTCATGTTGGCAGTCGCGCGGGCGATTGTTCTGGATTTGACGCGACTAAATCTTACATAAATCTCTGTCTGAGATGGGATGACGTTTGCGTTTCATGTGGTGCCAGCTGACGACAGCCTGGAGGCTTCCATCGCTCTTCATCTAATGACTAACATAACAACGCCTGTGTGAGACACAGAGGTAGACAAAACGGCACTAACTGTTCCAGTTGGCAAAATAATGTCTTACTATGTTAAAACTAACCCACTTTTTAACACTGGTACACTGGCTGGCCTTATGGTCTTCATTAAACGGTGTTCAGTATGTTGAATGTAGGGCTGCAATGAAAAATCGATTATTAATCTCGACTCTTTTGCAAAATTTGGCTTCTTCTTTCTGGTTTCTTTGCTCCAAATAACAGAGAAATCTTTAAAACTGAATAATACTGGTTTGTGGGCAAAACAAGAGGTTTAGGAAACATTTTTTTGGACACGCTATGGACCAAACAACTAGCCCTCGTTGAATGATTGAAATTTATTTCATGTTTTTATTCTATTAATAGGACGACTTTATAACAACTGCTTAGCAATGCTTATTAATGTGCACTGTCCCTAAAGCAATAAAATAAATACTCTATTTTCCCTATACACAGGGCTAGACAATACATAAAGTAAACAATATATGGTTTATTTTCCTAAATATCAATATAAAAAGGGTTGAATATGTACACTGATATACATTTACATTTGATATTCACTTTGAGAAGCAACTTGTTACTGCTATTTAATGTTTTGACTCATACTTATGAAACATTTCTGTCTGTTGATTTCTCTTCATGAAGAATTTTAAAAACCACAGTTACGTGGTTTGTTCAACTTTGACTCCGGAGGAAAAAAAAACTTGACCTTTTAAAAGTGCTGCATAAAACAGTCTGCAACCTTTAATATTATATAAAAATGGATTTCTATGGATTTAAAGAGTGTTGCAAAAACATTTTTGCCTACAGTGATTACACAAAATAACGTTATTCTACTATTTATTTACTATTTATAATTATTACGATACTATTATATATTTCTATATTTATATTTACATATTTACATATTATATACCAGTATTGGTTTGTATTTAAATTGTTTATTTTTAACTATTTAAACTGTTATATATTTAAATTATTTACTTATACAGCTGTCCTACTACTGCTTTATAATTACACCTGTCCTGCTTATATGTATATATGCATACCATAGAGCTAATGTGGTATCCTATACCTTAGTATATATAAATCTAATAATAGAAATATATGTTTGTATCCAGTACATGTATGTCCCTGTGGTCTTCCTGTTGTTTTTGGTGCTGCACTGCTGCTGGAGCCATATTTTCCTGAAGGGAACTACCAAGGGATTAATAAAGTTCTATCTGTCTGTCTGTCTGTCTTTTTAGATATTTGAATGCAAAAATTGTACATATTAGTTTATTAGGTGACTTTTATTACAATAATCACTCTTATCATCTGATTTGAAAATGTATTTTTATAAGGATAACATTTCTAGCCAGAGTTTTCATAAATGTCTGTTTTAAGATCATTTTTAGCCTCCAGTTTGCTCTTTACGTTCAATAATACTTTATGATATTATCTATTTGTCATATTTTATGGAAATAAATTAAAGATGTCTTTATAATAAAGGCAATACATGCCTGTAGCTTGTAAATAACCTTGTAAAATGTTGATTTCGGGTGGTTGTTTGTCTCTTAGGGGCCCTGTGATGGACTGGTGACCCGTCCAGGGTGTACCCCCCATTTCGCCCTATGTCAGCTGGGATTAGACACACTTTCTTTCTCATTATTATATTATTATAATGCAATGTAATGTAAAATGTGTGGAGGGGATATCAGGTAGAAAGGCAGTGTTTTCATAAAAGTTACAGATGAAGACACACGTGCTGCCACGTCTCGATAAGAACAGCTAATTCAGTGAGTCCACGTGTATCTCCACTGAGTGTCTGTGTCCTGAAATATCCTTCTGTATTAATGAAGGAGTTAGTATCTCTGTGGAAGGAGTCTACGTTATGCTGCAAAAAAAAGAGAGATTTATTTGCATGGAGAGATTAGTCGACCTCCCTGATGCTAAATCATTGTGTCTGATCGGGAGGAAAAACAACAGTTTTCTAGGAGGGATTTACAGTATATTTGTTAAATGATGAAATAATTTAATGTCTTGTGCGCACAAGAGCCATATCTTTTCAGAAATCTGAATCAGAATAAGGAATATTTATTAATCCCTGAGGGGAAATTGTGTTTCGTTACAGCTACTCCAACTAAGAACAGAAAAAAAAAACTGTAAAAGACTAGAGAGAACTGAATAAAATGAATTACCAATATTCAGTACAAAAGCAGTAAATAAAACTGTCAGTTTAAAGTGAATTAAAATGAGTGAAGCTGAGGTTTAACCTGCTGTGTGTGTATACAGTGTATACAACAGCTGAGAAGTTGTTTATGTGACTATATAAAAATGTCATATAAAAACAAAACAGCGAATACTGAAACTTAATAGAACGTGGGCACAAATTAAAAAAATATCTCTTTTTGGGGCTTTTATCTCAGACAAACAAAATCTGCTTCAACTCTTAAGTCACTTCTTAAAAACTCACTTATTTACAAAAGCCTTTCTTTAATTCCATGTTCGTTTCTTTCAGTTTGTTATTTACCCTGTTTTTATTGTTTTATTCTGCGGTTCTACTGCTTTGTTTGCTGTTGCTGTTGTTGTTATTGTTTTCTTTTCCTATATAAGACATTGTTTTGAAAGGAGCTATACCAATAAACATATGATTATTATTACTGCTATCTTCTATTTTTTAAATAATCTGCATTGGCTGATTATCAATTATCTATCGTCTGATTATTACAGATAATTACAGAAAGGAGCTTGAAAAGTCATTAAAATGTTATTTTTGGATCCAAAAAATTATTTTCTTCATTCTTGTTTACCTATTTTATGTATTTAATATTTAGTTTAGTTTATAGACCATTAGTGTTGTTCAATAACTGGTTACTCAGGTAAAGTGAAGTTTCTTCGTATTTGTTATCATTAAACAGTTATATTTTATCAGATGTGGGGAAGAAAATTGTCAATAAAATTGGACAATTCTATAAATCGGCATCTGCCATAAAAAAAGAAGACCTTTAATTACTATTAGAGTATTTTAAAGAGTTTTAACCGTATTCTGTAACAGTGCATTAAAGCTAAGCAAACTGATGAGCAGAGGAAGCTTCTCACCCTTTCACAATAAAACACTCAAATCTATGCAGATGCAGACGAGAGACTGAGGCAGCGCTGAAGATGAAAAAGTAATTAGTAACCAAACATGAAAGAGGACGGTCGTGTAAACATGAAGAGGAAAAACTGTAGAGATAAGAGAAAACAACAGTTTATCGTAGACGAGCGAAGGCTGAAGAGCAACAACAGAGGAAAAATGAGCCGCGCTGTTTTCCTCCTTCATAATAATGTGACACGTAAACAAATCAGCTCGAGAGGAAAAAAAAAAGAAAAGACGGGAAATAAAGAACAAATAAACGAGCCAGTCAAAAGAATGAGAGAGAGAGATAATCCATTTGGATAATGTGTGTTTCCATTAAAAGGCCATCAACTAGTAGCAAAGTGGACATGCTTTATTCCTGCAGCTAAGTGGACAACAAACAATAAAAGTCCTGAGCAGGTGGTTAATGAGCCATCGTTGACTGCACACACACGCACACACACACACACACACGCACACACACACACACACACGCACACACACGCACACACACACACACACCTCAACTTTTACACCTGCGCTGCCTTTCACTCGCGCGTCACTGTGAGAAAAGAAATGACGCTCATTGTCTTTCACAATAAAATGCCACGACAAGAGCGCCACCTTTATTTCTAATGAGGACGTCAACCATCATCAACTCGTCAATCAACGAATGTGGTAGTGAACGAAAGGGAACAAAGTGAAAACTGACTGAAACAAGCAGGATTAGAGCTGATAATTTCTGGTTTAAATCTGGTTTTAGATCCTATGAAGCTGGTTCAGCAACCGGTTATTGATGGTTACACTGATGGTTTGCCTCTCTCTAATTTATATATTTTACAGTATTTTCAATGAACATAATGTAGAAATATTAGATGTAATGTATAAATAAATAGGTTTTAGTGACTTTTACACATATTTATCGAGTTTCTCAGAACAAATATGTGTAAATATGAACAAACTGGCCAATTAAAATTAAAAAATGAGAATTACAAAAAAAAAAGGGCAAATATTGGCACAATTCATTGAACTGATTAATCGGACTGTGTCAACACAAGTACCACCCAAAATGACTACAAACACTATTGTAAATGCATTCTTTGGACCCTTATCCTAACCATCACAACAAAACATTTAAACGAAACCAAAAATAAACCTAATTCTAACCCTAAAACCAGAACTTAACCCTCAAAAAACCCTTTGAAGTTAAGTTAAAGAGGACCAAACAAAATGTCCCCACAAAGACAGGTTTTAACCACAGTTTGTCCTCAAAGCCTATAAAACCAGTTCCTCAAAAATGAGGTTCTCCCTCATTAGGACCAGGTTTTGTAACACAAAACGACTATAAACGCTGTTGTCGACATGCCAGGCCTGTATGTGGCGCTGTAACAGAAATACACCAAAAAGGGACAAGAAGACACGAAGCATGTGCTTAAAGCTTGTGTGCTGTGTCCAAACTCCAAACACAAGAAGAAGAAGAAGAAGAAAAAGAAGAAGAAGAAGATGATGACAATGAAGATGGTGGCAGCAGAGAGCAAGAGAGGCGGGGCTATGACATCATACGTGTTCCGTGTGCATTCAAAAGTCAATATGATACAAAACTTTTGGAGATTCTCCTGGATTGTGTTCACATGTGAACGGGCTCCGAGTCCTGCGATGAGGATTAACGACGAAGACGTCGACTCACCAAAGGCTGTGCTGCGGTTCGTCAGTCCCGAGTACGCGTTGCCGCTCGGAGAGGAAGTGGCTGGTGACGACAGAGGACTGTAGGAGGCCGGGTCCGTCTGGTAGCTGTGGCCAGAACCAATACCAAATGGACTGGACTGGGCTTTACTGGACTGTAGAGCAACACAGACACTGGTTACATATACAGACCAAGAGCTCACGGCTCCAGAAAACAAAGCATGATATTAAATTGATTTTGTGTGTTGTTTTTTTTTTTCAGCTTTTTATATGTGAATATTTAATGGTTTCTTTGCTAAAAACAAAATCATTTTTTGATAAATCATTTGAGAAAAATCATAATTTTCCAATTTTTGAAACACTGATCAACATTTTAGGGACCAAAAAGAAAAAAACTTATTAGTCTTAAATGAACAGAAAAATCAATAATGAAAATAACTGCAAGCTGAATTAGGGCTTAAACTAATACCTGATTAATCAATTATGAAACAAATCATCAACTATTTTGATAATAAAATTGGTTTGAGTTTTTTTTTTTTTTCCTTATTAAAACAAGTTTCTCAGATTTTTCAGCTTCTTAAATGTGAATATTTCCTGGTTTCTTTGCTCCATAAGACAAAGAAACCATTAAAACGGAATGATTTTTGGTTTGCGGACAAAACAAGACATTTGAGAACATCGTCATTTGCAGGATTGAGAAACATTTAAACATAAAGTACAGAGAAACACTGATCAACATTTTCTGGCATTTTCTGGACCAAACGGTTACTCGATGACTCGAGAGAACGAGGGCAGACTTGATGAATGTGCTCTGCCGTGAGTTTGATCCAGTTACTGCCGAGTTCCTCGTTAATTGTCTGCACAGTCGCAGCCTGTGTGGTCTGAAGTTTCCACCACAGTTTCATAATGGGCTTCTCATAGATCTCATTCAGATCTGTTTTTAACTACGACTGTTGACACCTGACACGTTAAACTGCTTCCTGGATGTGTCTCCAACAGCTCATTTCACTTGTGTTGTATGTAAACACACACACGCGGATGCCACGTCTCTTCCCGAGGACAAATTATGTTCAGCCTGATTCTACAGATGTTTCATGTTTCAATGAAGCAAAGGCACAAAGTGCTGTCTCACTCTCTCTCTGTGTTGCAGATATTCTTCTTAGGACTCTGCACTGACTTCCATTCATTTGGAAAGACTAAACAAAGCCTTATCCCTTAACCCTTAACCATAACCACTTAATGTCTAACCCTAACCTGAACCTAACCACATAAGGACTACTGGTCCTGACATGTCAGTGTTTATGCCAGAAAAAGTCTAAAAGAGGAAAAAAAAAATACAAGTACACACACATTATTGTACAATATTCTTAGTGAGGCAACATCAGTGAATTCCTTAGCTCCATACTCTAACCCTAACCATCACAACAAAACATTTAACCGAATCCTAAACCAAAACAAACTGAATTCTAGCCCTAAAGCCAAGTCTTAACCCTCAAAAGTGAGGACCGGACAAAACCCCCTCACAAAGACAGGTTTCATTCAAAATGTGTCCTCACAGACAACTACAGACATGTACACACACACAGACACACACACACATACAACTAGTCCATTCATTCACTAACCTTAACCATAACCACACTTCAAATCTTTGCCCCAACCTTATGCCAAATAGACCAAAAGAGGAAACAAATACACAAACATTCTAGCATAGTTACTTAATCGATTCCCTAGCTCAACTGATCCTCATCTTAAACAACACAACTAAATGTCAAACCCTAACCTTTGACCTAATTCTAACCCTAACCCTAATATAAATCCAATCCTACCCCTAAAACCAGGTCTTAACCCTGAAAAAACTATTTGAAAGTTGTGAGGGCCAGACAAAATGTCCTCATACCTTTATAGGGCTTTTTCAGGGTTAAGATATGGTTTTAGGGTTAGAAATGAGTGTAGGGTAAGGGACTAGGAATTATGTCTATGATGTGCCCTCACTAAGACATAAAATAAGTGTGCGTTAAGTTAGGTTAGAATAAGTCTCCTGGAAATGAATGTAAGTCAATGCAATGTCCTCTGAGGTCACAGAAACCAGTGTGTGTGTGTGCATGTGTGTATGTGTTCTTGTACTTGCTGCAGAGTGAGGACCAAAATTTGTATAATTCCTACAAAGTGAGGACATTTTGGCCGGTCCTCACTTTTTTCACCCCTTAAAAGGGCTTTTTCAGGGTTAAGACTTGGTTTTAGGGTTAGAATTGGGTTTTGGTTAGGGTTAGGGTTAGGCATCTAGTGGTGATGGTTAAGGTTAGGGTAAGGGGCTGGAGAATGTATTATGCCTTTGAGGGTCCTCACTCTGATAGAAGCGCAAACATGTGTGTCTGTGTGTGTGTGTTACCTGTCCAGAGAATGGGGGTCGGTTGCCGGACCATGCCACCTGGCCCGGGTTGAGCTGCCTTGAAATCTGAGCTAGATTCTGATTGGAGGAGCCTGACGGCTGGATGTCATTCACTCCAGGGACGTGGATCACAGAGGAACTGTGTGCACAAAAATATATTATATTATATTATATTTTATAAATATATACATATAAATGAAACTGGGGAAGTTAAATTGAACCCAGCCATCTTGAATTAGATTTACACCTGTGATTTTCTGACTGTGACCCCTCAAAATGGCTGCTGTGCAAAGGACTAATTGTCCAAATTCTCTGGTGTTAATCATCTGAAAATGATTTGTAGCATCAGGAGGAGACTTTGTGTGAATAAACACACACTCTACAGTCAGTTATGAAACTAATGGTGCTTTTCCACAATACAGTTCCAGCTCGACTCAGCTCAACTCTACTCAGTTTTTTTTTTTTTGCTTTTCCATTAGGGATAGTACCTGGTACATAATTATTTTTTTTTGGGTACCTGCTCTGGTGAGGTTCCAAGTGAGCTGAGCCGATACTAAAATGTGACATGGGCAGCCTGCCGGCCGCCGATTGAAGAGTCAAGAGCGTGATGTCCAACACAAGAGTCAAAGTGAACAATGCCGAACTGTAGGTCAGTTAAAAATCCTGATAACATGCGTTAATCTCCGACATTTAACAAGGACATTTGTAAAATCTGGTGTATTTAGCGACGGCACTGCTGAAAGACGGAGATGGTGAGCCCAATCGCGACCCGTTCAGCCGTATTTCAGTTCAGTGACTGTGTCAGATGGAGTCTGTGCTCCGGTCATGCAGGAAGTACTGAACCATTCAGTGAACTCATCTGTTTATAAAACTGAGGAAAAATGATTCACTACAAAGAAAAGAACCTGCTTTGACCGTCACTAGTTTGCGTCGCGTATAAAACCACGTCATGGGCGTTATGAAGTCAAAGCAAAAGCTTCACTCCAGAGAAACACACTGCTGCCACACATCACCGACATTCACCTAAAGCTTTTGCCAGAGTGTCCCTGCTGGAAAGGAGAACTCTGGGAGTAGAGCTGCTGTCCACCAGCTGTGGAGGAGGGAACCATCATCTTCTTATCTCCCGCTGCGTACACACACACACATATAAAGTACAGTCACCAAGAAAGAAATTACAGCTGTCATGGCTCAAATCTAAACCATGCAAACTATCAGGTCATGTTTTGCAGGTGTGTGTCGATGTGTATGTGTGAGAGAGTCGTACAGCCAGAGATGCCAGTGTACATCTCAGCAAAGCGTGGGTCTCTCTCCTGAGAGAACAGAGCCTCTGTCTTATCGATGTTCTTCCCTGCCTCATGGACGCCACTGCTGACGTTGGCAACAGGAACCTGAGGGTAAAAACAAGGAGAACCAAGTTACTGCTGAGCAATATATAGATATTATATCCTATATATATATATATAAAGATATGGTCTTAGACTTTGGATATTGTCATATCATGATAAAGTGTGATGACTTTTCCTGGTTTTAAAGGCTGTTGCACTGACAATCATCATATTTCCCAACACTTCTTTGTGTTGTAGCACAATTTGACCATATTTAATTATGTAAATATCCTTCATTTAACGTTAAAAAACAAAAAGAAAGAAATAAAGCAGGTATAATTTAAAATGAAAGGTAACAAGTGTATTACCTTTAGGATTATTGTAAAACAGATCATGGACAGTAGACATTTTATTTTAGAGTGTATTTACTGTGTATTGTCACTCTCATGCTTTGAGAAGCACAAACATCTCAAAAGAAAACTTTCCATCCAGAGAAAAAAAAATCTGTGTGCAGCAGAAAAAAAATCTGTGTGCAGCTTTATATCCACATACATCTCCTATATCAAGGTATAGACTAAAAATATCCAGATATTATCTATAAGCAATATTTCCCGGCCATTTAAATAATAATACATAGACTCAAATTAAAACAAATTCCATGCACTCTTTCATGCAGACCTATGTTTTCAGCTTTCTTGCCAAATAGAGGAGCAACAGACGTGGGTTCAAATTATATTTTTCCACTTTTTACTCAGAAGATCCGCTATCACTTGCCACTTCCTGCATCCATGACAGTCTCTTGTGCCTGTAAGCTTTTAGCACCGATAAAGCTAACAGCTAAGCTAACCGCTGAGTCTGCACATTTGTTCGTTACGTTGCCATCAATGAAGTAGAATCAGAAATTCTTCTACACGATGCTTATGTGTCACGACTGTCACTTGGGAAGACGATTTCTCAGTGTCTACAGATGAGCGCCCTCTGCTGGACAGTATGTTATTACTTTAAAATGTCTCATGTGCTCCCAGGCTGGAAATTTTAAACTTAAACAGTTTGAGTTGGAATTGTCACCTATGAATGGTAATGTAAACTTGCACATAAATAAAAAGTGCATTAACTACTTAAGGGTTAAACCTTAATGTAAAAGTCAATATTTTGGGTTAGAGAGATTCAAATTTGACATAATTTGCAGCATTTTCTCTGTGAAAATCTGTTTAATAACTGAGCAAAATTGTTATGGAAAGTAAAATTTCTCCAAATGAATCAATAGTGTATTAAATCGTAACTTTGGGAATTTTAATCAAATCAATTCAGAAAATCAGCAGTGATACCTATGCCCCAGTGAGCAAGACGTAAAAGAGGTAAAATAAACCTTCATCAAACAGACAGTTTTCTGCCCTGTTTTGCAAAACCTTAATGAAGCTGAGAGACAGATAAAACTTTAATGTCCCCGCAGGGAAACTGTCTTTCAGTGAGTAAAACAAGAAGAAGTCAAGCTGTGACTTAGGCCTTGTTTAGACTGCAGCCCAAATCACATTTGTTAGCGTATTCCATGATCAGAATCGGATCAACATCCGATCCAACATCCAACATCCGTTTACATTATATATCACTGTGCGAAGTATAATGTATATAACTATATAATGCAAATGAAAGAGGGCGAGACACACCCTGGACAGGTCACCATTCCGTGTCCAATTAACCTAATCCCCAAATCTGCATGTTTTTGGACTGTGCCCGGTGGGAACCCACGCACCACGGGGAGAACATGCAAACTCCTTGCAGAAGGCCCCTTGTTCCAACCAGGTTGTGAGCCCGGGACCTCTTGCTGCAAAGGCAAGAGTGCTAACCACTACACCAACCGTGGGCCCCCGTCATTGATGTAGTTAAGCTAAATATGGTATGCTGTCTACACGGGGGCTTTTATTCTGAACGTAAACCGGGCACTTTAATGTTGTACCGGTGTTTGACTTCCGGTCCCACTCATACTAAATGCTGTTGAATTGAAGCGTTGTGGTGCTTCAACAAAAACACAACTTTTGTCTATTCTCTGTGTAAGCGACACACTGACTAAAGCGGATGCAACTCACTTACAATGCAGCAACGGAGATGCAACACAACGCGTTCAGTGAAATCCTGGAGATACTCTGTACCTGTTTCTGTTCCAAATGGTTTTGTGGAGCCACGGCTTTTTAAACTACTCCATTACACTGTAGCGACTCGGGTTAACTTCCGACTCTCCGTCATTGTTGTTGCTTGTGCTGCGAGTGACGCAGAAGACACTTTGAAATCCTATCTGAGCAACCAAGACTTTCAGATTGACATGGATCTGTAAAAATCCGCTAGAAAGCTAGAAAAATCCAATTTGGTCTAAAGGATAAGCCTGTGAGAATCTGTGAGAATGTATTCCTTTTATATAGTTTTAGAGTGTCTGTAGAAGAACAGCCAATAGAATCAACAAATCGCTCTCAACTGTCCTGCGATTGGTTGCAGCCTCCCACGTCAGGACATATCTAATTCCGTAAAATGTGGAGAGTTACCTGGGAAAGATCGTAGGCGGTCAGTCCATCTCTCTGGTGAACCTCCAGCTCTGCCTGCTGCTGCTGCTGCAACTGCCTGAAAAGCACAACATAACGCAAACACATCAACATCTGAGACGAGAAACTGACACACACACACATTCTGCATTACTGAATTAAATATACACATAGGACAGTGACGTCACACCGCTCTGTGCGTTGGTTTGGACGTAGCATTTGAGGACCGTCTGAAATACTGAACCTCGTATACAGTATACAATATAAAGAGGCCTAAGACAGTAAAAAAGTTAGTGTTAAATCCCGCTGCACTGGGATTATTGGTAATTCTCAGAGTTGTGGACAAAAGTTGAGCTGTTTTCTTTTAGGTCGATATTATTCATGTTTGCCATGTTTTCATGAAGATCACCATTTGTTTTTGTTGGTTTAAGAAAGTAAAAAAGTGAAAACCTGCAGTGTAACGAGCTACAAAAAACGACAAACCTGATGCTGTCTTTCTAAAGACCTTTAAAAAATGCACATATGTCGCAGCATGTTGCCATTTATTGTGTTGTTAAATGTTAGACATGCAGATTTTTATCTCTTTTTAAATTTGAATGTGTTCAGGAAATGTTAACATGGAAAATAAATAATACAAAAAAAGTAAGAGAACAGTGTTAAATATGTATTTATGAAATATGATTTTTTTTTTTGGTAACTTATTTTGTTTTGCCATTTAAATCCTTTAAGATCCCTTTGCACTTTATGGAGTTGTAAAAATAAAAGTGGGCTTTCTTCACTAAGAGCGAGAGTTAATAGCATTTTTTCATTCACAGCTGCTCGACGACCTGTGATGAGGCCCAGTCAGAAAGCAAATGTGCAGAACTGCATTAAGGTCAAGGTCACCTGGTTTCCTGCCTGTTCTGAAAATGCAGCCTTGACTTTAAAAAGTAAAAACAGGACCGGTGACAATTCCAAAACTCTCCACTCAAAAACAGCAAAGTGGACACCAAGTGTTTGTTTGTTCTGTCTTTATATCTATCTTTTTATTTACGAAACCAGTTCCAAAAAAGTTGGGTTGCTGGGTTATTGCTTTTATTCCCAATAAACAACATATATATTCAAGGCCTTCCTTCAAAGAGACGTCATCTAGATCAGTGGTCCCCAACCACAGGGCCGCGGACCGGTACCAGTCCGTAGATCAATTGGTACCGGGCCGCACTAGAAATAACAAATTATTTCTCTTTTATTTATTAACTGATTATGAACGGGCTTTTATTTTGATAAATGACCGGATTCTTTCGGTTACATCCTGGTCACTTGAGCTCTAAAATTTATCCCACAAGCTAGCAAAATGGGTAAGAAACAGACAACTTTGGAAAGTTTCTTTGAGAAGGGGGAAAGGCCCAATGAAGAGACAGGAGAAGAGCCTACGACTTCTAAGAAAAAGAAAGCTTTTAACAGGCAATACCGGGAGTCCTGTTTGAAATATGGATTTATCGCTACAGGTGATTCCCACACACCTAGCCCACTCTGCGTCATATGCGGCGACCGGCTCTCTAATGTAGGTATACTTAGAAAATAGTGAAATAAATGTGGAAATGCTGGTTTCTTATTTATTTATTTTTCCAAGTGATTTTTTTTCTATAATTTGTTTATGGGGCAGAGAAGATGTTATCAAAGACTTTGAATTTATACTCACGTTATGTTGTTCAGCGTTACAAGGAAGCTGCTAATAAAGTCGCATACGAGTACACAGTGGATTCACGTTTATGATTATAACACCCCCCGGTCCGCAGTAAAATTGTCAAGCTTTAACCGGTCCGCAGTGATAAAAAGGTTGGGGACCACTGATCTAGATGGGAGCACGTGTTCCTCTAAAACCTCTATGTACTTTTCACCATTGATGTGTAAGTTAATGCAGCCCCATACCATCAGAGATGCAGGATTTTAGAACTGGGGTTGTATTTATTAGGATTCTCCATTAGTGATGTCCTCTGGAAATCCACTTAAAAAAAAATTACATTACATACTCTGAGAGATTTGAACCATAAAAAGAAAACATACAATAACAGCATTACACAAAATCCTACAGTTATAATGATAGTAAATATTATGATAAAGAAGGAAAATTACAACTAAACCGGAACGGAGACAGAATGACCTGAGCCAGGGTACAGAAAGGGACATAAAGAAAGAAAATAAAAATTATCATGAAGCGAACAGTGTTGACAACTTGGGGACTTTGTTGCTATATTTGCAGACCCCTAGCAAATGACTAGCGACAAACCAAGCGAGTCGGAACTTTCTGGCATAACCCGAACTACTTTCCCACAAGTAAAATGTCCAGTTCTGCTGCACGAGTGAGCTTCATCTAGCTGCATTTACTAAAACAGATTTTATTTTCTCCTCCTATCCTTCTATTTCTCCTATTTTACGAATCAGTTTCACTATTAATCAACACTTTTTTTAGGTGTTTTAGTGATCCAAAGTCTTTTTTAGGCTGACTTAAGTTACTTTTCATTGATAGTATTTGGCAGCACTGTCAAACAATCTCCAAACACAAAAGTATGATGAGGACGACGACAACAACAACAACAACAACAAATATAGGGACTCCACGAATGCCAGCGTAAGAGAGGTGGGACTATGACACCATTGTTTTCCTAAAGTAGCATATTCACTGTCAGCACCAAAATGCATGAGCAACATTTTGACATTTTCCCACTCTGGGACCCTTTTTTTAAAAAACTACAGTTTCAGGTTTCTGTATGGACAAAACACCAATACAATAAAAAAACACCCATTTCTATGTGAAAAATATCCAAAATCTAACACCGTGTCTTGTCTCAATCACCATATAACTAAAATATCCATATATTGCCCAGCCTTACGTAAAACTAGTGTGTTCTGTACAGTCTGAAAGTTGAATTACAAGCATGTTTCTGTTTGAGGAAAATAAATAACGCAACGGAGGATTAAATCCAAAAAAGAAGGCACATTATGATGTGCCTCTAATGAATGTATCTGAGTGAAGGCAAACAGTATGGAGCAGGTTCTAACAGAAAGACAGGCCATTTAAATGTCGTGCAATGAATAATTATATAAAGCTCTCAGAAAAAAAAAAGGAATAAAGAAAGGATAGGATTTTAATAATTGCGACATACAGAGCCTGCGCTTGTGTGGCTGCCTGGCAGAAAAGAGTTCCGACTCCCTGTGGACAAAAGTAATTTATTATCGCTCATACAGTGTGATCCCATTATAGAAGTCACTATAGTTGAATATAAAAAGCCAGATCAACAGGCAGATCAGCTTCATGCTCAGGTCCCTCTTTACCATAGGAGGCCAGAACAATGCACGCTTTTCTGCCGACGCTGCATTGATCCACATATTAATGTCACGCTTCATTAGTTGGTGCCGCTCAGAACAGAAACACACACACTGATAAGTACGGAGGTTTTTGAAGCAGGACTATGCAGGAGTTTTGCCCTAATTTAACAGATTTGGAATCACTGTGATGGTTAAATGGCTTCTTTTCTCAGCTACAGGCCACACAGTTGGTGTAGTCGTTAGAACTCTCGCCGTTGCAGCAAGAAGACCCGGGTTTGTGAGTTTGTGAATGGTGCAGATTTGGGGATCGGGCAAATTGGACACTCTAATGAATGTGAGAGTGAATGGTTGTCTTTTTTTTATGTGACCCTGTGATGGACTGACGAGCTGTCCAGGGCGTTCTGCACCTTTTGCCCTGTGTCAACTGGGACTGGAACCAGCACCTCAACTGGTTAGCGGAAATCGAGCCTTGCAGGAACAGGGCCACTGACCCAAAAAAAAAAAGTTGTGGGAGGAAGCGAGGAAGAGGACGAAGACTGACCGAGCGAGGGGCCACACATGACTAACTGTGAGCAGGAAAGCGACCAGACTTGCAAAGTTCTGCTTTAGGAACCCTGCATAGATTTCCTGTTTTGAATCCAACACACTGTAAGTTAATTTAAGTGAAAAGTAGCTGGAATGAGATGTCCTGTTGCTTTAACAGCTCTGAATCACCTCTAATTCAGTCCAAAATACTGTAAAAGCTGCACTTAAACTGCACAAACTTTCACCAGGAACTCTGTGCATTGCTTGTGACTATTTGTAATACATTACAAAAAAAACACAAAATAAATGTTTTATCATCTTTCTACTCCAGTTACTTCCTTTTACCACAAGGTGGCAGCAGGCAGCAGCAGGCATTGTGTCGTGGACTTCATGTGTGATTTTCAGAAGTCATGAAATGTACAAGATTTATTGAACGCATCTCGTTAGTTGCTCCTGTTAGCTCAAATGCTGGTTGACAATTTATTCATACAAAAAAATAACATACAGGATTCTCTGTTTATTCTGCTGCTTCACTGCGAAGCTGATCACCGACATGGGAGAAACTACGGACTTTTACAGACAATTTTTACCACTAATGAGTGGAATATTATCACTGAAAAATTAGATTTGTATCATTTTGGAAACATCTTCCTCTCATGCACCAAATTCAATAGAAAAGAATCTGCATTTTTAGCTGGTAATTTATCATTATCTCATACATATTGTATGAGGTGGTGACTAAGAAAGATATAATATCATAAAAACATGCGTGCTGCACTTTGTTGCCATTAAACAGATTTTTCCTCCTGGAAACCAAAGTCTGAGTTGCTTTGTGAAACCACAAACTCCACACGCAAAAGTCCATAGAGAAAATCAGCAATTTTGCATCACCGCACAATGGAATTGTTGATCCGCTGCTGCCTCCATCAATAAGTTGAAATGTGTTATTTTTATTTTTTGGGTTTGAAATTCTTTGTTCAGTTTTACTTTAATGACATAAAGCTATCAAACGAGAGGCAGCAGAAGATCAGCGGGTCCGGTTTCCTTGTGTGCAAAAAACCTTGATTTCCTCTATGGACTTTGGTGCAGAAGAGTGAGAGGTTTACAAACTTAAGATTCCAGTCAGAAAGTTTGGCTTTAAGAGTGAAATAAACAATGTTAAGATATTGTTAACTTAAGCAGGTGTAGACTTAATAAGGTGAGCCTTAAGTGTAAATATTTTTTTTCCCCTTGTATCCATGTTGGCCGCCATGTCTTCACTGAAAACAAACCTTATCAAAGATACAGTACTGTGCATAAGTCTTAGGCCAACATTAGATTTGCTGTTTTAGCAATGCTATAATGACTAATGAATGAATTATTTCTCACTTTATTAGAACACATCCTGAAAATATGGAGAAACACATATGCAGTTTGAAAATAACATCTTTTTCAACAAAAATGCTTCTATAATATCAAATATTTAGTGTGAGCTACATTTCCACTTGAACAATAACACAACCATGGCTCTTTAAAACCTGGAATGGAACCTTAATGTTATTGGTCAAACCTGTGTTTCTCCTACTATTTCATGCCAACAAATAGCTGCTGTGAAAAAGGTCTATTATACCTGGTTTACTCCAGACATGTTGGAGCATTACATACACATGTTGCACAAGTTCAACTCACTGACAGGTTGATCATATAGTAGAAGACTGACTTTTAGTCACATCTTTTCAATCTAAACGCCAATGATCACAAAAGTGACATAAAAACAACAAAGCTGGCGGTGGCCTAAGACTTATGCACAGGACTGTGTATCTTTAAGTCCGTTTAGTGATGCAAATGCGCATGTTTGTATCAAAAAAGCCGCCAATAACGTCTTCAAGAAAGTCAACTAAGTCCAGTTGCCTTTTTTTGTTACACTTTTGGATACCATGACCTGGATGACTGAGAATCTCCTCAGACATATTAGCGCTGTGCAAACAACGCAGCAGCTGAGCACACACAGATGTTCACACCGTGAACGCTCACCTGCTCGCGCGCTAATTCAACAGACAGCTCATTAATGCACACTTTCAACGTCTTTACGTGCCCCGGCTAAATCACAGCAGAGACGACATCACGCCAACATGTACAAACATGTGCACGGGTATTAATCATGCTGCGTGGAAACCATCTGCTTTTGAACTCTGTAAGTTTCTGATAAATGAGATTGTGTTTTTTTTTTTTTTTTTTTACAGCGACATCATAAATCTAATACATACACTGTTAACTCTGTGTCTCCTGCCACCTCCGCCTGAGGGAACTGCTGGCAGAGATTCATGGAGGTGATAACCCGCACACACAAACACAGGTTTCCATGACTTCAGAGGACACTGCATTGACTTACATTAATTTCCTGAAGACTCTTAGTCTAATATTAACCCTAATTACTAGTGCCCTAGCCCTAACCTTAACCTCAGCCTAACTTTAAAGCATGTGTTCACCTTAAAATGGAGTCATTTACGTTATGGGAACTTGACTTTTGTCCCCATAAGAAAGACAAGTCCCTGTAATTTGACTGTGTAAACAGATTTAGGTCCCCACAAAATAAGGAATACCAGGTACACACACACACACACACACGTGACTATAAGCTATTAGCTTTATGTTTACACTCCAGATTGAACTCTCAGCAAATCTTAACCGAGGTTGACAGCAGAGAGCTCACGCAGGTGAAACAGGACAAGAAAAGCTCTACGTGGTGTCACACCTGAGGTTATTTCCTCCACTGTACTAGTTTGTGTCGTCAACGATCCACATATAAACGGAATGAAATTTAAAAGATCTTTAGACTTGGTTGTTCTGTAAAGGTTTGCCATAAACGTGGCATCATACCTGGAGATGTCTTCATCTGCACGAAATCGACTCTAAACGCAGCAGATGTGGAGCATGCACGCAGTGCGCAAACTTTCTTATTCTAAAATAAAGCTTTATTCGAACAAGTATATATTACAGTGTATACAATCACCGAAACAGAGAGAGAGAATGAACAAAGCCAGAGCGACTAAGGAAAGAAAATAAAGTTCATCATTAAGCAAACTGAATAAACTGTGAATGTGAATGCCAGCTCAAGAGAGAGGTGGGACTATGATATCATCGTTTTCCCAAAGTAGTATATCAGTTTTCTACACAAATCGCTAACTATTTGCATTTCAGTTCTCCCAAAAACGATGTTTCTGAGTGGGTAAGACACAGATGCAATTAAAAGACTTTTGCAAATTCAATTAGTCCTGTTTTAGTCATTTGATTCTGTGAAATGACACATACAAACCCCTCTACAATGTCTTTTTTGTGTGCTTTTTTTTGTGTTTCTAAGTGGCAGAAGCGGCTCTTCTTGCGACATTTCTGTCACACTTCTACTGACGTCCCTCATATTTCTTACCCAAACCCAGTGAAATCTGGCACTGCACAGTGTTACCCTTAGTAAGTCGCCTGCCAAGTTTGAAGCCTGTGAAGCAAACCGTTGGACAGTTATACGATTAACCGCCAGACAGACATTTCTACTTTTATTTTGCCATCCAGCTGTCCCATGATCGTGCAGACAAGATATTTTGTGTCGGTATTTGACAGGTAATAACGACAGCTAGACAGGAGAGATGAATGATTCTTATCAGTCTGCACTATTTGTCTGCCTTTCCTTCACCCTTTTCACCGAGCCTCTTACAGTCGCCCTAAGGCAACACGTAAACTCTGCGCTTCATCTCTCACAAACAACGTCGCTGTCAGGCTAAAAGTACATACAGTACAAACATCAGCAGGTTACGTTTTATACACGGACTACAGCGCCGCAGAACACAATCCATGGACACAAGCACAATAAACCTGTTTAAAGTCACTGTAAAGTAAATCCAGATATTTGTTTCTAAACACATACACAAGTTTGATGACACACAGTAAACTTAAGACATGGTTTTATGCTCTTGACTGTCTGAAGTGGACACTGATTGACACTGATTGATTTTAATTTGCTGAGAGATTTGTTTAAATAAAGCAGTTTTTAATTTATTTGTTTTGTGATTAAGACTGAAAAACATTAAAATATTTTGTAAGACCCAAAACTCAAAAGACAAAAATCAATGACTGTATTGATTTAAAAAAAAAAAAAAAAAAAAAAAATCTTTCTACTCCAGTGACAAACTTATCCGTGGTGGATCTTTCATCGCAAAGTGGCAGCAGCACCGAGCATTTACTTTGTGTCTCATGAGTTTGGAATATTTCAATATTTGACAAAGAATCCCCTTGGATACTCGATTGAAATGCCCATTCCTAAATGCTAGCAGCAACATTAATTAAATATAAATGATAAAAATTGTTAATAAAGAAATGGCAACTGTGATGTTTGTGGAATATAAAGGGGAACAGCAAATTTATTCAAACAAATTACAGGTCTTTATAAATGTTCTAAATTGATCATCTTTTGTAGAAAACTTGTTCTCGTGTGTTCAGGCCCTCAGACCAGTCTAGGGGTGGGAATCGCAGGGTACCTCACGATACGATACGCGATACATGGTCCACGATACCAATAACATCACAGTACGACGATTGTGGGATAATCAATATATGGCAAGACAATCATATAGCAATACATCATGATATCTGTGTAACTGATGAAAACAAACGTCTGCGAAAAGATTAAAAAAGGATTTCTCTATTTATTCAGCATACATAGAACAAAGTGCATAAAGTCTATGTATTGAATGTGGATGGGGCATGTCTTAAACGCCTGTTGCTACCATCCCGTCGCCGCCGGCAGGATTCAGCATTTCATATTCTCATTAGCATAACTCATAGTCTCTTTGTGATATCGAGAAAATTCAACAACTACCGGAATGTAGAGAAATTGAGATTTGCATCCATAGATTATTGGAATTCCCCAGGACTTCCTCAGTACGAACCATTCAATCACAGGCAAGATTTACAACGAGTCACAGATTTGGAACACGAGCTTTTCAGTACCATAATTCCTAAAATGTTGGTAAAAAAAAGTTCACTAGAAACGAGAAAACAAGAGCTTTCCAATGACATGATATTGAAATTTGACATTATGGTAAAAATAGTCATAACACACAACGCACTTTTTTTTTTTTTGACAATTCTACAGCCTTAAAATCAAAATAAATCCAGACGGCCTGATTATAATTATGATCATAAGAGGGTTCCGCCATTATTCTGCTGTAAAGTCTCTCTTTACTTCTGCCCAAGTTTCCCCTCATTCATTTTAACAGCGCCACCATGTGGAGACATAAAGTAGCGACACCCAGTGAGTGAAGGGCAGGGACTGTTTACTTTAGCGCGTCCCTGGCGTATCAATTATCGTTTTACACGAGGAAGGACGACGATATACATCGCCAAACCGATAATTTGACCCACCCCTACTAAATACAACATTGAATCCTGTCTTTACGATACATCTGTCCTCCATGTTGACACTCGCGCTGTGGAACCTGAGCTCCGACATGCAACGAGCTACAAGACTCAGAACAAACACGGGCAGCAGCTCAGTGGAGCAGAGCAGCTGAGTTTACTGAGACTTCAACTCAGTTAATGCCTTGAGCAGTGACATCTCAGGATATCAGTAGTGTTATTCCTGGCTCAGTGTTCATACTGAGAACACAGCGAGGAGAGAGGAATGAGTGGCATCAACGACACCTCGGGAAAAGCTCATTTTCTACCCAAGGATGTGCTGAAGAAAAGTTAAATATATCTGCTGAGTCAGCCTGGTAGACAAGTGCTCGAAGGTTCGGTCTCGTTCTGTTTTTGCACACTTCACTCACCTGAAACCCTGGCTCATAATCCACTAATTAGAAGTTAACTTTGCTAACTTTGTTCATATGTAAACGAGTTGTTGGGATTGAATGAAATAACACTAGCAACGTCATTAAACACCTACAAATGCAGCATATTTGACAGGACAGAAGTGCAGTGTCACTTGTTCCGGTTAAATGTGCAGCGCTGCTAACACGACGACGTTAGCATGGCGTTTATGAACTTTTAAGTAAAAGTTAAGTCACCAAATTTACCGTAAAAAAATCTCTACAGTCCGTCCCTACTGTGGAGTTGACCTGTTTAAGCAGAGGAGCCTGCCCTCTGGTGGTGGAGTGAGGATGACACTTTGATTTCTCTCAAACGTCTCCACTAGAGGAAGACGGATTATTATAGATTATAGATGAGACTTTTCACTTTTGTTTTATGATGGAAAATCAAGAGCATCGATAAGTATTTGTTGCCTGTATCAGTAATAGCATTAAAACATCGTTTCAGTTTCGCATACTTCAAGGTCCAACTTGTCCATTTTTGCCACTTGACACCTGCTTTTACTACCACAGTTAATTCTTCAGCTAAGCCCGTTCAATTTTTCATATTCCAGTTGTTATTTTATGCCTAATTCATCCAACCGGGTAACAACTTAACTATGAAAACATTTCCTATACACTGTGCTTTGACAGCTCACTCAGTCAGATGTGTCTCACTCAAACATCCACAGAAGAGCAGTTCCTATTGTTACACCAGTCTTGTGGAATATGACAAACTAATTTAATTTCCAATGGGTCATACCGGTTTTCAGTATGACCCGTTGTATGATGGAATGGTAAAGCTTCTTTCTCAATTCTGTATATTAATATTTTAAATATTTATGCAACATGCCATTGCACTATTCTAAGTCTGAAATTGAAATACTTAACTTCAGACAAAACTTTATTTCAGAGTGCTCGTAAGCACATTTTAGTGGCTAATGGGATTCTAAATTAAAAATAAATAAAAGGTTGACGAACGAAACCTCTGGTATTTCGTCAGCTGAGAGAAACTGTAATGTTGTATAATTTGCTGACATTTTATACAACGGCGAACCAAACCTCATCAGTCAACATCAGGGTGCGTGTGTGTGTCTGCGTGCGGAAACCTACTTGACGTTCGTGTTGGTGCAGATGATGTACTCGATCTCGTCAGAGTACGGGTTCTGGAAAGTGAAGCTGCTCGTTCGAATCAACATCCACTCCCTGTTCTTCATTCGGAACCGATACATCACGGACAGAACTTGCCCCTTCAACTTCACCACCTGCAGAAAAAAAGCACAATTAATGACCATTATTGTGGCTTCTGGAAGTGAAACGACAAGTGCCAAAATCGGCATCGACATCATGTCGAAGGTAATGCAGACATTGTACCATACAGTTGAAATCAGGAACAGGAGGCCTTCTCATTTTGCACTTCTATGTTCTGACCCTCACCTATAGTAATGAGCTGTAGTGACTGGAAAAAATTCCATCACTACCAATTATCTGTAAGGCTGAGCTCAGAAAGGAGCTTGAACAACCTTGGAGTAGAACCACAGCTTCTTTGCCTTCAAAGGAGACAGTTCAGATTCCTGCTGGAGGACTTCCTTTAAAGGTCTTTCGAGCAGGTCCCACTGGTAGGAGACACGTGGGTAAGAACTATCATCGCTCCTAAAAAGGCCTTGGAATCTTTCAGGAAGAGCTGGAAAGCATGGCAGGGGAAAGAGATGACGAGAATCCCAGATAAACAAATTAAAATTAATTTTTGATGAAATGACTTCGCCAAGAACTTGTTTTGGTAGAACACTTTTACTGACAGAGACAACAGAGAAAATGGCTGATTTTTATATAATAATTTCTTAATTTCCTCTGGTCTGTTGTTGGGTTGTGGAGCAAATGTCACTCGAGACAGTTTGCACAACTTATCCTGCCGGCTCCATAATCTAATCTCCTGATTGCAACCGAGTGAAGCAGCAGAAGATGCTCCAGATCAATCCGGGTATTGGATTTACACCATTTGTGAGCAAAATCAGTTTCTAGAGGCTGGAACGAGAATTTCTGAAGCTGCTTAAAGACGTATAACTTTCTACGCCTTTGTCTGATGGTGATAAATCATGAGCCTCTGATCTCCCCCCCCCCCCCCACTCATCCAATCACTCAACTGTCAGTTCAAGTAAGTAAAGACAGCACTGCACTTCTCTCTCTTTCTCGTGTGAAATGGATCTTAAGTAACTATGAAATGAACTGCTTTGGACGGCCAGAGAAGCTGGTTCCAGATATGAACGGCTCCCATGGCCACACGGGACAGAAATAATCACTGAACATAAAGGAAAATAACATCCAGTGACCCGGCTCGGTCCGGAGGAAGCTGTTACGCTGATAAATGGGGCAGATACTGGAGTCGCTGTGACTAAATAAGGAGACGAGCGCTTCCAAAAACCCCCCACATGATCCGATCAAATAATCAAACAGATAACACAACAAAATGAGCTCGATACATAGATAGCGACATTAAATAAAGTAATTACCCTTATCAAAGAAAACAGCTACCCAGATCTAATCAACCAGATACCAAGATACCGCTCTCTTCCACCCTCTGTCTGTTCTTTGTATGTTTAAATGTCACATTATCCACACTGCTGCATGAATCACAAAGACATTTGGTTTAATTATGTAACGTTATAAACAAGGATGGCATAATGAAGATATTACAAACTCAAATATCAGTCCAATACAGTGAAATTAGGCATTTTTAACTGTGAAACTGTTAATAATTTAACCATTTAAAGCTATTTAAAAGACATAATTCTCCAACTGTGTGACAAATATTCTTCTCCCATGAAGAAGAAATAAACAGCCCACAACACGACTCGGCTAAAATTCTGTTGGTGATTTGCATTTACATTTTTAAAGCATGTGAGACATGCAATAGATAGGATTTTTTTGAACTGTATCGGAGTTTACACTTTTTTATCTATTCGATATCTGATCCAGTGATTTTGCCCCATGTCAAACCGATCGTCACTAGTTAGAATTAGGGCCTTCCTGCACTAAGTGGCAGACACACATGGACAGCGTCCTACCTGCTGAAAGCTTTCTCTCAGGTGACTTTGGTCCTCAGGATGACAGAACTCCAGAATGTCTTTCCCAAGAAGGTCCTAGAAGACGAAAAACAGTCAAAGAATGTGGTTTGAGAAGAAAAAAAATGTGTAAAGGAAAGAGAAGCACATTTTGACAGCGACATGATGCATCCTGGGTTTTAGTGGAAAAACTAAATCAATCAATCAATAGCAGGGAAAACCAAGAATTGGATTTATTTTTGTTTTTGGTGATGATAAATTGTAAAAGGTCGGCATTTCTTATTTGGTGCTTTTCTAGTCTTGATGACAACTCAAAGCTGCTTTACAATACAGTTTTGCCATTCACCCGCACATTGATACAGCGCATTTGTGTGCAGCGCATTTTTCTATCACACATCGTTCACACACCCATTCACACGCTGCCCGCACAGCTGTCAGGAGCAACGTGGGGTTGCGCGTCTTGCCCAAGGACACATCTGCAAAAATTCCATCAAATTTAAGGACTGAATGTGCTCACACAGCTTAAGATGGGAGGACAACTCTTACAAGTTGTCCTCTGCAAGTGATTGTCCTTGGGATCTTGGTCAAGACAGTCTTTGTCAGTATTTTCCTTGATGAGACAGAGATCTTGAAATTTTCATTTCCCAGGCATCACATCATTTGTTCTCTCCTTTGCTTAACGTTACTGGCTCGTTGTTCTGCATGGGATCTCACGTCAACAGTGGACAGTGTCCACAACACCGCTAGTAATTAAGACACAACATTTCAAGGGTGAATTTAAACGACTTTCATTTTTGGCCACGTTGAATCCCTCACGGCCAACTACCAAAACAACGACTAAAACAATGTAAACATTTTCCGACCAGAAGTTAAAGGATTGGCTTATGTTTCAGCAGAAGTTCCAGGTGACATTTCGTGCATATAGTGAACTGACAGAAGAATTTCCAGAATGTCCACAACAGCTTTTTTTTGCGTTCTCTCATACATCCCTTCTGCCATATTCTACTACAGGTCTAAAAGCAGCAAGAGACACAACAGATCAAAGCTGCAGCGTTTTTATAAACATTAGCTCCAACTGTCACTTTGTGATAAATTCACCACCGACAATGAGCTCAGACTGCGCATGAATCATTCATCAAGCCATTAAATACGAGTTAGAAGAGAAAGTGATTAAGTGTCGAGTACAAAAGCTTTCGTTTAAAGATGAGTGCAGATGCAACTGCAGATGATTCCGATGGAGGTGAGACAGTAAATGAAATGCCAGACGTTTCATTTAAAAAGTAAGATAAATGCTTTTTGTAGTAGAAGACAGAAGATGAAAAACCCGATCTGCTGGAAATCACTGCATAATTAAACAACTCCTTCAAAGTGGATTTGCTGTAACTGATAACGTAACAGAAAACGATAAAAGATTTAGATTTCGACACAATAACTCCTTGATTTCCTGCCAGCTCCACGGTAAAGATTCTTTCTGAATTCTGTATATTAATATTTTACACACAAAAATGTGTCTTATAATGTGACTGAACAAACACAAACAACACAGTAAGTCATAAAAAAAAAAAAAGTTTAAATATTTATGCAACATGCCATTGCACTATTCTAAGTCTGAAATACCTAACTTCAGACAAAACTATTTATTTCAGTGTGCTTTCAAGCACATTATGGTGTTCTTCAACACACTGTACTTTAGATGAGGGTTTTTCAAACCCGGTTCTCTGCTCCAACACACCTGATTCACATGGTCAACTCATCAGTAAGCACTGCAGAAGCCTGATAACGGCCCATTTATTTGAATCAAGTGTGTTTGTCGGAGACTTCGCTCATGTGCAGGCAATGTTCCTCCTATTTTCAGGGTTTTTAACAATTGGTTCCATTTTTACTGCTCAATTATGCGATGTAATGTGGAAATCATAGGACCCTAATCCATGGTCAAATCTCTCGATTACAACCAAGAAAACTCGTGTAAGAAAGAAGTAGGAGAAACACTGGATAGCGCAGAGAAGGCACCGTCTTCACCTGGATGCTACAGATTCTCCAGATCCATCACCTGGATAGATGAATACATCACATTGGTTGAATACTGCGATAAATCTAAGCTTACCATAAACAAGACGTTATCCCAAAAAAATGGCTCTTTTGTAACCGTGTGAGCTCTCAACACAGCAACGTCATGTTTAAAGTAGGGCTGCAGCTATTGAATATTTTAGTAATCGAGTAGTCTATCGAATATTCCATCAATTCATCGAGTAATCGGATAAAACATACTTTTATCCTCTTCCTCCTATTACTTTCGCTTTGCTGCGTCTGCTCATTTTCGCTGTATTCACTGTTTTCGGTCCCGGCGTCTGCCATTCTGTACCGCCAAACTCTCCACACACGTTACCCAAAGCCCGCTCCGTCTTCTTCCACTTTGTAGGGGACGCACAGCCTGTGACGTAAGCACGTTGTATCACACTAAAAAGAATCCGTGCAAAACGTGAGCTTTAAATTTAATTAAACGAGGCTTCGAGGCAGAGGAAATTCCTCAATCATTTTTTGTAATCGAGTTACTCGAGGAACCGTTGCAGCCCTAGTTTACAGCTCATGATGCAAAGCTACAAGAGCAAGTGATGGAAGAATATTCAAACAGCAAACAAAATATGATCAAATATACTGAAGAACCATGAACATATGGTGTAATATACCCTCATATGTGCCTGTTTGAAATGGTTTTCTGTGCAGCTGGACTGAAAGCCTGATGAAAAGCTCATGAAAGATCAATGCTGGCTAAATGCTGTGAATATTAATACGCTGCAAGGACAAAGCAAAAAATGTTCCTTCCATCCATGTAGAGAGAGGACGGAAACGCTTACGTTTACATTATAAAGCTAATCCTCTTATCTCACCTGAGGCTGATACCCGATGACGTTGATACAGCGAGGGTCAACAAAGGTGATGACACCGTCCGAGTTGTGGCGTGACAGGAACTCTGTGGGCACGGACAGGCCGTTCATATCCATAGAGACAGGAGAGCTAGTCACCTGAGGGAAACACAGACATATATAAGATTTATCCCTCTACAGTGAATTTAAATGTTTCTGTTGGTTTGATCTCTTCATCTCTGGCCTCTCTCTGACCTGGCTGACACGTTTGTTCTTGTTTTTGCTCTCTCTTAAGTTATATAGAGTTTATGGTGATTAGAAATGTTGAAACCTGCAGAACAAAATCCAGAATATTTTCCAAAGAAATCAATTAAAAGATGCATCATTCAGGTAGGGAGGTTGGTAGTTAAGTATGTGGGTAGATTTCAATTAACCAGGGGAGAGAACAAATATTATAAATCTTTAATTTCTTCTCTTAGCTGTTTGGTCCACAAAATGTCAGAAAATGTTGAAAAATGACAAGTGTTCCTTAAACTTAGACATTATGATGTTCTCAAATGTCTTACATTGTCCACAAACAGTTTTGATGATTCGTTTCTCATATGGTGCAAAGAACCCAAAAATATTCACATTCAAGAAGCTGAAAACACAGAAAACGTGTTTCCACAATTGAAAAAGCAACTCAAACCAACTTTAATGATTATCAAAAAAATATTAGTAATCGATTCATTGTTGCAGCCACAGTTGCATGGATTCAAGTGTTTGTTACAAAAAGCTCATTAAATAAACAGGAGAATGATTCTTTTTGTAAGTGACTAATTTCCTGTTCGTTTTAGCAGGTTTTGTCCATAAAACCTAGAAAATGTAGTAAAGTAATAAAAAATATTATATATAAATTAGATAATAGAGTTTGCTAATAAATATATAACTATCATCAGCATATTAATGGATGGAGCTGTTTTTGTCCAACGCATGCTGTAAATGAAGCAAACAAGATGGGACCTCGGTTTGAACCATGTGGTACCCCCCTTTTTTATATCAAGAAAATCCAGATAGATGACAATTAAAAGGTCAATCAATATGGGTTTTTCTATGGCTGATGCCAGTAATTGATGCTAAGTTTGTTTGCTGACAAAAAACTAAATATTAAAATATGAAACTTCAAAAAAATAAGGCACATTTTTGAATGAAAAAATACATTTATGTGACTAAGCAAAGTAAAAACAAAAATGTGTAAATTGGTAATAATTAATTAACAATAATTAGCCAATGCCAACTGTTTAAAAAAAATGGCAAATATCAGGCCCAACCAATTAATCGGTCTACCTCTAAGGACAATCTACAGCTATTGCTGGAGTAAGATTAATTATGAAACCAGTGCCTTGCATTAGTGCCAAAACAAAGTGTTTTGAGTAAATTTAAAAAAAAAAAAACAAATGTGCTGCTGTGTTGAATGCTTCTGACAATTATACGCAGAGATGATGTTTCAGAGGGGAAATGGACAACTGTTGGCGCTGTGTCCTCACAGTAAAAGACTCCATAAACAGTCTGAAATCATGGGCTGTGACAGTTAAACAGTGGCAAAGCACCAGCTCACTTAAACCTTACCGTGGCAGACTGAGAACAAAACATTTGTGTAATTAATGGTGGAGACCACAGCATCTGTGGTCCAAAACAGTGTTTATCCGTCACATTGAAGAGAAGGAAAAATGAAAATATCAGCAAAAACAAACACTAATTGGGTAGTTAAAGAGATGCAGCTAATGCTCATTTGAGTTAGAATTTAATGAAGCTTATTTTATCAATTAATCTATTGTTTCTTTCATATATAAAAAGGCAAATAATTGTGGAAAATTTAAAAAAAAAAAAAAAAAAAAAAAAAAAAAAAACTTATTTCGTCCAAATATCTTTGGTTTGATGACAAAGATCCTAAAATAAGAGAATTTTCCTTACTGGAAAAAACAAAACCCACTCAAGCCAACCAAATGATTATTAAAATAGTTGGTGATTAATAATTGATTAACTGTTGAACCCATGAATGACTACATAAATATGATGCAAAAAAGGCACTAAAAAGATACTGAATAGGGGAATCCAATCAGTGGTAATTCACTACATGAAGTTGATTAATAGTCATTAATCAATAAATAAATTCTGTCTGGAATGTTTTAAGTAGCTAACATTGGTGCATTTGTCAAGGCTCTGTTGAGAATCTCTAATTTTAGAACCATGTGTAACTAATTTACCATGTTTACATGTTTAAAACAAACTTAATTTATTGTTTTCACAACTTATCTTAGTACGTCTTAAAGCAGCAGCATGTGGGCGTAAACTGAACCCAGAAGAAACGTGTGTGAGTGGCCTCCAGGTCAACACTGGAGGCCACTGAAGGTCAGACCTTCCATGATAATCCAGTGTCAACGGTGCCACCATTTCTATGGCTTCATATTCTTTAAGCAATGGGTTGTACATATTTTTTTGACCAAAACAAGAGTGTGCTACTAAGCGGACTGCAAAGTGTTAGAGGCAGCATGCACAGTTAACGTGGAGGCATTTGTGAACGTTTGCAAAGGCACATCACTGCAGACATGGACAGATGACATTTAGATAAGATAAGATAAGATAAGATAAGATAAGATAAGATAAGATAAGATAAGATAAGATAAGATAATCCTTTATTAGTCCCATTGTGTTACAGCAGAAAAGACACTAAAGATAATAATAAAAAAATAATATAAATTCTCAAATCCATGAATGTACACTGCATAAAAATATTAAAATTTAAGATTAAAAATAGTATAGAATAGAATAAACCAGTAACCAGAATAAATACAGCATGAGCTTGATATTTACAGTGTAAACCCCCCGCACTTTATCCACTGAGGGTCGCTGGTGCCTAACTCTGGCTGACATAGGGTGAAAGGCGGGGTACACCCTGGACAGGTCGCCAGTCCATCACAGGGCCACTTTACCATAATTACAATATCAAAGAGCAAATTTGTGCAATTTATACAATTTTTAGCCATATTTGTAACATAATGCTGAATGGACAAACACATCATTTCCAAGAGATGTTTAAATGATTAAAAAAGTTATTTTTTACAAATGTCATTCAAAACATTTGCAGATAAATCTCAACTAAAAGTTTGGGAAAATTCAGCAACTTTATTTGCTCAGTGGGTCCTGATCCAGTGTTGAAAGTAGGATCCAGCTGAATCAGATGTAGATAACATTCTCTGGATAAAAATCTTACAAACTGGTGGAAAAATGAACACTTAATATTTCCAGATAATATCTGTATATGTCAAGAACATCTGTGCATTCGCAGAGGATGTTTTTGTTCACACAGGTGGCTTTTTCAAGCAAGAGTCTCTTTTTGCTTTATTAAATCTAACTAAATGGATTCAAAACGATAACAAAAAAAAAAAAAAACGATTTAGAAATAATAATTTTACTTACAGTATTGATTGGCTGGTTTCATTTCGTAAGACATATCCAATTACAGCGCAGTAGCAAACAAAGGCTTCAGTTTTATGATGATTGCAAATGAACCAAGGTATGTCGTACCTTCAAACATTTCCAAGTTATACCCAGGATAAACACTTACAATGATGATTTTAAAATGACAGAACTGTTCTTAGTACACAACAACAGAGTGGACCCTCAGATTAGCAGCTCTATGTAATATATCAAGATTACTCACTCACTCATCCTTCTACCGCTTTATCCTCCACATGAGGGTTGCGGCGGGCGCTGGTGCCTAATCCCAGCTGACATAGGGTGAAAGACGGGGTCACACCCTGTACAGGTCGCCAGTCCATCGCAGGACAAGACAGACAACCACCCACTCTCACATTCACACCTATGGGATGGGCAACTTAGAATGTGCCTAATGCCCAAAACTGGAGAACCAGGAGAAAACCACTCAGAATCAAATCATGAGATTCTTAAAGATTAACATCTCTAATCAGTTGGATATCAGGGAAATATTTAATACCACAACACTCCTTCTCGTGTGATACTGCTCATTTAATCTACTTTTAATAATATTCGGTTCAAGCATCAGTTAAGGAAAACGCACAAACTTGCAAACCTAAAACGCACCCTAACACCTCTTCACGTGAGGAAGGAAAAACATGGCTCTGCAACCTGAATGTGAGCAGATCCACATGTGACGGAGGTCTGTCTCCCATTGTGATAAGATCGTAGCCAGGTGCGAGTCTGGCCACATTCTTCAGAACAAAGTCCACACACCATGTGGAAAGGTCGCATAACTCAGCCGCTTGCTGCTCTTCTCATCCCGCCTGTCAACACGTTACAGACGAGCTGTTCGTCAGCCGAGCAGGAGTAAGACGAGCCCCCACGGCAGCGTCACGCCAGACACTCTCGAGGGAATGTTCCCACATACAAAAAAGGGTCAAGTGACTGACAAGGTTAATCAGGTTCCTCTGCTAACTCTGGTTCTCTCTCTCTGAACAGACTTTTCCTAGAATCAGACATATTTTATCTCAGTAGGTAAACGAGGAGCTAAAAGGTTTTTCCCAGCGTGGCTCAAGAACCGTGAAGGTTTCATAAATTAGACCCATGACAGGTCTGAAATGGTGAGGGTACATGAAATGAAATGCACATTTTTCAAACAAGTGAAGATGAAATGTTACAGGATGTTACTTCAGATCAGCTGGAAAAAATTTCAAATTTGAGGAGCTGGGAATAGAAGACCATTTTAGCTCCAGTAGTTTGGCCATGTGGGCCACAAAGTTGGTGTAGTGGTTAGCACTCCTGTCTTTGCACACACCAGGCTTCCTCTCACAGTCCCAAAACATGCAGATTTGGGTATTAGGCCAATTGGACAGTAAATTGCCCATAGGTGTGAATGTGAGAGTGAATGGCTGTCTGTCTCTATGTGGCCCTGTGATGGACTGGCGACCTGTTCAGGGTGTACCCTGCCTCTCACCCTATGTTAGACACCAGCAACCCCCCGCAACCCTTAGTTTGGCCATGTCTGCAGGGCACAGAACAGTTCTACACACATTCTGCAAGAGATCACGTGTTACCATCATGGTACGGTTTGATTTGGAACGGTAAAGCCCTGGGTCGGGCGTGTGTCTCAACTGAGAAAAGGATCTTTATTTAGTAAGTAGTGTATGCCAGTGACATTCTGCCAATGTGTGGCAGAAGGAGAGCAGCAAAACTGAAAGGGTAAGATGACAGGATGGTAGTGAGACCTGCTATAATGTATGGCTTAAAGACCTGGAGGTGGCAGAAGATGCTGAGATTTTCGTTGGGAGTGACCAGGATGGACGGGATTAGAAACGTGCAAATTTCAGGGACGGCTCAGATTGTTGAGATAACGTGAGAGAGTCAAGGTGGAGGATGGTCTGGCCACATGCAGAGGAGGGACAGTGATTACGGTGGATAAAGGATGTTGAAGATGGAGCTGCCAGAGAGAAGGTTCACGGATGTTGTGAAGGTGGACATAAGGACAGGAGGACACAGGATAGAGGACAAGATGGAGGCAGATGATACGCTGTGGCAACCCCTAAAGGGTGAAGCCAAAAGAAGAAGCGTTGAAACATGACCAAACATGTCCACTTCTTGTCCAAACACTAATACTAATGACACTGTTTACATCCTTGTTTCATAAGTGGACCTGGACACAAACAGAATCACATTCAAGTCTGTGTTTGATCAAACGTTGACACTGATCCTTGGAGAGAACTCCACCAGAAAACATTTGTAGAGGAAACAAATTTTATGTCCTGTTTGCTCTTGGAAGTAAGTTTTGTCACCATGTGATTTTGATATATATGGCAGTATAAAGTATGAGAACTTCAAGCAAAAATACTAATTAATATTCACTGAAAACCAGTTCAAGAATAATCAATGATGGGGGGTGGGATTGACGAATGGTCTTCTCTCACATCTATATGTACAGTGACAGTTATTTACACCAGAGCTGTCTCTGTTCCTTCATCCTTCATCAGTGATAAATGTGCATAATAATCCTTTGTTTATGAAAACAGTTGTTTTATTTTTACACTGCCAGCTGTTGTCAGATCATGATTCGCTGGCAGAATCTGTCAGAAGTGCGAGTGCCTACTGCGGCCCCTGTCAGATCAGCTGCTGAAGCTGTCCAAGTCGTCTCAGGTATACTTAACTTTATGGTTTAATCTTGCTCAAAGTCATCTGTTCTGTGCAGGTTTTCTCAGTTTAGGAGCAAAGTGCAAAACTGGGGGTTTGAAAAAAGAGAGTTTTGAGACTGTCATGAGTGACATCACTATTGCTGCTATTTGGATATGCGGCAAGTTTTCAGTTTTTGGAAGTGTGCATGTGTGGGTACAGATTATTTCTACAAAGCTAAAATGCTTATTTTGTTTTTTTTCTTTTCTTTTGAATTGAAAGAGTACTGTGGATGAAGACTTGGGCAGCCCTTTTACCGGAGAACAAGTAGCGTCTCTGTCATGTTTGGCGTTTTGTAAGCAGGCTGCTTTCGAGGAGCCCATTTTGCCTCCTCATAGCACTTTCCCACTACACAGTTCCGGCACGGCTTGGCATGGTACAGCTCGACTTTATTTTTTTTGGTTTTCCACTAGCAATAGTAACTGGTACTTTTTTAGTACCTACTCCGGCGAAGTTCCAAGCGTGCTGAGCCGTTACTAAATCTCAATATTTGACAAAGAAGTCTGGCGTATTTAGCGACAGCACTGCTGAAAGACGGAGATCGTGAGTCGCTGTCGTTAGGCGCATCACAACCTCTTGCGTCGTAATTTAGTTTCGTGACCGTGTCAGGTGGAGTCTGTGCTTTGGTCGTACAGGACAGGAAGAATTTATCGTATATTTTAATTAACTAATTCTGATGATTTAGTTTACCAAAAAGAACTGCTTTGCTTGTCACTAACTAGTGGTAAAGTGCCATTATTGTGCATCTTTAAACAGCCTCTCTTTTTTTCAGAGAGTCCTGTATGTCAGCTGAAGTTATTTGTGGATTTTTCTTTGCATCCCCAACAATTTTCCTGGATGGTGACTTGGTTTCAACAGAATCCCTCATTTTCCACTTCTTAATTGGCATTCTCAATTCCTTGGATTTCAGTAAGAATAATACTGCTTTCATTGTTACTATGCTCTGATTAAAGTTCATCAGTATAATTTCTTATCAATAATGTTTGCTGCTGCTTGTATAAATGACACTGTAGTTCTATAAACATGACATAACTGACTCTAAACTTGATACAACTGTTGTATATTTGCTCCTGGTCTCTCTCTTCTGTCTCTCCCTCACCTCCCTCTTTTTCTTTCTCTCCCCCCTTTCTGTCCCCCACCTCTCCTCTGTCCCCCATTTTCCTTTCACCCCAACCGGTCGAGGCAGATGACCGCACATCTTTGAGTCTGATTCTGTCACAGATTTCTTCCTGTTAAAAGGGAGTTTTTTCTCTCCACTGATGCCTTGTGCTTGCTCATTGTGTGAACTGTTGGGTTTCTTTTCTCTCTGTAATATTGTAAAGGTTTTGGCCTTATCATGTACAGTGCCTTGAGATAATGTATGTTGTGATTTGGTGCTATACAAATAAAATTGAATTGAATTGAATTGAATCTTTTTATGTCCTTTTCCTGTGTGCATGATAATTCTTTAGCTTTCCCCAAGGTTGGGAATCCAGAAATGTCAGTGCAGCACTGGATGAAACATATAAGGGTTAGTCAGGAGCACAGAAACTCACAGACTTTTCATACACACACTGATTACAAGCAAACAGATCACAGGTGAGGACGGTTACCTTTAGTAGCCATTTAAACCCGTGTGCTAACTGTTATCAGGCCAGAACCTCCAGGGTATGTCAACTTTTGAGTTTCTGTTGTCATAATGATTTAAAAAAGAGCAGACATAATTGTTTGATGATACATGGCTTTTACCCAACCACTAACCATGAGTGGTAGAAAAGTTTTTGTATTTGTATTATCACAAATTCTGCCAGGGTTTGTAAACGACTGTATATCACTACAGTGTTTGGAGTCAATTAAGAGGGTTTCGCGAGTAAAAGACTTTTAAGAAAAAGAAAAAGATTGTATGGGGAAAGTTCTGGTTTTGGGTGGATGAGGCCTTAGAGATGGTTTTCCAAAAAGCCGACACTGGAATCAAAGCGTCTCACACATACCTGCAGTCTCCCGATGGCCACTAGACAGTACTTTCCAGTTTGACCCGCCTCTGTGTCTTCTTCTGGTATAGTCATACCTGCCGAAACAGAGAGAGGGACATTTAACAAGTATTCCTCACACGGCGTAAACACTTATTTATCCATTTGTTTCTTGAACTTTTCAGCAGTAAGAGGTAATCTACTGACTGGCACACCAGCTCTCTACAGAGATTTATAAGTCTTATTTATTTTCATCATAAATCTTCAACCGTACAAGAATATTTTCATCCACAGACTCTGCGACCTGTTTTTACAGATGGGACATTTAGCACCAAGAGTATATATCACTTTAGGAAAAAATTCAGAGAAAGACCAAAGTCCTAAGGCAGAACATTTGCCCAGAGGTCACAGCTAATTTCTCACTCAGTAAGAATTATGTGTACCTTTTCCTACTGTGTTGTCATATGAATAATTGTCAAATAGGCTGCGAGGAGAAGTTTCAGTGAATGTCTCCTTAACTTGTTTTTTTTTTTTTTGTGAGGGTTTCGTGCAAATAAAAACAATGCCATTTAATAATAATAATAATACATAGGTTCTATATAGCCCTTTTCAAAAGAAACTCAAAGATGCTTTACAGGTAAAAAAAGACAACAAAAATAAACACAAATAAGCAGTTATTATTATTATTTGGGGTATACGATGTGGAAAAGGTGAGTTTTTAACTGTTTTTTGAAAGATTGTAGTGAGTCCGAGTTTATAATATGGAGGGGGAGGGAGTTCCAGAGAGTGGGAGCAGCGATGGTGAAGGCTCGGCCTATTTCCATTTCCATTTCAATGGAAAACCTTTAGAGACGGAAAAAAAAAAAATCTTACAGCTAAAGATCTGTTCCCATGTGGATAAGACCTTGGAGATGGTTTTCCTAAAATCTACTCTGAAATCAAAGTGTTTCAAATGACAGTCTTTGGCAAGTCACCAGTGTGTGTGGTGCCGACTTTGACGTTGCTTGGAAAAGAAATGCAAGAGATATCGGCAAAAATGCGACAAACATACTAATCAGGGTTCCCACACCTTGGTTGACATCACGTTCAAGGACTTTTCAAGGATGTCTCAGGACCAATTCCTTCAAATTCAAGGACAGAATGTGCTGACACAGCTTAAGATTGGAGGACTTGTAAGAGCCACTTTGCCCACGGCGTCCACTTTTATTGATTTGCAGCACGCTCTGCATCTGGACAAGTGATTGTCCTTGGGATCTTGGTCAGTCAAGCCAGGCTCTAATTTTCTTTGGTGAGACAGAGATTGACCCCTGGAATAATCCATCCATAATTTTATTTTTTTTGGCTCAAACTGGATTTCATGTTATTCTTTTTCCAAGATCTGATCCTGGGAATTTGACCAGTATGAGACCAATAACATATTTATTGCATCGGCTTATCCATAACCCAGGCTGCACCCTGTCTCTCACCCAGTACCAAATGGGACTGGCTCTGGCTTCCCAGCATACCAGATTATAACAATCTTACAATGACCTTAGAAAACCTGGTCTCACAAATTTCACAAATACCAAAGAAAATTTCACGAGAGCCACAGAAATGACTCTTGATGCATAAAAGTCACATGTAATCATCGGCAGACTGAAGCGGCTGCTCTTTAATATGGATCTAATATGAATTTTTGTGTGAGAGGAAATTCCTCGGCGCTCGTCGATGGCACTTGACCACACATCTGAAAGAGATGAGCCTCCGCCGGGCAGAGCTTCATTCCTCTGCTCGAGCATCTGTTTCTGCACGGCGCCGTCTCTCTCTCTACTGTCCATCTGTGATCTATAAGCATGACGTGAGTGTGTCCTCCCAAACAATCGTCCCCCAGCACAAAATATTCCAGGAGTATTTTTAGTCTGCCAGGAAATGGACCATGAGTCAGCAATTTCAAAACACACATACAATGTGGGTGTTTTAAACCTCGAAATGTGACCTCAGAGGTGATTTAGTTGTTCCGTTCTAACAAACAGCTACGTACACACCTGGTCTGAGACCTGGGGGTGCATTCCAATCATTGTATGTGTAAACACAGCACCGTTTGTGTTTGTGTGTGTCTGAGGTTTTGAGTTCAGGGAAAAGGGTAAAGGAAATATTCTGTGATTTCAAGGGCTAAATGTCACATTTTCTCCATTGTTTTTTCTGTTTAAATTAATTTTATGATTTTCTTCTCGGAGACATGGCCTCCTCCGAGACATTCCGCTCCAAAACTCCGCCACGGTGAACGCATTAGACCGCTGTTGTGACATAAAGAGAATTTCAATGAATAAGAGAGAAACTGTTTTAGAAACAATTGCCTGAGCTTAAAGATTTAAAAGGGCAAGATCAATTTACTGTTACTTTGAATCTTTTCATGTTGTTCTTTCGTTGTTGTTCTTTACCTGAATGAAGACACTACATGTTGAGAATTTGTGGATTTGGGCTACATAAATGAAATTGATTTGATTTGTCCTAAATTTGTCATTATTTTAATGTCGAAACTGTCTTTGCAGTGCAACACTGATAATCCATGTTTATACTGATTCCAAATTAGCCTTTCACTAAGTTATTCTCTCTGCCACCTGGACGAGGATGTTGCGGGAAAAAAAACGGAATTTTACGGCACAAAGAAAATGTTATTTTATATTTGAAACAAAGCAGGGTACAGGTCGACTGATACAGGTTTTTCCTAGAAATCAGGAAGCTGCTGGCCAACATTAGATGTCATTTTCATTTTACCTCCAGCTGACAAAATATAATGATAAAATAATACAAACTTCAGTATTGTCACATACACTATTTTTAAATTCAAAATACTGTATATGATTGCATGAATGCAATACTGATGTATAAAGTGAATATTAAATACATTAAACAGATGATCAACTTTTCAAGTTCTGAGGACAAAATCTGTATTTTGGCCAGTTAATAAATAATTATTGGTCATTTCTGATTAGCAAATATAGCAAATATTAGCCTCTACTGCAGAGGAAAACACCCATGTCCTTACCGGTGTCTTGCTATTTCAATAATTTTACAAACCAACGAAAACAGCTCGAGAAAAAAATGTTCACTTGCTTGACCTAAACTTGTTGAGTGTTAAAGTCACTTCAGGAGAAGCCAAATAATCAGCTGTGTAGGCAGTAAAGAAAATAAACAGTGTTATTTTTTTATTGGGTGAGAGTTTTAGGTTTGTTCAGAGTGCAGGTCTGTGAAAATGCAGGTGAAGCTTTGAGGAAAATCCTCCGTTAGTGTTGGACCGCACTGTAACAAATATGTGAATCCTGGCTGACCGCAGATGTTCTCTTCTCCACGGCTAAGGAGCAAACTACGCACATTGTTTTTTTTTTGTTGTTTTTTTATCCACTTCCACAAGAACACTAACACACACTCTCAGTGGGACAGCAGAGCCACACAGACTGGGTCTCAGTTCAGCGGTTCTGACCCGGAGCTGTGCCGAGTCCACAGCTGCTTCAGGTTAGACTCTGGGCAGGGACGCGGTGCACTGAGGTGAAGTGTGGGTTAAGTAGGGACAGAGACAAAAGCATGGAGCAGAGGATGTGGACAAACCTGCGGGGGGCCACGCTTTGATGTAGCCGGTACAGTGCACCACCGAGTACTGGGCTTCTCCTTCTTTAGAGGGTCCAAGTCCATTCCTGTCCATCACAAACAGACACACACACACACAGAGTTTTCAGCTGCTTAGATGTGAATATTTTCTGGTTTCCGTGCTCCAAAATAACCAAGAAAATCATTAAAACTGGATAATTTTGGTTTATGGACAAAACAAGACAATTGAAAACAGGTTTGATAAATATTTTTTCAAAAATTTCTGCCATTTAAAGGAACAAACAAAACAATAAATGGAAAAAAGTAACCGACAGCTTACTCTGTTATGAAAATAATCATTTGTTTATCAATCACTCTTTTTTTACCTATCTAAAAACTGTAAATATTGTTCCTCATCTTCAGCATATCTTATACATTGATCCATAGTCTGATGCCTTTTAATTTATATACACACACATTTTCTATTTTCACTAGTTCCTGCACTTTTTTCCACATAAAAAGTCAGTTTACGCTCACATCTGGTGTCCAATTTTACCAACAGATTTGAAACATTAAATGGTAACAATTATAATACACTTTATAAATTATTTGGGCAGCTTTGTAATAAATTAAATCATAAAAACAGGGCATTATATGGCTCTCGATAAAGTGATTCGATGATGATCCTTATCGCCCTCTCTTATGCTGTAAAAACAACATTTGCAAGATTTAAGCGTCACGTCAGGTAGTAGGGATGGGAATCGGCAGAGACACAACAGCACGATATAATCATGACATTCGAGTCACAATACGATATTATCACGGTATTGCAATATACTGAGGATTTTTTTTTATGCTAATCTACAAAAAGTTTATTTGTGACAACAAAATTATATGCTAAAAAAAAATTGGTGCCTCAAAAACTATATAATATCACCACGCAAAATATCGCAATAATTCATTGTATTGATCCCCCCAACAAGGGATGGACATTAAGAGTATTATTGGGTCAAATATTTGAAAACTCCTGTGCGTGAGAGGTAGCGAAAACAACGCAGCTAACAAGATGCATTCAAAGACCCCCAGAAATTTCATTACTTTTGCGGAACCTACAGCATGTTGAGCTTAGAGGAGCAGCTTCAAGACGCATTGATGGAATCTCGACAATCTCATCACTTGTGCAAACACATAAAGTCAGCCAACCAAATGCTTGCTGGTGCTGCCACCTTGTGAAATAGTTGCAACACAAATTACGGAGTATATACATTTTTACGAAACTGTCACAATCACTGATCGACCTTTTATAATCAAGTGAATAATCAAATAATCACATACTGTATCAAATCAAATAATAACACATACAATCCACCAGGGCAAACACTGACATTTTAAATAACAAATTAAGGCGCTCTAAATTAAACAGTCCCTGCCAGTTTCCTTTGCCGGGCGTCGCTATTTCATGTCTCCTCATGGTGGCGCTGCTCAAATGAATTAGGGAAACTTGGGTGGAAGTTACCTGGCTGAAGGAGGAGGAGTTTACAGCGGGATAATGGCAGAGAAAGCTACGTTAATAGACTTTATGCACTTTGTTCTCTGTGTTGCGAATAAAGAGAGAAATTGTGCACTTTTAACTTTTCACGAATGTTATGTTGGTATGGTTGTCTTGGGATACATTGATTATCACAGAATCGTCGTATCGTGAGGTATCCTGTGATTCCCACCCCTACAGGTAATAAATGGAATGAAATGGAATAATAATAATTAACCACAGAGAAGCTGAAATGTGCAATTTTACTGGGACGATTATAAAAACTATAATTTCATCATCACAGAGCGGCAGCTTCACAACAAACTGAGTGAGGAGGAGCAGAGTGGCAGAAAATCATGATTTACATATCCACTTTGTATTCATCTGTGCATATGTGAATAACTTATTTACGAGGTAGCGACACAGAGATAATAATAACTTATTTGCATCTGTTTACAGCCCTAATGCGTAACCTATGTCTCTCCTCCATTTAAATACGACAGTGCTGTAATGAAAAGAGCTGTAACACATGCATCATATTTGACATCTGGTGTGTGAGAGGAGGCTTTGGCACAATAACAGTCACAATAACAAAATCACATGATGGAGTTTTTATCATTTTATACAGTTTAAAAGCAGCAGCAGAGCAGTTTTTTTTTAGTTGGATGTAAAACATTTTGATGTATATTGGTCAGATGTTGAAAGCAGTTGGGCCTGGAAGATTTTTTACTTTTAAATCCGTGGAAGCCAAATGACTATTGTGGTTATACATAATTTTTCCTCCCCTTCATCAGCAGATTTGACACAGCCAGTATCATGTTTACAAAGCCAAACTGCCACAGAGAGTTTTATGGTTTATCATACTGATTCCTGTAATAATTTAATCTGTCTGTGCATATTTTACTGAGCTGCTGAAGCTTTTACATTAATGTGACATGAATTTTATAGAAATGTTACAGAGAATAACAAGTAGATGTAATAAAATGTCTGTTTGTGATATTTCACGTTGAAGAACCCCCTTTAATAACACTGCAATGTGCATATAAGAAGGTACAGGGAGTATTGGTAGCATTCAGGGGTTAAAAGTTGATATTTGATGATCGGGATTTGAGGGCACACAAAGTTCAGATATCAGAATCTGTTTCAGGAAGAAATAATGCAATTAAAGTGTGTCTAATTGTGCTGATCGGGTTCTGATGTGTAATAAACTGGAGAGGATTAAACTGGAAAAACTTACACTGCATCAACATGTCTGTTTCTGATACAGCTGCAATATCAATTGTGTATATTGCGATACGAAAAAAATACAGGGATCTTCTCCAGAAGTCTTTACCAGACGACCTGAACAGTACAACAACTGAATTATTGGAAAATGATTATGAAGACGCGAGCATCGTCGGCATAGCAAAGAACATTTAATTATAAAAAGCTGGAAAATTTGCGTAAGGTATCCCTTCTTGAACTTAAAGTGGGAAGCAAACTAAATAATCTCATTAACACAGAAGGTTAGTAACATAAAAATGAAAAATGAGTTTTTGTCCACTTCTACTCTCGTCTTAGGTCTTAAAGCGACACCAAGTCTACTTATAACAGTTTGAATAACGCCCTTGTTAGAGCCTAAGGAGGGTTTCTATCACCTGTACTGCTAATATGTAATTCTGTCTCGGGTGACTCCAAAAACCAAAGTGAAACCAAGTTCTACTGCTTCGACTGCTTACTGCATGCGTCACAGTGCTCCGAGCGAGCGGTTTAAGCTGCTGTAGGTTTGGGGGGTGAAAGTTATACAGGAGTAGTTCTTTAATTCAAAATGTAAGACAGCACTGATATCAAAGAGTTTAGAGATTTGGTCGAAGGAGTCAAAGAAAAAGTGGGAGAGTGATAGGATAAGATGGTGGACGAGGGTGAATATTGGTCCTGCTTTCACTCGTCGGCGTCAGCTGAGAGTGACCTGGCTCTACTGTTGGACTAGTAAGCAGAAAATGTTTGCTTACAGACTAAATATAGTTTACTGGAGCTCGCCATGTGTCAGGTGGTGTTATTGAAGTCATGTTGTTCCCTGTTGATGTTCAAAATTCAAAGTTATTCACGTAGTGCAGCGTTTTTTTCTCCTAGCTGCTAGTTATGGCTAACATGGTTGTTGAAGACATGGCTAGAGTTCTCCAGTATTGTTGGTTTGTAAACAAATGCACGTTACCGCAGTGTATGTTTAACGACAGCTGCGACAGGCAGTACTGCTTTCTAACTTTAGGGAGATCCCGAGAGCAAAAACTACAGTGTGTCGCTTTAAATTAATCAGACAAATAGTTTAGTCATAACTATGTTAGTTTTGTGTGAAGAAAGAAGCAAAACTTCACTTTGTACGTCCCAGTGTTACTATTTCATGTGCGTGTATTGCTACAATGACAATGCTTAGATTTCACACGTGTGGCCTAGAGATAAATCGGGCTGATTTTTGGTATTGTATGTCATCAGCCGATTATTATTTTATGTATCAGGCTTTTTATTAGTTGCATATTTTAATTTCTTCTCAGAAACGTAATAAATGCTCCTGAAGGTATTAAAACTTCACATCAACTGATTAAATACTGCAATCTTTTTTGAATAGTTTAAATTTTTGCTTTCTGATTGACCTATTTGGTGTATTTATTATTTATTTTTATTTAAAATATTCAAATTCATGGCGGTGGAGAAATAAAATGCAGATTGGAGAGATGGACCAATAAATTGGGTAGAGTTATTCATTAGACCAATGGGTGGTCTTGCCGTACTGCCGACATTCAATAATACATTTTGATGCCAATATCTGCCAATACCTCTACTGTGCATCCCTACAATAAATAATTACCCAAATCAAGCAATTTTCTGCCTCATTTGCTGTTATTAAACTGTCATGTTTTATCAAAATGAGGGAAAAACTATTCAACCAAACATAATGAATAAAAAATATACATATACACTAACGTTCGTAGTAGTTTGGGGTCACTTAGAAATTTCCTTCTTTTTGAAAGAAAAGCACTGTTTTTCAATGAAGATAACATTAAACTAATCAGAAATACACTCTATACATTGTTAATGTGGTAAATGACTATTGTAGCTGCAAACGTCTGGTTTTTAATGCAATATCTACACAGGTGTATAGAGGCCCATTTCCAGCAACCATCACTCCAGTGTTCTAATGGTTCATTGTGTTTGCTAATTGCGTTAGAAGGCTAATGGATGATTAGAAAACCCTTGTGCAATGATGTTAGCACAGCTGAAAACAGTTTAGCTGCTTAGAGAAGCTATAAAATTGTCTTGACTATATTTTCTATCCATTTTGCAACTCATTTGATAAATAAAAGTGTGAGTTTTCATGGAAAGCACAAAATTGCCTCGGTGACCCCAAACTTTTGAACGGCAGTGTATCGGCAACGTGTATCGACTGCTCTGATTTCCGTATCAGTCGACCTCGAGTGTGACGATTGCAGACAGACACTAAAGTGGATCAGACTCATGGATAAAAGATGTGTAATGTCGCCGTACCTGTATCTCTTCCTCATGTTGGACAGACGGTTGAGGGAGATGTGATCCAGTGGAGCGCTGCCACACCTGCACACAAACACAAACACAGAGAGCAGCTTGTGATACAGCCCAGTGGTTCATAAAGTCAGCAAACATACTGAACAACTGAAACGATTGGAAATATCCGCCATGTTCTGATGCAACACAAACACCACGTTTCACTAAGAAAAATGTGTTTCTTTAAACATGTCACCTGCTCTTTTGGGCTTCATTAAAGGTACAGTGGGGAGGATCTTTTTGTCCATGGATTGATGTATGTATGTATATATATACATATATATGTATATATATATATATATCGATATGTGTAAAGAAAATTGTATATAGGTAAATATGCATACATATGCACTTTTCTTAATGCTACTTTGTTTACTCTTATTGTACTTTATCTTACTGTGTATATTGCTTATATTTTTTATTTTTACTTGTGTATATTTTGTTTATATTTTATTTTTATTGTTTATATTTTCTACTAGTTCTATCGTGCTTGTATGTACATTTTGCACAATCGTGCGCTGCCACACCTTCATTTCACTGTCATTGCCTGCAATGTCATGTGACAAAAAAAGCTTCTTGACTCTTGACTTGACTTCTATTGGCTGTTCTATTAAAACTACTCTGCATACTGGTCTGTACGTTAGACGGACTGCTACTCCAACAACTGCCTACACTGCAAAGAAGCCTAGTAAGAAAAAGATGAGGAGTCTAAAAGAGTGTGAGTCTTTACAAAAGTTGACCAGTTAATGTGACTAATCTATTTATTAAAAATATACAAAACTGGTAAATGGAGGTTTCAAGAGTTTAGAATATTTCAATAATCACGTTGAATATTCAAATCACATTTTTGCTAGAAATGTTCATCCTAATAAAGCAGTGGTGAAAAAGAAAGAGGATGAAGAACATAGTTAAGGATAATCTATTATTATGTTATTTGGAGGGGAACAAACAGAGTTAATAGGCAGCGCTACGAGATGCACTCAAGGAACAATTTAAGTCTCATTTCTTTCCAAGGGGCCATGCACACAACAACAAGTTTAGTTGAAGCTACTTTTTCTTTTTCATATCTGCTTTTTATCCACATGAAATCAACATTTTGGGAGCCCCGACACTAACAGAGTTAAAAAATTATGCGTTTCACACAACTAATATGCTAGGAGTGGGAATGACAGGGTACCTCAAGATACGATGCATGATACATGGTCCACGATACCAAAAATATCATAATAGAATGATTCCGTGATAATCAATATATTCCAAGACAATCATAAAGAGATACATCACAAGATCTGTCTAACTGAAGAAAACAAAATGTCCGTCAAAAGCTAAAAGTCCAGAATTTCTCAATTTTTTCCACAACACAGAGAACAAAGTGCATGAAGTCTCTGTAATGAACGTGGATGGAGCATCTCTTAACGTAGCTTTCTCCGCCATTCTTCTTCAGCCAGGTAACTTCCACCCGCTCGCTCATTTGAGCCGAGCCACCATGAAGAGACATGAAGTAGCGACGCCTGGCGACTGAAACCGGCAGGAACTGTTGACTTTACAGCCTCTTCATTTGTTAAATAATATATTGCCATTTTCCCTGGCATAGTGATTATCATACTGTATGAGAAAAGACAATGATATATCACCAAATCGATATTCTGACCCACCACTATGATACGGTACTGTGGGAAAACAATGATGTCATAGCTCCACCTCTCTCTTTCACTTGTTGTCTTCTTCTTCTTCTTCTTGTGTTTGGATGTGGTTTGGTCTTCATTTTCTTTCCTTAGTCAGCCTGGCTTGGTTCAATCTGTCCGTACTAAATATTGTAATGTATGCTTATTCCGATGAAGCTTTACTTTTTTTTAAAGTTAGCCTTTTTTGGAGTATTTCTGTGGGAGTGTTACAGCACCACATACAGGCCTGGCATATGTATGACAGCATTTAGAGTCTTGTGGATGAAAACATTTCTTGAAATGTTTATGGAAAACCCCTGACAAGCGACAAAGAAAAAGACTGTATAGGGACTTTTTTTGTTTCCGTGTGGATAAGGCCTTAATATTTTTTGTACTAAAACACGTTGTCTCTGACTGCATTCAGTGATAAAACACTGTTGAATTTTGCATTTTTTGTCATGAATATGTTGTCGGAACATCGTGATATAACATTAAGCTTATATCTCACGCTGCAGGCTGTTTCCTCTTTGAGTTTAGTCGAGGTCAGTGGTACAGCAGCCGGCGGGTGTTTTTCTCCCCTGTTTTTCAGACCGCTCTCGTGCCTCCACATTGCATAAGCCAGGCTGAATCTAATCACGGCTTCCCTGAAATGAAACCCTGCTGATCCTGCTGTGTTCCTCTCAGACAATGTTTATGTACTTGTCACTGAAGTTGTTGCGCTCACCCCTCGCTTTGCCGTCTCTCTCGGCCTGACCCAGCAGCATGTTGTTTGAATTATGCAGGGGCCTGGAATAGCAACAAAACAGAAGAACATGCCGGTCCAACAAATTCCTCACAGCACAGTGTAAAGTGGTTCTCGTGTGACTCTCGGGCCTTTGAGACGGATCCAGACAAAACAAGGCTACAGCAGATCCTGATGATTCTGCACTCACTGCACTTCACAACCACAGCGTGGCAGACAGAAATTAGAAAAAGGTATGTTATTAATTTTAAGTTCAGTTTTTTGAAGTGTTGTTGTAGGAGTTGCTGACATATAACACTAACGGCACTGTGTGCACCCCCTGCACCTAAAACCAGGCAAGCATGCTGTGTAGGGTTTCTTTGCTCACAACAAAAACAATTATTAAAACTGAATAATTTTGTGTTTTGAGGTCCGATCAAGCTTTTTCCAATATTTTAAGGATCAAACCACAAATTGATTCATTGAGAAAATAATCACCAGGTTAATCAATTATGAAAATAAATCATTTTTTGCAGCATTAATGCTGTAAAAACAGAAGAACTGATTTTAGCCACGAAATTAAAAGTCTACAATACTTTTTTGGTGTTGCTTCACTGTCCTCCACCAAAGTCTGTGGAGAAAATCTGCATTTTTAGCTCACACTATCACTATGAGTTACTGGTCAACTGCTGCCTCATTTATCAAGTTTGTGTCACTGAGGTGAATCTGAGCGAAAGGATTTCCAACACCAAAGTTACAATACAATGCATTTTCACTGACAGATGAAGTCAGCAGTGAATCAACAACTCCTTTGTTCCAGCAAAGCTAAAATACACGTTTTCTTTATGCACTTTGGTGCAAGAAAGTGAGTGGTTTACAAAGCAGCATAAAGTCAAATCGTGTTAGAAACAGAGACATAAAGCAGTGAAAAGTGTTCACTTAAGCTTTTCTGAGGTAAGATTTTTTTTTTAGTGGCAACGTTTTGTGTGAGCATGATGCTAATGTGTCACTACCACATAAAAACCACAGCTCAAAAAACCCTGAACTGTCACTTTAACTAAACACAAGCTCTTGCAGACCCTTAAAATAGTCAAAACGTCTTTGATGTAGTTCATAGCCAGTGAATATTGTCGACTGCAGAGCAAAGTGTGTGACACTGGGACAAAGACCACAAGCAAGAACAAAAATTGGCCTGGGTTTCAAGAAGGTCACATGCTTTGGTTTGGAAGTAGAGCCATGTCCAACAACAGATGGCAACAATTATGAGAATATCAATGACAAACCTGTTTAGTGTAATTAATGAGTGTAAGGGGACGTCATTAAACCGGCGTCCTCTGAGCAACACAAATATGTTATTAAGTCAGAATAAAAAGGCATGTGGCTGGAGGTTCCTGTGGTCATCACCCACATCTGAAATCTCACTGAAAACACAGTTTTTAGCCACTGAACAAAAAGCTCACCTCATAAAATCTACATCAGCTAAAGTCGGGCATATTTTGAAAACATTTCTGCCACTCTATCTCACAGTAAAAGCACCTTTTCTGACTGGAAACTGAGGTTTCTTCAGATGTTGCAGGGAATTAAATGCACTGACGGAGAAGGTTTTCGTACAAATACATAATTTCTGCATCCATGTAAAAAGACCAGAAGAATAACCCTGCACGTCTCAGTCAGGTTGCATTTGACGTTATAATGTGTGATGTGCGCGTTTCACAGCGAAAATAGACAAAGAAGAAAGATCTGTTGATAATGACGATTACGTAAAACTGTCACCTGTCACAGATGTTTTAGTGTCCAGGCTGAATCTGAATATACCAGAAAACATTTTTATTATTAAATTCTAAAACTATTTTTGCAGCGGAATGTGGAGGAATAAAGAAGAGGCTATAACTACAGGGAAAAAAAATGTAGGTTATAATTACATCAGGTGAAAGACAGATTTTCTTTCTTTGTCTGTTTGTATAAACAAAAACATCATGTGACGTTTACAGTCTTTTCTGTCAGAGATGAATCAGAAACTGAAGTCAAACACGAGCGAGACGCAGCAGACACGCCGAGCGTCCAGTTTCAACCAGGCGCTGCTGCATATTTGACTATCAGCTATTACTATACAGTACATATTTTAAAGTGTGGTTGTTTGAGATACTGAGCACTTCCCCTGTGCCTAGAAACCTGCTGGTGGAGACACAAGGAAAAACCTACTCAGCGTTAGTGGTTCTCAAAGACTGGGTCTGGACCCACAGATGGGTCGCAGGAAATGTTTTTAGTGTCCCTCAAACAAATATGCAAAAGCTTCTCATTGTTTTAGTTCAGATTTATATGTAAATAACAAACATAAAATGAGGTTTAACAAGAATTAATTAACCAAACACCTCTTGGGAAAAGATTTATTTACCAAAAAGGCTGTAAACTGGCCAGTACATTATGGACAAATTTGCACATTTGATAGTGTAATTTGGGTCACGATAGTTTAACATTTTTAAAAATAATAATACCTATAATGCAGCCTTTTGTGATAGTAAAGCTGAAATACAGTATGTGCTGCTTTTTAAACCACTCCCACATCAAATTCCAGAGAACAGTGACAGCACAATACTATCTTTTTGTGTCCAGTCACGATACCATAAAATTGAGTATCTCCTGATACAGTCATATTGTCATTTTACAACCTTTTAAAACTATGGAGCTGTTGATACTTGGTTCTTAGGATGTAATTGGCTCGTTGGTCTAGGGGTATGATTCTCGCTTAGGGTGCGAGAGGTCCCGGGTTCAAATCCCTCCAGCCCTCCAGTCTTACAGTTGGTTAAAAACCTAAAGTTTTTGTGAATTTCCCTATTGCGGGACAATAAAGGAAATGTTATCTTATGTTAATTCATCTACTGTGTAACAAATATTTACCTACCATAAACAGAATTATTGACATTATTCCAGTCTGTGTATAGGAAAACACATAGGGTTTTTATCGGTCCAATCTGTCTTAACTGATATTTGGTATCAGTTAAGCCCACCAGAGAGAAAATAAGTAAATAAGTGTTTTTAACTCGCAGAACAGGAGCAGGTTCTCAAAATCTGCACAGATTTTTACAGTTGCAGAAATCTCGAGTGGCAAAAAAACCAAGTGATGAAAAAACAAAGAGCTGCCATCCAAAAAAAAAAATCAGTATATTAACTGCAGATGAAATTCAACAAGCACCTCCATATTTTTTGAGCGATCCTCACTCCTGCGGCGGATCACGTGCCGATACTTCCGTTCTTTTATTTACGTTACTTAGAATATTCTAGTACATGTTGTGGATTTGATTTCCAGCCTGCGGCTCCCTCCCTCGGCATCGTCCTCCTCTGCCTGTGACTCAGCCTGCATTAGCCTGCGTCCTGTGATTAACAGCCCGAAGCTGCCCAATCAATCACATATGAAGCAGTGTTGTAAAAGCTAATTAGAAACAGCTCAGCGGGGGGAATCGTCACTGCTCTGTGTAGGCAGTCGCTAAAAGAAAAGAACCTGCCATTGTTCAAGTCTAATGGCTGTCGCTTTGAGTGCCACCTACTGCCGGCTGGCTGTCACATTACAGGAACCCCTGCTGTTCAACACTGTCTGCGACAGTGGCTGCCTGCCTGCATGTCAATTGATCCCAGTGTACAGTTACAAAGCAGAGAGCAGAGGTGACCTTTTTATGACAGGCTCCATTCTCTCCCCCCCCCCCCCCCCAACAAGCTCCATTTTAGCCACGTCTAATTCCCCAACAAGCTCCATTTTAGCCACGTCTAATTCATTTCACAGAGTAATTACCTAAATCTATTACTGACACAATCGCTCATGATTAACACTGCCGAGGAAATGCTTCGCTGGAGTGTATTTGTGATTTCTCCGAGGACGCTAAAGGCAGACAAAAGGCAAATATTAACTAGTTTAAGAAACAAAATATGTCTGAAATTAAAACTATTGTGACACTGATACAAGTTACAAGACGGGAAATAGAAATGCAGCAAATTTTTTTTTGTAACTACGGTGAAAGGCGACTAGAATCAACTCCTAACTTGACTTCAACACTGTGAAAAACTTCCCCTGAAGGTTTTGCACGATTCTGCACATCCACTAATCAACTATTTATTGATCATTACACTAATCATCAACTATTTAGATAATTTTTTTTTCTCAATTATCAAAAACATTTTTCTTTGCTCCAAATAACAAAGAAATCATTAAAGCTGAAAATGTTGGACAGAAATGAAAACATCATCATCATCATGTCCAGGTTTGGGAAACAATGATCAACATTTTATGGATCAAACAACTAATTGATTAATTTAGTTAATTCAAGTAATTGTTAATTGCTGTTGCTGTTTTATAGATTTTTCTTTAGATAATCAGAAGGATGCGGACTTTAGAGCCACTAACATTAGTGAAGGGTAATATATTATACATTACATAAATATCAAGAACATTTTTTGTAATATAAACTCATATTTTCTTGGCTTTTTTATCTTATTGTATTTTATTGCATTTTAATGTTTAATCTAAGCCCATGTTGTATTTTTAGATTGTTATTTTTCATCATTTTTATAGCTTTTTTCCTATTCATATTTATCAACTTCTAGCCCTTTTGCAGCTGTAAAGTACATTTCCCTGGTATGGGATCAATAAAGTCCAATCCAATCTAAATTAACTGACTGATCAATCAGTTTAAGTGTAGTTTAAATTTTTGTGATTTCAGCTTTCAAGTTTATCATGATTTTGAGGTTTGGGAAACGTGATCAAAATGACATTTTATGGATCAAACAACTGATCGACTGATTGACAAACAATAACCAAAAGGTAAATTGATGTTGAAAACAGTTGCGGCTGTAAAATTTTGCAGAAAAGTTTAATAGCAAGTCCTAATTTAAAACTTCTTGGGAGGAAACAGCCAAACCCAAGCCCTGAACAGCCTTAACCTTAACCTCAACACAATTCAAACCCCAACCAGAAATGAGGTTCTGCCTCATTAGGGTCAGTTTTTCGTCTCCATGAGGGCGACTGGTGCTTGCACGGTCAGTGTTTATGCCACAAAATGTCTAAAACACCAACACACACCTCATGCGGCAGATGAAGGAGCGTCGAGAGCCCATGCACATCCTCATGGACGACTGCTGTCCCTCCTTCTTCACTGTCCCCGTCTTCAGGTCCAGGATCCGTCCTGTAAACACACAAACATAAATATACATTAACATAGTTACAATGCAAGTAGGGCCACACGGAGGTGTAGTGGCTAGCATTGATGCCTAACAGGTCTGACCAAAGACCTTTCTGTGTGGAGATTGCATGTTCTCCCCATGTGCACGTGGGTTTACTCCAGTTTCCTCCCGCATGCAGATTGGACACTCTAAATCAGGGGTATTCAATTAAAATCCAAAGAGGTCCATTTACTAAAATTTCCTTGTAGCAAAGGTCCAAACATCATAATGTCTAAATTGCATCCAACAACTATAAATAAACCCACAGCGAATATTTCCTTATCATTTCAATATATTTTCAAATATGGAACAGAAACCGTTGCCCGCACCAAACGTAAAATTAGCATTAAAACTGCAGGTAAAAGAAAACAGGACCAAATTCTCAACTAATAAAACGAATAAAAAGTGCAGACAGAGCTTTAAGCAGTCCCTTTTCTCTTCACATTGCTTTTGTAATAACAATGGCATATATGTCAAGTAAAATAAAACGGGCACCAACGGCCTACATTTAGAGCTGTCATACTGTGATCTCAGCTCGGTTATTTTGTGCGCTCTTACTTCGGACTTCCTCGATGGACCTGTGTTTGGACTTGTAGTGATGCCTAACATTCCCACTTTTGATCAATGCCATGGTTTCACAACATATGTGACACATGTTGGAAGAATGAACATATATCAGTATCGGTATATTGGTATCGGATACAGGGCAATATCTGTATAGTGCAATATTTACCACTCTGAGACTTCTCATCTACCTCAGTAGATGCACCCTATCCCGCCCCTTTTTTTTTATTATTCACTATTTTGCACTAAAATTTATTTTATTAAATACCATACATGTCCGCACTGAAGAGTGAGCTGCTTTCAATCTCATTGTGTCATATGTATAATGACAATAAAAGGCATTTTATTCTATTCTATTCTATATTGTTCCATCCATTCACTTTTAAACATTCTGTTCTCTGCATCAACTTTCCTTACTTTTGAGCAAGCCATGTCTTCTCGCTCCCACATCGCTCGGTAAACAATCGATTTGATTGGCTCGTTTCAATGACGTCTTGGGAAACGATTGCCATTTTAACTGCATTAGCCGAGTCTGCACTCTGTAGCCTTGACCACTGGGGGAAAAAAACAATGCTCCTCCAAGATTATTATATTTTAAGAACCATAACTTGATCCATAACTTGAATGTGAGCGTGAATGATTGTTTGTCTCCAGCGTTGGTCATTACAAAACTATTGACGTGTGGTCCTGCCATCGACATCTAAGATTAGTTACTTCTTATTTTTCACCTCTGGACCAGGAACAGGACACAAACGATGGACAAAAAAAAAAAATGAGAGAAAACGATGTAGTCCAATCTGAGTGGAAGCTGAGGTCACGTTACGCGGAGATTATCCATCAGTGACAGACAAGGTGTTTTAACAATGACGGAAAATCCTGAAGGCGATTCATCATTTTTGACAGATTAGAACAGTGAGGACAACAACAGCCACCGAGGGTCACACAGAGGACGAAAATCATTCATGGTGTTGACATGAGTCAACAGTCAGTGTCTCTGAGTCTGTACAGTAAAAATACATCATTTAAAAAAAAAACAAATGTACCTTAGAGCAAGATGCATTCAAATATGAACATTATTAAACCTTTATTTGATAAACACATAAAATACAGATATTTAAAATAGCAAAGTTCCAATTTTCCCTTTTAAGTTTTCAGGAAAAACATATTACCTTTGTAAATAAACAGTAGAGCAATGACTTGACATTGTAATGTATGTTGTTTGTTACATTCAAATTGGGCTGCTTACGAGACGAGCACATTGGAACACTCTCCTGACCTGTTAACCCCAAGTTCTCTCAAAGCTCAAAGAGTTCAGGAAGCTCTGAACACGATTCCACGTGTCATAATTAAGAACTCCAACGCAGACGTTGACAGATGGCGAGTGACGAGCTGCTCGGTGTTGGCAGAAAGTCGTTCAAAGCCTCCAGCAGAAGGCAACTCTCCAGTTTTACTTCCAAACAGAGCCTCTCTCCTCCTGGACTCATAACTTCATACATAAATTATGTTATATCTCTGTTTTTTTTTGTGGTCTGGTTTTCTGTTCGCATGGCTGACACGTAGACACAACGTGCACGTCATGTTCTGGATATTTATGTTAGGTTTTTTTTTTTCTTTTTTCCTAACTATGCTAGCATTTTTCAACTCCTTGTCATCACGTAATGATGACGAAGATAACCACGAGGTTAAAGCCTGGTTCACACGGGACGCATGTGCGTGTCAAATCAAGTCCCACACCACCAATATATTTATGACTTTACTTTCTGATTTATTTCTGCAAAAAAAAAAAAAAAAGTTTAAAATGTCACATGATTTTCATTTACTTAAAGTGAGGAGAGAGAGAGAATCTATCCTTCACCTGACACTATTCTAACCTACAGAGGATTTTCCTGTAGTTGTAGCCTCCACTTACAAAGTCGGGATGCACAATATTGGACTTTTTGCTGCCTGATACTGATATTTTGTCGATAGTATTGTGCTTTCCTGGGGGAAACAGTTTTAAAACAGTTTAGAAACAGTTTTTATGCCCAAAATACCTGGAACAAACTTATAGAAGGGTGGAAGTCACCACTGCTGTACCTCAGCCGTAACTGCATCTTTTAGTTTCTTTTTCTCCTTTATTTTTTACCTCTCTATTTTTTTATCTTTTATATTTTTATATCTTTTAACACTGGTGTATTTCTCTCTTGACCATGACCATGACCATGACCATGTCCATGTCCACGTCCACGCCCATGACCACGTCCACGCCCATGACCACGTCCACGCCCATGACCATGCCCATGCCCATGTCCATGACCATGACCACGTCCATGCCCATGACCACGTCCACGCCCATGACCACGTCCACGCCCATGACCACGTCCATGTCCATGTCCATGACCATGCCCATGTCCATGTCCATGTCCATGACCACGTCCATGTCCATGTCCATGACCACGTCCATGTCCATGACCACGTCCATGTCCATGACCACGTCCATGACCATGCCCATGTCCATGTCCATGACCACGTCCATGACTATGCCCATGTCCATGTCCATGACCACATCCATGACCATGCCCATGTCCATGTCCATGTCCATGACCATGTCCATGACCATGCCCATGATCACGTCCATGACCACGTCCACGCCCATGACCACGTCCACGCCCATGACCATGACCATGCCCATATCCATGACCACGTCCATGCCAGTCAGATGTTTACTCATGTGTGACTCCTCGCTCGGTCGTTTCCTCTTCCTATGCTTCTTTTTCACCTGCTCTGCCATGATGGACATCTAAAATAACGCTAGCACTGCCTTTATATCAAAATGTCGTACCATGAAGCAATTTGTGAGATCTCCTGATTCTGAGGACTCCAGGTTGGCAGCCATGACAATGACTCTGAAGCTGTTAAATAAGGGTTAAAATTCTGCACAGTTGATGGGAAAATAAGCTTCAACTTCTCACCGGATTTATAAATTCAGTAAACATTTTACTAAGGAGGAAATGTCCAGGTTTCGTGAAAGAAGATCATGTCAAAACCAGAAGTCTCCATCCATGTCTTACACACAGTGTCCTTAGTGCAGACTTACAGCTCTAGTTAAATGTGTAGCAACTAATTAAAGTCACTGTACGCATCATTTTCATGCAAAAATAAAAATAAAAAAGAGAAGAGAAATAAAATAACCAAAATCTTAACGTCCTTTCAGTCGAAACAATATCAATAACTATTGTTACTGATATATAGTACAGGTATTATCAGTATAAATAATAAAAAAAAAACAATATCCGACCAAAGTGGACATACTGTAGCTACAGGGTCTGAAAGACGTCCAAAAGACTGATGTCTGATCCTGAATCCACATGATAGGTGGATGAATCAGATTAAAGTCACACGGTCACCTTTTTATTAAAAGATGCAGCTGCATCATAATAAAAAATCCACATATAAAATCCTTGTTTTTCCAGTCTGTGGAGTCTTTTGTGCTGTTCTCAGTCAGAGCAGGACAGTTTGACTGATATGACCAAGTTATTATGGCGAGAACAGTTTGAGCTGTGGATCTCCTCAGACTCAACAGGAGGGAGAATAAAGTCAAATCATTTAAACTAGCATTCACAAACTTTTAAGCATCCAAAATAAAAAATGCCAGAGAGTTTCGACCTCCATTGTCCCTGGAGGTTTTTCACAGCAAAGTAGTTTCATTGATTTTTGAGGAAATAAAAAAAAAAAATCACCAACAGCACACGTCATAATGTTTCATGTGGTGCTGTAAATTAAACCTGCAGCTACTGATACCATCGCTCATCTGTCACGATCACCTCAGGGGTGATGTGAGGAGACCGAGAAAATCACAAGGCACATTTTATAGATATGTGCTTTTTCAAGTATTATTTAAAAAAAAAAAAAAAAAAAAAGATCTGACATCGCACTACGGTGCAAAAAGTGAAAAAAATAAATCCTGTATCCAACCCCTTAATCAAACTGTTCCAAAAGTTAATGGGTCTGTCTTTGGTCACGCACCACTCCTTCACAAAATTTCATGGAAAGCACCTTCAATAGTTTTAGCATCATCCTTCAAAAAGCCTAAAGCATAACTTCCTTTATGGAGTCCAAAAAAGTATCTGAACATGAACTTTTTCCTGTGTTAAACAGCTTTGTAAGGATAACCTCCAAACAACTTATGTGCACATAACATTTCTCCAAGAGGAGACTTAATAGAGTCAAATGCCACAGCAAATGTTCTACAGTTTTAAAGTAATTCAACCAGCAGCTGTTGAGAACTTGCTTTGGACAGAAGGACACGGCCCAATTCTTCTTAGAATCTCACGGACTTTGTCAAGATTTGTCTGAAATATCTGTTTTTGCGGACGATGTCGGAATATTTGCAGAGGGGACATTTATGTGTGTGGGACCAGCACAGCTTCCCTTCACAACAAGATCGAAGCAGGCATCTGGGATAAAACAGTTGCAAAATTCAAAATTAACTAAGTTAAATAAGTGTAAAATATTTAAAAAAAAGGTAAACATTTTAATGGAAAATTTGAGAAAAAATAAAAAGGAATTTGGAAAAAAATTTAACAAACTCCACAGGGCACTTACTCATAGGACCCAAACTGAATCTCCCATGATCCATCTGTGGGTCCTGACCCAATCTTTGAACCTTACATTATAAAACCTGGGCCACACTGTGACATGCAAGGAGTGTGTCTGTGTCAAAGATCTCATGTTATCACTGCCTACTTGAGATGTTCATCTCAGACATGTTAAGCTCTCGTGGGCACCAGTGATCAGACTGTGACCAACACTAAACTGCCATTTGTGTGATCTAAGCGCTCGGTGATTTCCTTCAGCAGATCCTATTTACTGGCACTGTAACAGAAATTCCAAGGTTTGGTCCAGAAAGGCAGCTGATCTATGGAGCTGCCAGAGAAGAGCTGCTCTCTCACCAACACACACTTCAGAAGCATCAACATCTTCACGTGTTACAAGTGTAAATACTTAAGTCCGGTACAGAGGTGACAGTGAAGCCCGACGATCATCTTGTTACTGGGACTTCTTGTAAATTGGCCCTGAGGGCCAAGAGGAACTCTTTCAAGAACCTCCAAGGGTCACTGTGTTCTCCTTGATCACATGCAGAAGGAGCTTTGGTGAGGGAGTGGGCCTTTGCTGCTATAACCTGCGCAATCAGTATCCATCATCATTAGAACGGGCCTGATCCCTTCCAGATGGAGAAGGAATTCTGAGTATCTCACAAATATGGACCGGACTGGAAGTGCACACGCAAACACAAAAACAGTGACGAGGCAGATACAGGAACTGAGGCTGATGACCAGAGTAAACACAAAACAGGCCAGCTGGCGTCATCAATTTGCCCAAAAACAACACAGGAAACGTGACGAGCACATTCTGTTCTTTCTTTCTTTCCTTTGAGCAATTTCATACCTGACCAAACACAAAAAAAGGCTGAACGGAAGGTGTTCACACTGTTTTCCTATCAGCAGGACTGTTTCTTAAAGGTGAACTGTAATTCATAATCATTTTACTAAGCAATGCCATAGTTTTAAACTTCTACTAAAGTTGTATGTCATCTTCAAATAATTTGAGATAAATATCTAAAAGAAACTTTTAAGAAATATGTTGTGGTTACAATTTAAGTTCCAGGCCTGTTTTAACGGTCTACATAGTAATAAACAAGTCTGTATAAAAGTAAACAAGGCTGACATCAAAAACAAAAGAAAGATGGATGTTTAGCCACTTAACAAATGGTTCAACGTATGAAATTTACACTTGTTTGAGTCAATAACACCTTAAACATATGTTTGCTGTTATTTGTAGCTGCCAGGCACCTTAAGTTGTAAACTACTCACTGCACTGCACCAAAGTTCATAGAAAAAATCTCTGATTTTACATATTACAAAAGAAAAATGTCATTGATCCACTGCTGCCTCCATCAGAAAGTTCAAGTTCAAAAGTGTTATTTTGTGTCTCTTGCATTTGAGATTTGTTGCTTGGCTTTTACTCAGTGACACAAACTTACCACACGAGGCAGCAGTGGACCAGCAGCTCTTGTGTCCCGATGAACTAAAAAATGCAGATTTTCTCTATGGAATTTGGTGCAGGAGAATGAGCAGTTTACAGTTTTGGCTTTGATGGCAAGAAAAACCAGAAAAAAATATTCTTACGTACATCTGGGATTCTCAATCTCTGGGTCAGGACCCACAGATGGGTCACAGAACCTTAGTAGTTCTTGTTATGTTCAATTAATAATCTGATTTGGGATATATTTTTTTTGCATTTTTACATGGGGACCCACTTGGTCCCCATATAGAAATTTTAGGAGACACTGATGTAAACATTAGGTGTCACTATATTTTTCTGAGGTGTCTTTATGTCAGAAAAGTTTCCCCCGAAATGAAACATCATATAAATAAAACTAAAAACGAAGTTGTGTCAGATGCCATCAGTGATATCAGTCAAATACCAGATTCTGACAGTGACAGGTTAGGAAAGTACGACAGCAGCAGTGAGTCCCGAAGACCCGAGGTGAGGTTGTGAAAATGAAATGCAATCACACGTCAGGAAGCACTGGCCGCTGGAGCCGCCCCGCTGGGCGAGGTGATGAGTGTCAGGGTGAAAACTTTAAATCTATCCATCAATCTCATGTCGTTTTCCCCAAAGCACAAGTGGATGTGATCTCCCACTCAAAACACGTGATGACAGACTGACTGACTTTAGTCAGGTTTATTACCTCCGCCAAGGAGGTGATGTTTTTGCCAGCGTCGGTTTGACTGTTAGCAAAATAACTCAAAAAGTTATGGACGGATTTTGATGGAATTTTCAGGAAAAGTGTGTAATGGGTTTTTGGTTGTACTCCGAAACGCCATCTGGATCCAGGTATTTATTTGAAGGATTCTTTATCATTGCCAGATAGGGCCATTTTCAGCATCTGTGTATGTAACTCCACTGTAAATGGCCAGGATGCTTGGCAAAATATACAGGATAAGGTTACAGGTTCTAAAATAACGTACATGAAAGATTGATCCGGATCCTGCAAATATTCTGGGTATTACGATCCAGAACAGGGGAAAATAGTGGGCTTGTTGGATTTTGGGCACTGTAAGGTAATAAAAAAAAAAGATACAGACATGCAACTAACGCCAAACAGTAGCTGAGACTCTGCTGAATCAAAACTGTGCCAATGGATTTGCGGTATCTTTATTAGCTATGGGGCTAAGAGTTAACAGTTTTTAAAGGAAAAAGGTCTGTCTGGACACATTAAGCTCCAATTCAGTGAATTTTTACTGCTAGTTCATCAGTATGGAATGATACAGTATGGAACAGTCCAACAACATTCTTTTATTCCACACTTACCTATTGAATCCCATTAAATAACAGTGGAATGGTATTTAAATGGGTTAAATGATTCTGCAGTGCAGGAAGTTTTTATGGGTTTTAGCATGAAATCAGTAGAAACCATAAAAGCCGAGTGAAAACACAATTTTCTTCTATTACGCACCATTTCTGGTGCGACGCTACGACACGCATTCGCCCACTGGACATTAACAATGTTTGTTAAATCAATTTGTTATACTACTACAACAAATTGATAATTGTAACATTTTGACGGAGCATTTGTATTTTAAGTGGCACAGCTTTTCTAGACGTTACGGTGCAGGAAACGCAGGAAACTGATATTTGTTAGACATTATGATGTTTCTGAACCTTAGCCTTAGGAAATTTTCTCCATCTAAACCTTTAATTGACGACCTCTGAGCTGCACAATGGAATTCAGAGTGAAAGATGCAACACCGTAACCATGGTAACTATCACTTACTCCTACTTGCTCCTTGTGTTGTTGGAACATTCATGACACTGCAATTCACACACACCGGCAATAGAGATGAATGGTGTTAATCTGCCTTTTTAGTGGCTTCCCCCAGGTTATAATATTCCACACATTCCTGTTCGTTTTAGTGTGAAAGAACAAATTTCACTTGTCAAACTCTCCATGATATCACCCACACCCAATCGCAGTGTCACTACAACTACACTGAAACCCTTTCTGTACGTAAAACGCAACACCACCAAAACTTTATGCATCCAATTTACACTAAGAATGTCAAACACTTCCAACTTAAAATCAATTTTCTTTTGTTAACAAAGTCTCACTTGAAATTTTATGTTTTATTGATTCTAGACCCCACCGTTGGTACGTGAGCTTCCTCTGGTGGTACTTGGAGGAAAATCAGAAATACTCTTCTACCGTGTTTACCGGGCTATGTGATCAGAATGGAGCTGAGGGATTCTGAGTGTGTAGAAAATGAAACCAACCAATTATAACAAGTGTCTGAAGCATATGTGAGGAAGAAGAGGATGATGAGAGAGCAGATTATCTTATTGGGAATAAATGTGGCTCCTGTGAAAAGTTTGTAGCTGACTTTGCGCAGCCTTTTTACACCACTGTATTGTACGTTTGGCGATAGTGCAGCGGTAAGCAGCAGCATGAAGATCCGGGTGAGAGTGAATGGTTGTCTGTCTCTACGTGGTCCTATGATGGACAAATAAACACATATAGAGGCCTCTGCTATTAAAACTGACCTTTAAAAGTAAATAATTTAGGTTTGTGGACTTAACAAATTTAAGGTTTGGGAAACACTGATCAACCATTTTCAACATTCTCGGATAGATCAAATAATCGATGAGTTGCAGCCCTAGTTGTTTGGCCAATAAAATGTCAGAGAACCTTAAAAAATGTCAGACTGTGCTTCACAAACCTCAAAATGATGACGTTCTTAAATGTCTTGTTTTGTCCACAAACCAATACTATTCAGCTGTAATGATTCCTTTTATAGAGAAAAGAAAAGACAAAATATTAACATTTAAGAGTTTGCTCTAATTACTAAAAACAAAATACATTCTAGAAATAGAAAATGCTTCAGAAATAGGGTTGCAATTGTAAAAATGTGCTTCAGGATCAATATTTTCCAAATAAAATGTTTTTATTCAGTCAAATAAAAAAAATAAAAAAAATTTTTGAAGCAACTCATCACATATTTTATCAATAATTAGAGGAAGAGCTGGGAACTCTTTCCTTTTCACTGCTAATATGTTTTTGATTGATCCAGTATCCTCCTGGACGTTTTTACTGGACGTGTGTGTCATTTTTCCTATTTTCACTCGACTGACTGAGCAGCCATGAGTCACCATCTTAGGTGGGCGATCATAACACGCTGATCAACAGCTTCAAAACGTGCAAGTTTGGACCAAAATGTAAACAAACATGAAACTGTTTTTTTTTTTTTTTTTTTTTTTGGGGGGGGGGGGGGGGGGGAAAATAGAAAATGCTTCAGAAATAGGGTTGCAATTGTAAAAATGTGCTTCAGGATCAATATTTTCCAAATAAAATGTTTTTATTCAGTCAAATAAAAAAAATAAAAAATTTTTTTGAAGCAACTCATCACATATTTTATCAATAATTAGAGGAAGAGCTGGGAACTCTTTCCTTTTCACTGCTAATATGTTTTTGATTGATCCAGTATCCTCCTGGACGTTTTTTACTGGACGTGTGTGTCATTTTTCCTACTTTCACTCGACTGACTGAGCAGCCATGAGTCACCATCTTCGGTGGGCGATCATAACACGCTGATCAACAGCTTCAAAACGTGCAAGTTTGGACCAAAATGTAAACAAACATGAAATTGTTTTTTTTTTTTTTTTGGGGGGGGGACTTGGATGTTTGGAGATCCAGATCACTTTGCAGGAAATGACCTTCAGTTTAACAGTAACAGTAAATGCCGACATGTGTGAAACTGGCAATGCTTTCCATTTATAAACTAGAAGTGTAGCAGTCCATCACAGTCTAATATACACAGTATCCCTGTCACACTGGCTCTGTGGGGGGGGTGAAGCATTTCCCTGAGGCCAAAGCTTCATTGTTCCCAGCAAAACTGATATTTACTGGTGAACGAAGTTCAACAGTGATCAAATGACCTTATGGCAGATTGAAGTGTAGAGGTGGGCTTTACGATTCTTCGGTCGACTCTGATGACTGTTTGGAGAGCAGCTGCACAGACTGCGATGACTCTCACAGTCTCTGGACAGTAGTTCAACGGGGCTGTGAAAACAGTTGTGTTTACGCTGATTTGCACGCCCGCTGTGCTCATATCACAGGAAAAAGGGAAACTATGCTGATGGCGTATTCCAGTATTCGACTGATTCTAAAAAGACCATTTTCTTAACTATATTTAAAAGGTAATGTTTTATCAATAGATGATTTTAATACCTTTTAATACCTTTCTAATACCTGCTCTGTCGGGGTTCCAGTCGAGCTGAGCCGATACTTAAAATGTGATTAGTCAAGAGAGTGTCATCACTGGAAGAGTCATGAGTGCGACGTCCGACACAAGAATCAAAATGTACAAGGCCAAATTGTAGATCAGTTAAAAAGACTTCAAAATCCTGAAAACATGCGTTGATGTCAAACATTTAACAAGGTCATTTCTAAAATCTTAATATTTAACAGAGGAGTCTGGTGTATTTAGCGACAGCACTGCTAAAAGACGGAGATGGTGAGCCCAATTACAAGCCGTTCAGCCGTATTTCACTTCAGTGACTGTGTCAGACGGAGTCTGTGCTCCGGTCATGCAGGAAGTACTGAACCATTCAGTGAACTCATCTTTTTAAAATCAACTGATTGACCGTCACTAGTTTGTTGGTGTCGCGTTTAAAACAACATCGCAGCAGTTTTGTGCAGCCGTGTTTTGATGACTCTGTCCACATTGAGGAACTTTTATAGTTAAGGAAAACAATGAGCCTGAATGAGCGAGAAGTGTAGACCCGTGCTGGAACTGTGTCGTGGAAAAGTGAATATGCTCTGTTGTTATTATAAGTGAACAATTTGACATTTGAAAACATCATCATTTTGAGGTTTCTAAACACCACAAGATGTTAGAAAATGACATCTTATGGACCAAACGATGGCTCCATCAATCAAGAAAATAGTTAGTTGCAGCCCTGTTGCAACGCATCTCTCTTTAAATCAAACTGCCTGTGACAGTCATCCAAAAATCATCCTGATGTAGTGAAGTGGTACATTTTTAGCTGCTGAACCAAACTCCTCTTCTTAATCCGGGGTTGGCTTTTACATTTCTAGATCTGGCTTTTATTTTTGATTCAGTTAAATGACTGAGCACCATCTGATAATCAGTACACGCCGACTCCAACAGTTTCATTCTAGTCCTTATAAATTATTTGCTTAATCACATCACAGTTAATGTGAATAGTGAGGGCGTGTTATAATTTATCTGCAATTTCATGCCATGTATTCGTGTCGCCTTTCATGTACAAAGGCCTTAACTCGACTTGAACAGAACACTTCAAAATTTGTGACAAAACTGCCTTTTTTATATGTAATCAGCATTGGTGGATTATTACAAATTGCACATTTTTGTTCTTGGAACTTGATAAATGTCATTATTCCTTATATAAAAAAAATACTGTATATGATTGCACTACAGTGCAAACATAAAATATAAGAAAACTAAGAAAGACAGAAGAAAATTGAAAATTGGCTAAATATATGAGCCAAAAATTATTTCTAAAGATCGGTATCGGCACAAAGAAAAACCCATATCACAGTTTTGAGCCAAATTCTGTCTTCACATCCACAGCAACTCACACGCACACACATAAACACAGACACTCGCACACAGAGTGTAATCAGGGTGATGAGCTACAGGAATGCACAGATTGGCCTTAAACTGATTCCAACACGGCAAATAACTTATTATTCCATCAGTGAGTTGCAGACAGCAACAACTGCTGTGTGGTGAAACAATCACTGGTTCCACTTCTGGCTGATTAATGTTTTTTTTTTTCTCTCTCGGTGGTTTCACAACAGCAAGCTGGAAAAACACAGATCCTGCAACGGGCAAACAAGTACGAAGCGGTTCAAACAGTGGAGTTTTCAAAACATGCTGCTCGTTTCCACTGATGGAAAGTGAACTCTGAGAACTGCTGCCACTTCAAAGCCTTCATCAAGTGCTTGTGTATAGGTGCATCATGCGTGCGTGCGCACTTCCATCTGTTCCACATGGTGATGACTGTGTTTTGTGGCTAACACGGCCCTGATGGACATTCACAGAGGGCTCTGGGGTCCGATGGACGGACAGGAGTGATGGCTCCTAAATTCACATATTAGAACGAGTGTCATGTCACTCAATAAATTACATTCAAGGATGTAGAAAGAGCTGAGTGAGACTAGATCTAGTCTACAGCTGTGTGACACAAAAGCTCTTTAATTGACAATTAAATAATGTGAATCAAGGATCAGACTTCAGAATTCAGTTTGTTTAAGTGCAGCTGCAGTTGATCATATGGCTGTATCACTTTTTCTGTTAGACGTGCTTTTCCAAAAGGCAACTGAAGTTTGTATTGCTTTATAAACCACTCACTCCCCACACCAAATCCCATAGAGAAAATCTGAGTTTTTAGCTCACAGGGACACAGCAGTTGTTGGTCTACTGCTGCCTCAAGTGGTACGTTTGTGACACTAAGGTAAAATCTTAATGAAGAATTTTAATTACCGAGATCACAATATAACGCATTTGAACTTACTAATGGAGGCAGCAAATGGATCAACAACTCCGGTGTGCCATGAAATAAAAGTGCAGGTTTTCTCTATGGAATTCGGTGTGGGAGGGAGATCGGTTCACAAAGTGACACAAACATTATTTACCAGTTGGAATTGTCTGACAGTGGGATGAAATGGTGAACATGTTATAAAGATATCGTAGACTTAAGCTGCCACAGATTATATTATGTGAGCCTTTTTGATAAAAAGGCTAAAACCTTATTTTATCAGTGCTTATTATCCGTCAGTACCTCATACAACCATATAAAAAAAACTGAATTAGCCCTTTAAAGTCATCTGGGCAAAGATAATAACCAGTGACAGAATCTGCGCAAAAAAACATTATTTACATTGTTAGTGAGGCGCTGACATCACAGAATGTGTACGTGATGGTGACACTGTGAAACTGTGGAGCCTGTACAGTAATCTGAACAGAGACGACGGGATTAACATGACAATGTTGCCATCTAGTGAGCACTGTGAGTATTTCATCGACAAGTCCTTCATACAGATGTATGTATATCATGTTACATGAAGATAGAAGAAAAATACTGTAGAAGGAGATAAAAAAAAAAAAAGGTGAAGCCTTGATTTTACTGGATATGATACACAGTGATTTTGTATAATACTGTAAACTAAATGAAAACTAATTTAAGATATCCACACTCTTCCACAGAGGCAAGAGACACTTTTTTATACCTTTTTTTAGATGAAAGAAGTGAGCACTTCAATATACAGGGTGAGTGGAACTACAAAATAACATCACAATGATGGGTTTATGTTGTAAATAAAAAAAACTATCAGTTATATACAAAACAATCACTGAAAGAAAGAAAATGGTTCTCAAACATCAAAAACAATATCAGTACATTGAAAACTTAAGTAAGCAAGTTGTTTTCTTATGACTTGCTAAGTAAAGTTTGAATAAACATGATTAATTTAGGTGTTACCAGTTTAAGTACTTTAAGTAAACAAGGGCCTTAATTCCCATTTTGGAGCACAACTATATTAATCTCAAAGTAGGCGGCTTGCCATGGTTACCATTGTCTACGTTGTCTTTTTTGACCAAAACAGGGCTGCAAAATTTTCCATTAATTCGCATGGAAAGTTTAAAATTTGGATTATATTACTTTACCTAGACAGAACCAAACTGGATGTGAAAGTGTTGGCTAAAATCAGAATCCGCACAGATGGTCAACGTGGACTCAAACTGGCGATACGGTCTCGTCCGTCCACACCACAGAACTGGGTGAATAATGAAATTTATGGCATGAGACTGTCCACAAAAATTCAACTGTTTGTTATAGCTTCACTAAAGGACATGCTCTGAGAAAATCAGTAAGATGTAAACCAAAAAATAAACAGTCTTTGAAAAAGACCTTCGAAAAGCAGAAATTCTCATTCCTACTTTTCACCTCATCAGTAGTAGAACTTTCTGAAATTAAGTGAACAACTACAGATGAGAAAACCGGCTTCTTGTTTACGCCTGCGCACACATGCCCAGTCGACCTGAGTGACCAGGTGTGTCAGCATGGACACTGGATTTGACCGTTCCAGTGCAGACCAGCAATAAAGTGTGAGCGCGTCCCTTTACCTGTCATGGAGTTTTCTGAAGTGCTGAGTTGTTCCCGCAGCTTGTCCACATCGTCGGGGTGGACCTGCTCATAGAGAGTGCTGCCGAACCACTCCGACTGGGGATGGTTCAGCACCGGCGTCACGGAGTCCGACACGTAGATCACCCGGCCCGTCTCCGCGGCGACCACAAACAGGAAGCCGTCAGCTGCCTCCAGGATCAGATGCTTCAGTTCCTACAAGCAGCAGCGAAGCACAAATGTAAACACTTTAAAAAAATTTTTTAAATATAATCAGCATTGGTGAATTATTACAAATTGTGCATTTTTGTTCTCAGGAACTTGATAAATGTCACTAAAACTTTATTTTTTTCATCCAAAACTGTTTAGTTTTGCTAACCTATTTCATTTATTTAATATTTAGTTTAGAAATTTTTTTTTTTATATAAAATACTGTATATAATTGGACTACAGTACAAACATAAAATGCAAGGAAAAACTAAATTATTTCTGACCAATCCGTTTCAGCCACAGAAAAACCCATATCGGTCAACCTCTGGTGGCAACCAACCAAAATGTCTTCGTACTTACATGAGACTGAGACAGACAGTGGGACTGTGCTGTACCTGTTCGGTGAGAAACGAGGGCTTGTAGGCCCCGTCAGTGGACGTGTTGCCGGTGCCCCTCATGGATTTCATGTGGGAGACGGCCATACGCAGGATGGTGAGCTTGTCGGGTTTCCGGGCGAGGGCGCTGCAGGTGGGCACCATGTCCGACAGCTCGGTGATGTACTGGGTCATTTTGTTGCGCCGGCGTCGCTCGATCTCACTGTGGTTCTCTCTGAAACAGAGGACGGAGAAGTTACGTGCTTGGAGAGGGTTCAGACTGGTAACCGCTAACCAGCCTTGGTTTAACTAGTGACCGTTAACTCGCTGCATTCCATTCGTACTCGGGACTCGTCACTGAAACTCAGAGCAACCTCACGTACCCACAGGTTGAGGATTCCAAAATGGCTGCCAACATACAAACACTGCTACTTTTACTGCTGATCCTTTAAGAGTTTGCCTGACAGGCTTCAGACTTGGTGAGAGCACCAGTGTGTGCAGAGCCGACTTTATTAATAAAATGGCAGAGATAACCTGTAGAAATGCAACAAATATCTCACCAAAAGAGCCATTTCTGCCCACTCAAAAAGCCATTTCTGCCCACTCAAAAAGGCATTTCTGCCCACTCAAAAAGCCATTTCTGCCCACTCATAATTAGTCCAGTAGCTGAACAGTAACTGGACTAATTATGGTGAAATGATGGGGGGGACTGTGTGGATGAATTACACCGATGTTTGTGATCAGCTTCAACCCTTTCAGTCAATTTATCGTCTTTGTTGTTCTGTTGTTTTTATTGCTGGATGACCAATATACACAATATCATCATCGTCGTCATCATCATCATAAACCCGAAAAACATATTCTCTAGACATAAATATTATTGCTTGAGCATTTGTTAAGAAGCTAAAATCTAATTTTTGCTGTTTTCCTTTTCGAGACTCTGGTTGGCTGGTTCCTGCTGATGGCAGAGCACACACTTCAAAAAACCTGATCTATTCCTTTAACTCCAAAATTTAAAGAAAGAAACCCTTTAGAACAAAAACACCGAGGTCGAAAACTACCGCATATTTTGATAATTTTTTAAAGTGCTTGCTTGGCTTTTCTGTCAGAAAATGTTGAAAAAATTTCCTCAAACCTTGAAACAACAATGTTCTCAAAAATTATTCAGTTTTAATGATTTTTTTGTTTAGAGCAAAAAATAAATAAATTTCCATTAAAGAAGCTAAATTATTTAAAAAAAAAAAAAACCCACTCAAACTAATCAAATAGATTATCAAAATAGATGACGATAAATAATCATCAATCATCAATATATACCTCAATCAATTGAGTAAATCTAAGGTAATAGTAATAGGTTTATACTGAGGCTATAAGTTTACCTTTCTTCTTCATCAGGTTTATACGCTTCTTCCAACTTTGATTAAGCTTACATCATAATTATGGCTTAAAACAAGGCAACGGGATAATGAATAACTAACTGTCAGGTGAGTTTCGTGCTTATGACAGGTCTAGTTTAGAACAGGAGTGGGTTTTGCAGGTGGTACGGCCTCAGTACAGCCTCAGAGTGAATGGAAAATCCTCTGTGGCCTCAGCAGGCTCGGCCTACCTGGCGTATCTCTCCTTATCCCCAACAGGAATCTGATCATCATCATACCTGCGGAAGAGAGAGGATGCAGCATGTAACACGGCGAGTGTATAAATACACACAAACACACAGGCAGACGCTTCACAGCTTCAACTGCTGTTTGTCACGTATTAATGCATGATAGTGGATGGTTCAGTGTAAACGGGGATTAAAAAACAAACAAAAGAAAATATGGGTAAAACTGGATGGAAAACAATAATTCGACACATTCGCTTTCCTTATATTCAGAATTGACCATGACTCCCTTACATTTTCACGGCCGTGGGTTTATCTGTAAGTTTGTCCTTCTGTTGGCAACTTCCTGTCTACACATTTTTTGACAAATCGATTACCAAAGTATGTTCCCATTCAATTTTGGTAAGATTCTACCCACGTTTTGTCGCAACCATTTACTAGACAAATAACAGCAGAAAGTCTCTGTACAGGAGCCACGTGGTTGGTGTACTGGTTAGCCCTCTTGCCTTTGCAGCAAGAAGACCCGGATTCTCGACCGGGTTGGATACAGGGCCTTTCCCCGTTCATGGGTTTTCTCCGGGTTCTCCGGTTTCGCTCACAGTCCAAAAACAAGCAGATTTGGGGATTGGGCAAATTGGACGCTCTAAATTGGTAGAAGATGAGCGAGAGTGAGTCTATGTACAGTGTTAAACCCTAACACAGTGTGAAAACAAAGCTCGTCCTCCGGTAAATGTTCAGTGTTGGGCTGCTGTCCAGTGTTTACACTCGCAGTTCCTCGTGTGTCCAGCAGAGGGCAGCTCCTCCTCCGTGTGTGTGTGCCACCACACATCCACTGCTGAGTCTTCAGCTCTTACATAAAACACTTACTCTTGCATCATCCCACATAGTTACACACTACACTACATGGACAAAAAAAAAAAAAAGAAGGAAGAACAAGTTGAGACAAATTAAATGTGACAGGATGAGATGCAGTGACAGGGTCACTCTTTCAAAATAAAACTCTATTTGTGATGGAGGGAAAGAAAAAGTAAAGTCATGAGATGTCAGTGTCACAAACACAGGGTATCTGCAGGGCTCCGTTTGGATCAGTGTTACAGTTTGATGGCACACTGGACCATGGACACAGTTTTGAATTAGAGTACAGTAACAAATTTAAAAATATTACATATTTTTCCAATTTATCATACCCTCAGATACCCTGAAACAGGAACCGAGCGATATCACATAAACATTTGAGTCGGCGTCGCTGCTTTCTCATTTCGGTATCCTCACCTTGAAAATTTGCTAGGTCCCTCTCCGTCCTCGTCATCAAAGTCCATTCTGAGGAACAAGGAAACACCGTTACTACTTCTTCTGGCTTGACAAGCCGACACTTGTGCTCCCTCCTGACTAAAACCCCTGTGTCCTCAATTCAAAGCAACATCTATACTTTCAACATTTAGTCAGTTCAACAGAGTACGGTGTTAAAACGCTACGTTTTTCATAAATTATTTTTCAGATTAAGGCTTTTTCATAATCCTTTTCCGATGCCTCTCAAAAAAATAGATGATTTCTCCCACCTCTAGACTGCGCTGTGTGCACAACCATTTCCTGGAACAAGCAGGAAATGAAAACACAGCCGTCAGCAGGAGCGCCATGACATTTTGTGCTCACCAGGTGATTAAAAACTGTCAGATGAAGACAAATTTAAGAATATGTTTCTCCGTCTCACCAATACACAGCCTGTTCTTTCCCTTTTCTAAACCACTCACTCTCCTGCACCAAAGTCCATATAGAAAATCAGTGATTTTACATCACAGCACACAGGAGTTGTTCATCCAATGCTGCTCTCATCAGTAAGTTCATATGTGTTATTTTGTGACTGTAGTGGTTCAGATCTCGGTGACATAAACTGACCACACGAGGCAGCAGTGGACCCGCAGATCCCGTGGACCCGCAGCTCCTGTGTCCCTTAGAGCTAAAAATGTTGATTTTCTCTCTGGACTTTGGTGCAGGGAAGGAGCAGTTTTACAAAGCAACACAACCATCAGTTTCCTGTAGGAAAGAGACTGCTTAATGAGACAATAAAGCAGTGACAATATTCTTAAGACACCATAGACTCCAGCTGACGTAGAATTTATTAGATGAGTATTTCATTAAGTGACTAAAATCTGTTTTGTTTGTTTTTATTCTTGTGCTGGTTCTTGACGCACAACACAAAAAAAAAAACTTCTAAAAACCTTAACTATTCCTTTAATTGCAAACACACTAATCTTAACCTGAACAAAGGATTTCACTTCATGGACAGTAAAAACAGAAATCGAACGCGACATAAACCAACGTCTACTGTATGCATCATCGACTTTCCAACACACACAGAGCAAAATAAGCAAATCAACAATGACACGCCATGTTAGTTGCCTACATCCAAGTCTGTATTATTTATTCATGTTTATGTAGGCCTTATGCCTGTGCATGGGTTCAATGCACTGCTTTGGCCCCTGAGGATTAAAGGTACAAGATACTGAACTCATGTACAGCACCCCCCCCCCCACCCCCCAATCCCCACTTCCATTTACACACATACATAAACACCAAACATGAGCAGCCTCCACCATCTCAAACCTCATTCCTTTATCTCTATTTCCACGAGTGCAGAACCTGAAACTTCCATTAACACAGGTGTAGGGGGGTGGGCGATATATATATATCATCTGCGATTGGATCGTGATGGTTGTTTTAACGATGTGCAGATTTACATTTTGGAGTATTTAAATCAGTTCGCCAAAACCAAAGAAACGCACGCCGACACTTCACATTACAGCACGACTCAGCCACGCGACTGGTGGGCTTACGTGATCACATGATCACGAGCAGCCTTGCAACAGGTCAGCAGCGCAGTTGGAGAAAATGCAGGCAGAGGCAGCTCCAGTCCCTGAAGCTGGGTCTACTTCAGATGATTTAGTGCCCAGACACGGGTCTACTTCTCTGGCATGGAAACAGTTTGGTTTCGATGGGTGTTCGACAGTTTTTATAAAAATTCAGTAGTTCAATTGAGCTATTTTTTTATTTGTTTGATAAAGTATAAAGACAATAAATAAGAGTGTTTTCCTTAAACATTTGAATCATTGTAGTTATTGTCATCTTTAAGTAGGTGTCACAGTTTTGAAAATATCGACACAGTATCGTTATCGTTAAAATCCTAAAAAATATTGAGATATTATTTTGTTGCCCATATTGCCCACCCCTACACAGGGGTTTCCATTTTAAATGGGTTTCCAATTTTAAAATGTCACTATAAAAATCAAAAGGAAACACATTCACATTCCCACTTCCTTAACTTGACTGCATTCTATAGAACTTCACAAGGAATGCATTCACAAAATATCGTAGATTTAAGAAGGTGAGACTTTTTGTTAAGTGGCTAAAATCTTCTTGTGTCTCTGCTGGCTCCTGTGTGTTTGGGAATTTTGTTATCAAGGTTTTTCAAGAGAGAACAGTAAAGACGGTCTTGGAAGTCTGTGATGAGTTACGTTAAAGGAATTTATTTGAAAATACTTGGTCAAGAAGAACAGAGGCAACGTCAGGACAGGCATGTACGCCTCCAATTCTGAAGATCAGTCGTCAAGATGACACTCATAGTGATTATGCAAGGTTTCTAAATCAATCTAAAGTTCCAAAAATTGATTTCTTAAAAATAACAGTAAAAAAATGAAGGCTTCAGTTTTATGATTACAATCGAGCAAATGTATGTCATACCCTAACATATATTTTTCAGGTTATAACCAGGATATTTGTGCAGGTTCAGCTTAAATAATTGTAAAAAGAAATTCTTGAATTTGCTTGTGTTTGTGTTGCCTTTTCCCCCCCAAATATAAAAGTTACCTGATCTTGCAAACACCCGACTCTGACCTGATGACGACAGAATCTTTCTTGACACACAGCAGCAGAGCAGACCCTCAAACTGGCAGCTCTACGTACCAAATCAATTTTGAATCAAAAAAATGATTTTGATTGTGATTAATGAATCTTTCAAACTCACACAATTTGATTTAATTCCAAATCGAGAGAGTTTGAAAGATTCACATTTCTAACATAAATCATCTGTCTAATAATCTTTAACATATTTCCTTAGAACACACTCTCTTTATGAATAATCTGCTCTCGGCTCCTTCATTATTAAATGTTTAGGATTACACCAGGCTCTGATTGGCTTCTTACTGGAAGCCAAACTCGCAACCAGCACAGTCTATATAATAAACATTTTCCAACAACTGGACTTATATTAAATAGAGTTATAGCAAAGACTCTATGGTTAAAATAAATAATAACACTAAAGACTGTCCAAGAGTCATGAATGTCCCTCACAGTGTCCTTATTTCAGACTGGTTCCCAGTGAGGGTGTACAGAGTAGTTCAGCTCGTCATGGTACAGTTTGGAACGGTCCACCCTGTCTGACCTGATTTGCATTTCCACCGCAGGGTGTGTGGAACATGTATGTAAATGATGTAGCTCTTCAGCTATGTAAATAGCACATCATATCGGTGTAACATCATGAAACTCACCAATAAATTCCACAAAGAAGACGGTGACAATGGCCAATGCTGACTTATTTTTTAATTACTATTATTTAATAAGGACAGTTGATAAATTATGCCCCGTGGGGCCTACATATTTAGCCCATTTTCTTTTTTCCCCTCAATCTAAGTACTATATAAGTATATAAATTATTTTCAATAAAAACAAACTTAACATTGGTCATCACAAAACTAAAGAAAATACCCCCTTTAAAAGAGGGTTTAGTTACTTTTTCAGTCTGAATAAAGCTGGAAAAACAAACAAAAAAATATCAGTTGATTTTACTAAATTCCTGATTGATGTTTTACAGTGCAGTGTTCTTCGTGTAGTAGTTTCAGGCGCCGAAAACATAAATCTCTGACTCCATTAAACAGCGTGTGATTAGTGAATTACTGAACGCAGCCATGCTGTTAATGAATAACTTCTACCTGTTAACTCAACACTAGTGTCTAACAAAACTCACAGAAACTCATTTGCAAGAGAACGTGATGATTTCAGAAAATCCTCAACAGGCAAGTTTGGTGCAACACAAAGAACAACAACGTCAAAGTAAAGTAAAAGAAGAAAATACTGCGGAGGAAATGTGCATTCACACATTATGTGAAAATATATTATTTTATGATGTTTTAAGCATTTCAAGTTGTGGGTTCTTGGTTGTGGTTTCTGGAGCTAATGTATTGACATCTTTGAATTCTCTTTCGTAATTAAATTTCAGTGTGCAAGTTAAAAGATAACAAGATGCATTCAAGGACTTTGGTAAATGTTTTTTTTGTTGTTGTTGTTGCTGCTGTTTTTAACCAAACAAAACATTCAATACAAACACAAAATCTCAAACAAATCTTAAATAATCTCACAAAACATTAATTAAACAAACATATAAAAACATTTAACCAAAAACACCTGCAGGCCAACATGTCACTCTTGATCAATAAATACTACCTTCATGTCACCACCACACAAACCAGAGCAAAACTCAAATTAACCTCCATCATTATTCTTTTTAACATATTATGAATAGCCACAGTAACTGATCGACCTTTTATAATCAAGCAAATATGTCCATCCTGAGTTTTAAAGGCCGGAATATGTTTAAAAACAGAGCTGAACCACATTCTGGAGACTAAAATCTGTAACTTTCCTGTGTTTTTCTCTACAGCAGGTCAGTGGTAAAAATACTCACCCCGCCGATCTCCGTTTGCCTCCGCGGCCTGATACGGCTGCTCCCATCCTCACCTGGCCGGCACCAACTGCTCCGGGCATCCCGACTGTTCCTGGCAACTCGCTGCCCATCTCTGCAGAGACAGGAAACCAGAGGGTTTGCATAACATGCATCATCAAATACAATATTATTGACGTTTTATTTAGATTTTCTTAAGCTAATTTCAGATATGCAATAAGGTCTGGATGCAGGTTCAAATGTTATTTTGCGTTTTTCCTCGTATACGTAGGAATGAGTTTAGGAGAATCTGCTTTGTATCTGCAATGTTTTCTATTGTATCAGCCTTTAGTCCACACAGAAACTGGGTTTTGCGAGATCTAAAAACACTATATTTGGAAAATCTTAGGACATCAACAATGATGCCATAGCTCCAACACTCTTGCTCTTGCTTTATATGCATGCACCATATCATCTTCTCAATTTTTGGTGTATTTTTGTGGCAGTGTTACATACAGGCCTGACACATACTTAGCAGGCCAGATTCTACCACTACGGATGGCGTTATATCACTTTTTTGTGTCCAATACCGATATCGATATAAGATCCCCCTCTACGACTAATATTTTTCTGTTTATATTAAACAATTAAATATCTGTATATTTTAATTTGCTGCAACATGACCATAAAATTTTACTAGGTCTTTTTGGAGGGAAAAACACATATCAGCAAAAAGTCATCATCTGTCAACATCATGCATCCCTGGCAATTTAAAAAACTCAATTATCTATCGATATCAGTCCAAACCAGTCATTTTCCACCATTTTAACTACAGAGCTGTAACTGGGCATTAGTGCTAATGCATTTTCCACCTACAGCCATTTCAAACAATAATTCTCCAACAAATATTCTTCCCCCATAAAAAAGAAAAACAGGCAGCCCACAACATGACTCAGCTAAAATGTTTGTTTGTATTTTTAAAGTCTGTGCTTAATGTGGCATTCAATGTATAGGATTTTACATATTTATCTCTCTGATGTCCACTGATTGATGACCAATACCAATACTAAATATCGTATCAGCTCAGTGTCGGTTTCCAAACCTAATTTTGAACCTGCCAAACAAAAATTGGTTCGGAACCAAAAAATAGTGGGTTCTCCCTCCAGATCTGCGACATCATCAGTGGATGTGTCATATCCTGGGTTGTGAAGAAGGGAAGGAGAGGTAGGATAAAGAACCCACCTCTTATACTGGTTTAAACACAGGCTGGTTCACCATAAAGCACCAAGACTCTGAGACTCCAGAACAGAGCCAGAGCCAGTACCAGAACCGTGTCTGTCTGAAAGCACCATCTGTGGATTTTGGTGGAAACTCAGTGTAAGAGAATGCAAATCAAGCACTGATTAGGGACAACTGGTTCCGACTTACAAACCAGATTAGTGTGTTTGTTAAACTCCTTGTTTTGTGAACTGGTCTTTCATGTACCATCAGCGCCACGTACGAGATGTACCGAGGCACTGATCTGCACAAGCTGCTGCTCTGCAGGCGGCCAAAAACGGTGAGGATATTTTAAAAATACACACTCAGTCTCTCGCACAGGCCCCGTCAGAAGCCTTTATTTTGTAACGCCAGAGGTAAACTATGTGCCTGCTACTCCATTCAACATCAAGCCAGTGTGCTGTGTGTGTCAAAATGGCTTAGAGGAATAACCCTGCGTGCCAATTCAGCCTCAATCTACCCTTTCTCTCGTCCACAAATCCATTCTGTTTGCCGTGTTGTTTTCCACTCCATCTCTCCACTCAATTCACTCACTCATTCATTCAGCCAGATGCAATGGATAGGACAAACAAACCCTCCAGTTCGCCCCAGTGCACCGAGTAACAAAGTTAATATTTGATAAAGTATGCATTCCCAATTCATCGTTTGCTTCCAGAAGAACACACACACACACACAGCAGTACAAGGCCTTTCAGGAAGCAGACTTTTCATCATTCATTCACGAAGTGGGTATGAGTAACACACGGCTCTAAACTAGCATAAACTGATCAGGAAAAAAACTTTGCTTGACAGACACAATTAGTGTCAGACACCGACTCACTAAACCAACGTGGCCGACAGCATTACTGAAATAATTTTTTTTACACATAAACATAAAGATGAACTAATTAAAACCACGCCAGTTTACCATGTCTTCTGCTTATGGTGTATTAATATCTGCGCTTAGTGATCCAATCACATGTGGACAGCACAAAAAGTACTGGGGTTGCAACATTTAATCGATTATAAATCAATTAATAATCAATCATCAACTATTTTGATAGTCGGTTGATTGGGTTAAGGGTTGTTTTTAACAAAGTTCTCTCAATTTTCAGCTTCTTAAATGTGAATATTTTCAGGTTTCTTTGCTCCATATGACAAAGGAATCATTAAAAGTGAATGATTTTGGTTTGAGAACATAATCATTTCCAGATTTTGAAAACAAAGATCAACATCTTTCAGTGTTTTATGGAAAAAATGTATCATGAAAATAATCTTTATTTGCAGCCCTGCTAAGTACAATTGTTTCCCCTTGTATTGAAATGCATAAAGGATGTGTCACCCGATACCACGAGATTCAAACTGGCTTCTAATGCCATTTATTCAAATACACACTGACATTACGCCTGTTTTTGGGGACAAAAATTATGTTTTTGACGAATAATTGGTTGAAAATACTGTTATTGCACTGAAGACTGGAGAGACAGACTGTCAGTATTGTTCAAAAACTGTCTCCTGATGTCATGCATTTATTTTGTATTACTTGTTTATTTAACAGTTATAGATGTATGTCCAGATTTCTGGCTGCCGATTAATAAATCAGAATCAGCCAATGCTGATGATTAAAAAAATGGCAAATATCGGCCAGTGATTAATCAGTCTTCCTCTAGCAGTCACATCATATAAAAGGCTAAGGGTCACATATTTCATATATCACCCTAAACCATTAGAAAAAGACATTAAATCAGAGTTAATATTGTGAGAGAGGCTAAGAATAAAATCAACATATGACACCTCCGAACATGGATTTGTGATCAGGTCTAAGAACACGTCCGATGTGCACAACTCCATCTTATTAATCACACATTTACCACTTTTATCTCACTGTAAGACACCATTTTCAAACAGGAATCCACAGACATGGTGCACAGAACAGAGAGAGAAGATGGTTTTCTCTCTGTAACCAGATACACAGTCGATCAGAACTCTGGTCTTAACTAAGTCATATATACATTATTCAGAGAGTCAAACTCTAAAACACCCCGAGGTCAAACGCATTAATCAGCCTGTTGGGAGACCAGAGGGAATGTTACATACTCTCTCCTCTTCAATCACTGCTCTGCCTCAGACAAGGTTACTCTCTCTCAAACACACACACAGGCTTGTCCCACTATCTTTGTGTGGACACCTCAGAGACGTAATGCATTCCCTAGCTCTTAACCCTAACCTTAACCATGCCTAACCCTAATGCTAAAACCAGATCCTAACCCTGAAAACCCTGTGGGGACCAGGCAAAATGTCCACACAAGTGAAAATGTCCCCACAAAAGATAGTTTTATATTCTGTGTGGATCCTCATAGACATAATGCATTCGAGCTCCTTACCCTAACCTTAAAACTAAATGCCTAACCCTAACCTAAACCCAACTCTAAGCCTAACCCTAAAAGCAGGTTTTAACCCTAAAAGCCCTTGTGTTTTGGTCCCCACGAGGATAGAAAAACATGTATACACACACACAGGTTTTCATGACTTCAGAGGACATTGCATTGACTTGCATTCATTTCCTTAGCCATAACTAATTGTGCCCTGACCTTTAACCTCACCCTAACCTCAGCCTAACATTAAAACATGTCTTCACCTTCATATGTAGTCATTTGCAATACGGGGAATTGATTTTTGTCCCCATAAGGAAGAAAAGTCCCCATAACGTAACCTGTTCCAGAGGTCAGGAACAGTCACCCCACCATTTGAGTCCAAGCATAAAAACCCTGTCATTTTCACGTACTGTTAAAATCTCTGTTAAATCTAAGGTGGAGCAAGGCTGTAAACAAAGCAAAGTATTTGTATATTATTTTTCTGTCAATTCACGTATTAAGAGGGGGGAAAAAACTCTGCTATTCACCTCTCTAATTCTAAAGGAGAATTTTTCCACACTTAGGGTTCTTCTAAAGGATTTCTTTACCTGAAATCATCTATGTTCTCCAAACACGCGACCCTCAGCATATCGCATCACTGCTGATCTTTTACAAGCTCTTACACTTATTGGATCTGGATCACAGCCAGCTGGAGATAATCCTGCGATGACACATGGGTATTCGCACTTCCACTGAGGTCGACACACCTGACCGACGACGGCGGACCACAGATCAGGGAGCTAACTTTGTCCTCCTCTGGTTACAGCAGCAGCAGCAGCAGCAGCAGCAGCAGCAGCAGCAGCAGCAGCAGCAGCAGCAGCAGCAGCGAGACTCAATTCTGCACGTAGCTTCCGCTACACGCTTCCTCCAAACATCTGAGTGGGTCATTACAGTTACAAGTACAACACAGAAGATGATAACAATTTAAAAAATGTTGTCGTCCTTGGGCCTGGAGGGTTTGCGGTGCTGCTTCCATCAGAGACAAGACTGTCGCGTGTGATGACACTGACACTCAGTCTGATCTTTAAACAAGACAGAGAGGAAAGGCAGGATTTGGCTTCATGTCCTTCTGTTGTCTGACAGGGTTATTTTCCTCGTCTGTTCATTGTTCATTCAAACAAACACCTCACCTCCACACTCTGTATGCAGAAAAGGTGCTAATAACAGGCCGATCCTTTATTTATATTCCCTTCTCATTTACATTGCCAATGAAGTGGCACCGAGCGCGAGGTAGAGTATGGTTGACCTGTTTTCATGTGGAGGTCTCAGATACTCGCAGCTCCGCTCCTCTGCACGAGAATTACGGCTGCAATTAACCATTATTTTTAGGGCAAATTGACAACCAATTTTACAATTGTTTAATCTGTTTGATTCTTTTTTCCTCTATATAAGAAAGATACCATTAAATTTGAATAGTTTTCGTTTGAGAAACAAAACTGGACATTTGAGAGCATTATCATTTTGAGGTTTGAAACACACGGGTTAACATTTTATGGACCAAACTTTTACTCCTTTAATCAAAAAAAAAAATATCTACAGATCATTTTCATTATATTGTTACTTTCTCGGTGAATCGAGTACTTGTTTTTGTCCACAAAATTTCAGGAGATGTTGAAAAATCTTGATTTGTGTTTCCCATACCTTAAAATGATGATGTTCTCAAATGTCTTATTTTGTCCACAAACCAGAATTTATCAGATTGAATGATTTCCTTCTTATATGGAGCAAAGAAACCAAAAAGAATTCCTATTTAAAAAGCTGAAAAACAGGAGAAAATCACTCAAACCAATGAAATCAAAAGAGCTGAGGATGATTCTATTAATCAGTTAATAAACACTGACACTTTTCTGATTTGGGTTTATCCTTTTGTTTAATCTTTTTTTCAGACAACCACATTGACACCATGAATATTTGCTGATGATGTCGGCCAATAAAGCAGAATAATAAGTGTATGCTAATGGAGAGCGAATTGTGCGGTATATGTGGTACAACTAATTAATTCAAATGTGATTCATTTCATTTATTGCCTTGGCAGTTCACTCCCACCATATTAAATAGTTTGCTGAATTATTTAGTAAGGCTGAATGGTTTGGTAACAATATCTTAAACTGAACGGGTCCTCTGACCCCCCACCCATTCATATTAAGGGGGATGTGGAGTGACTCCATTGGCCACTATGTAGCGCTAGAGAGACGCCACCAATAATTTGTTATGTCAGAGTAAAGCAAATGTAGAGCACACCGAGAACACTTAACGTATATGAATGTTTATTATTGATGGCACACTTCCTGTCACCAGTAGGTGGTGCAGTGACTTGGCTTTGCAGAGTATCATAGTGGACTGAATGACCCTAAAAAGAAACACTACCACGGTTGCCACGGTAACCTACATACAGGTCAAAGGAAGGTAAAGGTTGAGTCCATCTCGGCAGAAACCTACTGCGTGGCTAGTGGGAACACAAAATTTCAAAATGTGTTTTTAACTACGACTCCTGCAACATTCAGCAGATCGCGCTAAAACTCGGTCAGATCGCGGTCTTCGCAGGTCCTGGTGTGCGTACCGAGTTTGCCGTGTTTTCGTCTAGGACAAGGCCCCAGAAAGTGCGCTCAAAAAAAGTAAGTTAAAGAAAAAAGAAAAAGTGATTTGTTCAGCCATTTTCTACAACAAATAGAGTTGTTACCAATGACAATAACTAGGGTTTTACTCTGATACCTGACACTTTTAAGCGCTGCAACAATTACTCACTCATTTTCTACTGCTTTATCGTCCACATAAGGGTCGCGGCGTTGACATAGGGCGAAAGGCAGGGAACACGCTGAACAGACAACCATCCACTCAGTTTTAGAGTAAATCGGCTATTAAACAAAATAACTGTCAACTAATCAGAATGACTAACTAATATATATTTTTTTTAATAATTAAACCAAATTGATTGCTCAGCTTCTTAAATGTTCATATTTTCTGGTTTCTTTCCTCCTTATTCCTCAAACTGAATATTTATTTTTTTGAACATCATCATCATCTGGAGGTTTGGGAAACAACCATCGTCATTGTTCAGCATTTTATGATATTTAATGGACTAAACAAGTAATTCACTGAGAAAATAAGCAACAGATGAACCAATTATAAAAATACCCTGACAAGTTTGTATTTCAATACTTCACACTTATATCCTGCACTCCATGTGTCCTGTATTTAATACACAGATTTTTTATCCAGATTAGTTTTGCCTGGACAGCCAAACAAACCCCATAAAACCTTATTTAAACCACATTTGGAGTCAGTTAAAATGTGATTCAGATTTAAAATGGTCTTCTGATTCACTTTTAGCACGACAGCACAAGTTTTTTCTTGCACTAATATAAAAGAGTTACGCACCGGAACCTGAGCTGTTTGGAGAGTGAGATTATAAACCCCAATTATTCCTTTCATCCATGTTTGATAGGAATGTCCTAATCCCAATCTCAAGTATCAAATATCAAATATAAAATCTGAGCCAATGTGGACATTTTTTTAACTATTGTCAGATAAGCAACCCCTCCCCCGATCTTTTACACCCATGACATTTACAACATATTTCATATCACCTGTGTTTGATATAATTGGTCAAATGTTAAAACAATTCCCCATTTTGACCAGCTTCATGTCTCTCTGTGTTAACAGTTGACACAGTGAAATTATGAACAACATTCTACGACAAAGATGAGAATTAAAAGTACTGTTGCTTAATGGTCTGTGCATGGAACACAGACCATTAAAAGTGTAGCTAACTGTGTTGTTTCAGATGGCGATTCTAATGTTGAGCTCTCCTCATTAGCAATATACTAATGTTACATAACGAAAATTAGTAGAGCAAGATGGAAACACATTTTATTGTTTGTTTACTATGATTAACTCATTTCTAGTAATGAGTCAATTGACATAAAATCCTCTCAAGTATCATCTGTTTAAACCGAACTGAAGCAAAAATCACCAGGCCAGACCCTACTGAAACATCTGACCATTCACACTTTCTTTGTTTACACAGTCAGTAACGCAGCACACAGACCTCGACTATGCGATTCGTTTCACACTTCCAATGAATTCCTATAAATCGGCAAACACTGTGACACACCAAGGGTCATGCATTTCAGTTAAATTTACATTTTCATTACTGGGTCATACACGTCCACACAGCTCCTCCTTCCTCAGGAGGTAAAGGATACAGTTAACAACGACAAACTTTAGCCCTTATTTCACATATGCTTTCATTTTTTTTCCATAGTAGCGCCATGCCGATTTATAACATGATTTTAAAGAAATTGCCAAATATATATTTCGTCATCTACAGCACGGATGTCAAGCCAAGAGAATGTGTTATGAGTAATTGTTTTATTTTTTGAACAGGGTTTGGCATATATGGCATACGAAGCAGGGGTGAAATATTTCTACAGCTTCTTTGAGGGAATCAACAGGCAATGTAAAGGGAAACCTGAACATAATGTGAAAATTTTGTACAACTACTTTATTCAGGGGAATTAATTCCACTTACTGACTTGACAGTTCACTGGGGATTGTTAAAATGCCGTCTTTAAATTACCAAGTTCATTAGCATAAAAATTGTGAGAGGAAGATTTAGTTTCATAATAAGAAAATACTTTAAAATGCAAATATCCACAGGTACCTCAGTTGTAACAACTATGTGATGGACCAAAGGTCACGCATTTCACTATAATACAAACTTTCCTTGCTGATTCACACAGGTCCTCTCCTCCTCCTTAAGACTCCCAGGATCGAGCCAACAACGGTAAACTTTGGCTATTATTTCAAACACCAATTATTTTTCTCGTACTAGCTACATGCCGATTTGTAACAAGGCTTTAAACAAAGCGTGAAATGACAATTTCATCAGCTACAGCCCGTGTGTTAAGCCGGGAAAACGCGCTATAGGAAACTAGTGGATTATTTTAAACAGGGTTTGGCATGCGTCCATGTAAGCGGTACATACTACAGCACAGGGACGAATCATTTCTAGTGTTTCATGAAATACGATAAATCAACAGGCGAATATCAGATAAATATCAGTATAAAGGTGACGATGTGAACATGACAACAAATGTTCCAGGCAACATTAATAAAGAGCAATGCGGCTAAAGCAACGATTATGCAAAAAAAAAATACACCTTTTGTATCAAAAGAGTGAGGAAAAGCATTAGCTTAGCTTTGGTAGGAGTAAAGTCGCGACAGTAGCGGGGGGGAAATGAACCGTAAATGTGTTTACTAACGGAACAACCGAGTGCTTTTCGACGCGAATTTGGCCGCAGAGCTACGAAGAAAAGCGCTGTTGTCAACGGCGGTTCGGTGGGGGGAAGGGGGATGGATGCCCGAGCCAGGCTCCGGCGGCCTGCCGCCGCTCCAGCCCCCCGCTCCGAACAAAACAAAAAGATAAAAACAAGCCTCTGCCATCTTCCATTCGCCGTTTTTTTAAATAATATCAGCTCTACGCCATCTTCACCCACAGTCTTGTACACACACACGGACTCACCGGAGGGGTTGACGGCGGCGGGAGTTGCCATGTTGCCTCAGCGGAGAAAAAGAAGTCGGAGAAACAGCAGCAGCGATGGAGATGACGCACAATGCTCTCGGAGAGCCCCCCCGTTAGAGAGCGTCTGAAGTCGGCGGGACTGGCACGCGAGGCTCGGTCCGGGCAACCGCCTCACAGCCGCTAACACCGCAGACGAAGACGATTCAGAGCCGCAGCTGAAGTTTCCGTGAACCGTGTTATCATGTATGTTTGTGACGGTTTGATCCCAGACCGCACTTAATAAAATGCAAGATGTCTGAGGGAGAGGTAGCACCGCGAGATTTTAAGGCTGCTTGAATAAATTAATGTTACACAGTGTGTGACTGTTGCCGTGATGTATGCAATGCCGAGCAGAGGCGTTTCAAGGGCGGCTAAAGAATCCCGGAGGGGGGGGGGGCAACATGAGACTAAGGCCCCATCCACATGGAAACGGCACAAAATGAGAACAATCTTTTTCTTTGCCGTTTTATAAGGGTTCCCTGTAAAGACGGCATCACTTCAGGAAATACAGTATCTCCGTCCCCCCAAAGCCACTTGGAATAACTCAAAATGCTGTAGTACATATGCCAGGCCTGTAAGTGGCGCTGTAACGCTGCACCAAAACACAGAGGAGAAGAAGACGTGATAACTATTACACATATAACAGAGACCGAATGAACCAAAGCAGGGGAATGAAGGGGAAATAAAGAAAGAAAATCAAATTACATTTTCTGTTTCGTGCTGTTTTTGTGTGGATATTAGCGACTTGACAGACCCCGGGTGACTTTTTTTTTTTCCAAAAAGCAACTAGCAACAAATCTATGACTTTGTGTCATAACTCTAAATCAGGGGTGTCAAACTCATTTTAGATCAGGGGCCACATACAGCACAATTTGATTTCAAGTGGGCCAGACTATTAAAGTAATAGCATAATAAGCTGTAAACAATAACCCCTAATATTTCCTTTCCAATTCTCCACAAACATCACTGTTTTCTTTACTTTTTGAACAGTTTTAATTATGTGACATTATTAGCAGTGCACAGGGAGGTGGACACTCTGATCCAATTTTCCGTTCCTTATCTAAAATGCAATATGTTACATCCAGTAGCAGTTTGTCAATGTGAGATGCAGTTACACTTGTCTCTCCATATCTGACATCACTTTTGCTGCCCTCGGCTTCACTTTCTGCCATTCTGCTCTTTTCTTTCTTAACTTTCTCCAAAAACTCACAAACTAGAGCGGCGCAGGAAAAAGGTAGACTCTGATTGGCTGGCAACGAGTACATTTCTGTCACGTGTGATTGAGTAAATATGCCCAACGCTGATCATTGTACTCAACCTGGATAATATCGCGATCAACAATCATAATCCTATAATCGTCCAGCCATACTCAAAATGTAATCGAGTAGCCCATACATTTGCAGTTTATGTACTGCAAATGTAAATCTCAGAAATGTCCGATTATTGCTACAAAGGGAAAAATATCTAAATCATTAGCGGCGTTAGTCAATGTAAAATACGTACTGTAGGACAAAAGTTTTGCACACATTTCTTTTTATTAGTTATTCATTGTTCCATGTCCGACATAGTATGTACAAATTTGGCCAAATGCGAGCAAAACACAAACTCGCTCAATTTTTGTATTGCAGAAGAAAGCCATAAGACTCATTAGTAGGAATATGGAATTAGTAGGAAACAATATAGGAATCCAACAAAATTGTGAAATGGAAATTGCTGAAATTTGATATTAATTTGATACCAACCAAAAGTGTAGTAAACACAAAGATTTTGAGAATCTTTACAGACAATTTGATATCAAATTACTAATTCTAATTAGAATTATTAAATTTTGCACACACACCCTTTAGTGAATTTCCTCTAACATGCATGGAGGGAATATTCAGTGCTGTCTCTATCTGGACCTCTATCTCGACACATATTTTAGTTCCATGGTTCTCAAACTGTGGTACATGTACCACCAGTGGTACGTGAGCTTCCTCTAGTGGTACTTGGAAGAAAATCCAAAATATTGTTCTACTGTATAAACCAGAGTATGTGATCAGAGTGGAGTTTGTAGAAAATGAAACAAATATCAAAATAATAAAAATATATCAAATAATAATAATTAGTCACCTTATCTCTCGCTCCATCTTAATCTAATTCCACTAGAACAGTGTCTGAAGTGTGTGTGACGAAGAGGAGGATGATGAAAAATTTGAGAAGTACTGGTTTAGTTTATGACTTCAGAGGACATTACACCGACTTACATTAATTTCCTTAACCATAACTATTACTGGCCTAACCTAACTTAACCTTAACCTCATCCTAACCATGCAACACGTCCGTACCTTAAAATGTAGTAATAAACATAATGGGGACTTGATTTTTTGTCCCTATAAGGAAGACAAGTCCCCATAATGTGACAGATTTAGGTCCCTGCAACATGAGTAATACCTGCAACACACACACACACACACACTGAAGCCAGAATATCGAAGATGTGTGCAGCAGCACTTGCTCTGCTCACTTTTCAGGGCTCAGTATGCAGAGAGGAGATGCAGCAGCCAGCAGTGGCTCCTTCCCCCCTTGCTCTCAGTCCATCTGCCCCCTTCCTCCCATCCACCTCCCCTCTGTCCAGGCTTCCCAGTAACCTGCCACCCTCCCTCCCTCACCCTCTCACTCATAGATGTTCCTCCGTGCAGAGTGGGAGCTGTCCTACGTTCAGCAGCCGTGCAAGATGTGAGACAAACAGGTAAGAATCTTTCAAATTCTCCTCTCTGGCTGCTCCTCTCCCTGTCTCTGCACTACACGAGGAAGTTACCAATTTGTTAGCAGATGACGTGATGTGCTGAAGTGTCCGTTTTAGGGTTTTTCATGGGCTTCGATGGGAGAGTAGATGTTCAGATTTGTTTGGTTATTACATTAGTGCAGCACAGAGTCATTTGAGAAGCACAGATTGTGATTGTATTTATTGACTGGGATGTTGTTTTGTGAGTTAAACCAGTAGTTAGTAACTTTTAAATATAACCAAAGGTTCATTACATTCGAATTATAGTGGGAGAGTCCACACAAGGCTCCACATGACTCTCTCATTTTGTATCAGGACATGCTGCGTTTGTGACACATTGCAGTATAGATACTGAAACTGTGAAAGATCCTTTCCCGCTGTCTTTTTTGCTGCGAGATGTTGTGATGTTTGTTCCCAAAATATAGCCGAGCAGCTCATTTGCTGTGCAGCCAGTGTGAGCGGCCTCGTTAGGGCTTGTGCACATGAGCACGAGTTCAGGAGAATCTGCAAAAGTTTTGTATTGTGTCGACTTTTTATCTACGTTTTGGGAGCCCTTTTTGAAAAACTAGTTCCAGAGTCCAAAAAAAAAAAAAAAAACTCAAACTGCCATGCTTATATACAACCAATATGCAACTTTGATGATGTCATAGCCCCACTACCACTCTAGCTTTATGCGCATGCTCCACTTCTTCTCCATATTTGGTGTATTTGGGTATGTTAGAGGGTCACACACAGGCCTAACATATATACTACAGCATTTAGCGTCATTTTTAGGGGGGTTTGTATGTATGACGACATTTCTTGTCACCGGGGCGCCTTCCTAGGGAGGTGTTCTTGGCATGTTGGACTGGGAGGAGACCCAGGACCAGGTGGAGAGATTATATCTCCTCATTGGCCAGGGAGCACCTGGGAATGCCCCACTGAGAGTTAGTCAAAGTGAGCGGCTCTTTGCTAAAGCTGCTAACCTCGCGACCAAACTCCAGATAAGTGGTCAAAGATGGATGGATGAATGCTGTGTTTATGGAAACCCTTTTTAAGAATGAAAAAGATCTTATGGAGAAAGTTCGATTTCCATATGGATAAGGTTAAAATCTCTACTAAATATTTGGCCTCCTCTGGAAACGTGTTAAAAAAAAGATTATTTTTGAACTTTTCAGGTTGCAAAACATTTTATTTTTGGCGCGAACATGTCAGCCAATTCAAACTTTGGTTGGGAGGAACTGTTTGGGTGTATGAAGTCATTTCTTGAAACAATGCTGTGTTTTATGAAAATGTTTTTAAGAGCATATGGGACAGTTCTGTTTCAATGTGAATGGAGGAGCCTAAAAAAAGAAAAAATAGATGTCCCTCCAGTATGAAGGGAGCCTTTGTGGCACTGGCCATAGAAGAACCAAAATCTAACTTGTAACATCAAAGGCATTTTAAGAATAGTCAACATGCTGCTTATCTGAAGAGACAACTTTTGATTACATGGCTGACTGGGAACCTTTAATCAAAGACTTCAAAGGAGGAGGCCGTACAGCAACATGAAACATGCTAACCACCATAAAAAACCCAAGGTCAGGGAGAAGACGAATCAAATTGTCATTAGCATACCAACATTTGATATTAAATGGCTTCTCTTCTCAGTGACTAAGCTTTAAAAATTATATTACTAAACACCTCATTTTAGAGGTGGCCTACATCATGCCCCAAAAAAAGAGAGTTAAGCGGTGGACGGCTGACTGGGACGCCCTCTATCAGAGGATAGAAGAGATGCAACATGGGAAGAAAAGACAGATTATTCTCGAAGAACTGGACAAAGTCAGAGCTTCCTACCAGGAGGACATCCAAAGGTTTGAGGCTGAAACGCATGAGCTGTGGCAGAAGAACCTGAAGGCTGAGCACAACACACTCCATCAGAAGATGATGAAGGAGATTAAGGTGTTCAAGAAAAAGGCTGATGAGGAGAATACTTTACTTTTGGAACAGTGTGAGAATATGCAAAATCAGTACAACCTTCTGGTCTCAGTCAACCTTGACCTCTCCACTAAGCTCAAGAAGATGGCAGATGAGATGAAGGAGGAGAGGGAGGAAAGACTGACTTTAGTGGAGGAACTGGACCGAGTCAGAGCTTCAAACCAAGAGGACACCCAGTGTTATAAGGCTGAAATTTTCAAATGGAAGCAGCTGGCTGACCAACTTCAGAGTAATCTTGACAAGGTAGCCAAGGATTACGCAAACTTTGCATCAAGCCATCGGGTGATGGCGCAAAACAGGAGGGCGATGTGGGAAACCCACTGTCAGATAATAGCAAAGGAGGTGGCAACGATTGAGAAAACTGCTGATGAGAAGTCTTCCTTTTATTTGAAGCAGTGTGCGAAGCTGATAAATCAGCACAACATTCAGATCACATTTGATCCAGAGTTCCATACAAAGCTTGAGGAGATGACGAAAGAGAACCAGGTGTTGAGCAAGGAAAAATGGATTGTCCAGGAGGAACTGGACACAGTCAGAGCTTCATACCAAGAGGAAACCATAAGGTATGAGGCCGCGAAGCAGCAGGCTGGATGTCTTCAAAGTCAGCTCGACAAGGCCATCAAGGCTCACGCGGACAATGTGTCAAGCCATGAGCTGATGCTGAAAAAGGCGAGGGCCGAGTGGGACGCCCTCCATCAGAAGATGGTGAAGGAGATCACAGTGGTTAAGCAAAAAGCTGAAGAAGACAACACGTTACTTTGGAGACAGAATGAGAACTTGCAAAATCTCTACAGCCTCCTGGTCTCAGTCAACCTTGAGCTCTCCAAAAAGATCAAGATGATGACCCTTGTCATCCACGAGGAGAGAGAAGAAAAGCAAGTTCTCCAGGAAGAACTGGGCAGAGTCAGAAAATCACACCTGGCTCTTCAGCGTGAGCTTGACTTTCAGCTCAAGTACAACAAGTTAAAGAAGTCCAAGTTTAAGACTGAGCGAGAGGACAATGGGCCTTTTCCAAAAACATCCAGACGACTCCCCACGATGACTGAGCTGCGGGAGATTAACTCACAGTCCGAGCCAACGTTGTGCATGAGATTCAGAGAATTTCTGGGACTGAGATAAACACAGATGGAAGTTGTGTTGAGGCGGCACTGCCAAATCAAATATGGGGATCACTGAAAAAGCAGGTGATTCGCTGTGGCGACGCCTAGAGAGAGAGAGAGAGAAGCCAAAAGACAAAACCGTAATAAACAATCTGATCTGAAGAGCTGCTTGAGCTGGGCAGTGGCAGGTCAGGATAAGTGAAAGGTGCAATATGTAAACATACAAATAAACGACTGTCTAATATACCGTATCAGCTCACGTGTTGCTTTAATTTGTGAATAAATCAGCTAAGTTTTATTTTACTTGTCAGCTTAGTCCTCTATTTTTTGTTAGAGTTAGAATAACCTGAAGTGTCACACACTATAGGTTAACAACCACCTGGTATAGTTAACCTAGTTATGGTTACAGCAAGCAACTTAAATCCAAAAGGAAGCAGCTTGATACCAAACCAAGTAGAGTCAAGCCGTGCCGTGCCAAGCCGAGCCATGCTAGAACTGTGTAAAAGAGCCATTTGTGAAAACAGCAGGGACATGAAGTGGGTGTGGTCGGATAAATGGTGGGAAAACTAAGCAAAAAGAAAGCGGGGGGAAACAAGAACAAAAACACATGTTTAAGACCAAGAATCATGAAAAGTAGAATACAAAAATTCAATTTTAGACAAAGATTTCATGCATGTTAGAGCCCCTAAATCAGGACTACAGAGCCTTCGCACTGCTTTGTACTTGAGCCCTACTGAACTCACTTATTCGCCTTATAAACCCTGGAGTAGACAACCGGTTGAAAGTTGTCATGTTAAAAGTGATTGCACTGTACCGTGGTGATATTTTAAAAAAAAACAACAGCATCAGTGTTTACATTGGTTCCCTAAAATCTTTGCTTTCGCTGTGTTGCCTTCTTGGCCACCATGTAGGACAAAGTTACTGGGTTAAAAACGACAAACTGGTTAATGACACAAAGGAACTGCATTGTTCTGTATCAGAACACTGCAGAGAACCGCATTCACCTCATATCCACGCACAAGTGTGTTTATACAACACAACACCGGGCCTGTATTTGTTGCTACTGCTGCATCATGAAGACAGTGACCAAACAGGAACCGCTGTGGACACCAATCTGTTTTTTTTTTAATGTTTTGCAATATTTTAAGTAAAGGAAGTTGGGTAATATCACACGCAGAGTAGCAGCTTTTCGATCAAACTTCATCTTTCTCACACATTCTCTCAATTCTGTCAGGGCTCACCCCCCCTCTCTCAATCGTTTCCATTCGTCTGCTCGGGTCTCTCGTACCAGGCTCTCACAAAAAAACCAAACAGGCGGAAAATTACTTTTTAGACGTGAACATTTCAGCTGCAACTTGTTCATGTTATCAGATACTCTGTTTTTGAACACTGTGACCAGGTCAGGACAAGACCAGGGCCCAGACCTATTTGGCCTGAACATCTTGGAAGTGTTGACATGAAACTCATTTCGCACAGCATTTATCTACTGTACACCACGAGAGAGGCTGACATTCAGCCTCGATGGACCTTAATGTTACAAAGTGTGTTACAATTTAAATCAAAATAGTACAAATAAATACACAGTTATGGTTCATGGTCTGTATTTGTGGATGACTTTTCTAGACCAGTCGAACCTGCTTTACACTTACAGATGTTTTGCCATTTACTATCACATGTCTTTCATACCCATTCACACGCTGCTGGCTCAGCCATTATCAGCATCATTAGGCTAAGGGTCTTGCCGAAGGACACAACGGCATGTAGACTAGAGAAGCCGAACCCGTAACCTTTCAGTTGAAAGACGACCTGCTCTACCACTGATCCACTGTCGGCCACAAACAGATGAACAGTTGGACTCTGTGGACTCGGGGCTTTTATTAAGTGTAGGCTAACAGTGGTGTCGTTCAATTCAATTCAATTCAATTTTATTTGTATAGCACCAAAATCACAACATACATTATCTCAAGGCTCTGTACATAGTACAGCCAAAACCATTACAATATTACAGAGAGAAAAGAAACCCAACAGTTCACACAATGAGCAAACACCAGGGGGCAGTGGAGAGAAAAAAAACTCCCTTAAACAGGACGAAATCTCTGGCAGAACCAGACTCAAAGATGTGCGGTCATCTGCCTCGACCGGTTGGGGTGAGAGGAAAGTGGGGGACAGAATCAGTTATGTTATGTTTATAGAACTATGGTGTCATTTATACAAGCAGCAGCAGAGATTACTGATAAGAAATTATACTGATGAAATTTTAATCATAGCATAATAATAATGACAGCAGTATTATTGTTAGTGATGAAAGTAATAGCATCAAAAACTGGTGTCTACTATACAAAGTGTTTTCTTTTCTTTGGCTTCTTTAATTCTAGAGGTAGCCACAGTGGATCACCTGCTCAGTGATCTACACTTACACTACCGTTCAAAAGTTTGGGGTCACTTAGAAATGTCCTTCTTTTTGAAAGAAATGCACTGTTTTTCAATGAAGATAACATTAAACTAATCAGAAATTGTTAATGTGGTAAATGACTATTCTAGCTGCAAACGTCTGGTTTTTAATGCAATATCTACAGAGGTGTATAGAGGCTCATTTCCAGCAACCATCACTCCAGTGTTCTAATGGTACATTGTGTTTGCTAATTGCGTTAGAAGGCTAATGGATGATTAGAAAAGCCTTGTGCAATGATGTTAGCACAGCTGAAAACAGTTTAGCTGCTTAGAGAAGCTATAAAAGTGACCTTCCTTTGAGCTAGTTGAGTATCTGGAGCATCACATTTGTGGGTTCCATCTAACCTCGTCAATGTCTCGACTATATTTTATGTTCATTTTGCAACTCATTTGATAAATAGAAGTGTGAGTTTTCATGGAAAGCACAAAATTGTCTGGGTGACCCCAAACTTTTGAACGGTAGTGTACACTGAGTGCACTTCCTGACGCAACCCTCCCATTTATCCGGCACTAAGAGTACACTGGATGTGGCCCCTTGTGGCTGGGGACAATTTAGTGTCCAATTTAGAGTAGCAATGGAGACTGGGTGCTCCTGCTCAGAGATACCCCAGCCCTTGTCCTGTCGGCATTCGCACTGGTAACCTTCCAGTTACGAGCCAAGGACGCAAGGCTGTCCACTCTACTGTAGAGAGTATGTCGCCGCCAAACATTTTGAACTTGAGAATAACGTCGGGGTCACAGCAGCCTCGGTAAACCCTGGTGTGTTCACCGCTTTAGTACAGTTGGTTTGACTTTGTGTGGGTGTAGTGTAGCCCAGACCTCTGATGTGGACCAAACAACCAAACCCTTGAAAGAGGTTGTGAGAGCTGCTGATAGATGGACATCTGCCCACAAGCAGATGAGAGTGAGGGCAACAGAGAAACAGCAGTGAGGACGAAGAGTTGCGGCCTCACATGTATAAGAGCTGCCAGTTTTAGTGTTTTATTTATCTGTGTACATGCATATGTGTATATGGATATAGTTTATTGACATTGTCTCTGTGTTTTATTGGTCTTAGATTCTATTTTAAATCGCTTCATTGTTTTATTCAGCTTTATGCACTGATGTGGTGTACAGCACTTTCATCAACTTGGTTGTTGTTAAATGTGCTATAGAAATAAATTTGGATTGGATGAATTGGAAAGGATGGATGCCATTTAACAACATACAGCTGAGGACCAATTTATTAGCCCCCCCATGAAAATGTCATTGTTTTGTAAATATCTCCCACGTGCTGTTAAACAGAGTAGAGAATTTTTAGACATTTTACTTTGCACATAGAAATTAAATTGTTCTACAAAATCCAAAAACTAGCAATCCAACTGTATTTATAAAGCACTTTAAAACAACAACAGCGGAAAGAAAACGCTGTACATCAGAAATAAATAAAATATTGAAAAATACTACCTAAAAAACCTACAGAGGGTCAACATTAAGAATTGACTTTTTTTAATTGAGCCATAGCACAAACCACTGCTGTGCAAAAAAACTTTAAAAATCAAGTTAAAACTGAGGGTTGTCTCCCACAGTTTTTGTGGAATAATTTCATTTCTGTGTGCAGTCAAATAATGGAAGCATCCAAAATAAAACTAGGATGTTTGAAAAAGCTGTGTTAAAAATTCTTTGCTCTGTTTAACGGATTTGTCTCTGATCACATGACTTTATAGTGAGTTTGAGATATCAAACTTCTATCAGGTGTGAACACACTATTTTCAATTTGATTTTTTTATTTTAGTCAACAGTGACAACTGAACAAATAAAGGCTAAAACATAAGAAAACCCCACAGTCCATTCAGAAGGTTATTACAAACTGGGCAGTGTCTCGAAACCACCTCACCTCTAACTGTGACAGGAGCAGACTAATGGAAACTGGAGGCCAGTGTAGCTCATGTCTATCAGCTGCGCTGACGTGTTCCAGTCCAGTGCAGGCTAATTTACTCTGGAGCCTCCTCTTTCTGCCGTCCAGTGTGACAAAGTGTTCACCCGTCCAGCAGAGGAGGTTTTGTGCACACTGCTGTGCTCTGCAGCTGAACTGAACTGGCATCAGTTCCTGGTTAAACTGAACGTCCTGCACACAACCTCAGAAACCACAAGGATGTACTGTATATACGTTTGTGGGCCAGATAGCAAACTACTCACTGATGTTGACCTGGTTTCTTCATTATCCTACAGCAGTCTAATTAATGACAGACTACGTATTTATTTTTCCCTTAATTGCCAACGATAACTGGCCTTATTTAAGGTAATGGTGTGTGAAAGGAAACTATGTTAGTGTCTGGGTTCTCAGTTTAATAGCCGAGTTCTTCACCTACACACAGGTTTGTGCAATTATTCCTCTAAAGACTTCCATTGATTTGGACAGTCGAAACAACGTGTTATCCCTAGTCTTAAAGTTGCAATGTGTAAAATGTAGGTGGAATTATTTTCATTTGTCAGAATTTGAAGTTAAAATAATTTTACTTGATATTTTGTGAGTACAATCATTTACTCTGGAATGAGCATCTTATATTTTTATGTACGGAGTTAGGTCACTTACCAGAGGCTGCCATTTTGGACCACCTTTTTTATACAGTAGCCCACAATAGACAAACTCAGCATCCTTTGAAGGCTACATTGTTTCTCCAACATACTTGAAAGGCAAAGGCGAGGTACAGTACATTCAGCTGCAACATGCAATTTCCCTTATAGGTGTTGCTAAATTTTACACATTGTACCTTAAACTATAACCAGTTAATGCCTAACCCCAACCCGTTCTTTAGAAATTTGTTTCTGCCTCATTAGGACCAGGTTTTGGTCTCCATGAGGACTACCGAGACAACTTTCCCACTCAGTTTTGTTAATGGTTTCTCCCTCTGTGCCTGGCCTCCCTCAGTCCAGGTGAAATCTCCTCTGATTTTGTTTCAACATTTGAAGAATCTAATTATGGTTAAGGTTAGCGTAGGTCTCCAGGAAACGAATGGAAGCCAACGCAATGTCCTCTGAAGTCATGGAAACCAGTTCACGTGTTTGTGTGAGACAGCAGTTCGTAATCACTCCAGTCAATTACAGGAGCGTTGCTTGGGCGTCCCCCTTATATAACTGCTAAAGTGATAACACGCAGACTCTCGGCTTTTCTCTCTCTCTCTCTCTCTCTCTCTCTCTCTCTCTCTCTCTCTCTCTCATCTTTTACCAACAAATTGACTTTCCATTTTACAATCTCACCTCGGCTCGGATTCAAGCATCAGCAAATTTACAAGGCTGTCAGTCAAACACACACACACACACACACTGGATTGCATTTCGCTCATGTTGTAGCCTATTAACGTTGGCAACTATAAATATATCAAATGGAACCCTGTCTTCCTCCTTCAAGTTTACTTTCTCATTTAAACTGAAGCTGAATTTTAATATGGCTGGCTCGCTGTCAAACTTGTTTAACTTCATAAGTACTAATATTCATCGTCTTCCCCAGAGTTAGATATGATTGTTTCAAGGTGTCGTCTCTTTATCTACTGAGACAAAACGTACCAGAGTCATTACGTTAGCTAGAAACACCAGAAATTTGGTTGGAAATATGAGTTGCGAGGTTACTTCAAAAAGTTCTCTGCTTCACCTAGAAACAATGGGTGTAACTGGGGCTTATGACGTCATATCGCTGTCCACAAAATTTCGAATGACTGTCACTTTTTGTTGAAAATGTGGATACCTGGTCATAAATGACACCAAAATGCTTGCTGTCCTTGGAGTAACAGAAGAGGACACAAGGGTTTGGGCAAGATGAAGGCGGATGGATGATCCACTGTGGCGCCTCCTAAAGGGAGATGGCTGATCACTTTTGAAGCTTTTACAGGTCTGGACCCAGCTACATTTGAGAAAACTTATATGAGCCGCCTAGCAGCCTTAGGTCCTTGGATGGGTCCTTCCTGACTGTTCCAAAGTCAAAGCTTGAATCAAGAGAAGACTGTAGATTGGCACCAATCCACCAACTGGATCCTCCTTTGACTTCATTCTTAGGAGGAGACAGAAGTGAGGTGCTCTGAAATGAGACAGTGTAGCCCACAGATAACTTATTCTTTTAAAGAATCCAGAGCTATGGTTGGTTAAGAACGATCCACCCGACACAAACAAAAGGAGACACAAACATTAGGAGGACTAATCAGTTTGAAATGGGACAGCCTGTGTCGCTGCACTGTGACACTCTGGAGGATCCAGCCTGTGGACTGCTGTGTTTCCATCATGGTGCGGTTCAGTCTGTCTCAACAAGACGCCAAGATCTGTATGAGAATAGACTGTGGACGTTGAAGAAACACCAGTCAAAAGGGAGCGACATATTTCTGTCACCCAATCAGCTGATTGTACCGTTATCATTTTACTCTGCTACCCGAGAGGAAGGAAGCTAAACAATGGACGGCTGGGGCTGGTTATTTGGGTTGTATTCCTAATAGAAATGCAAAAAAATACGTACTGTACTAGACTGAACTGTTCCACTCAGTGGGAAGACGGCATGTGTCTTTGCCTTCAGAGCAACTCAACTTTGGAATGACCCATTTTTATAGACTGGCATTCATGTGGCTTTGGCTGAAATTTGTTTTAAAGGACATTTGAGCCATTCATCCATCTTCTACCGCGTATCCGAGGGGCAGCGGCTTCAGAAGCCCGGAACTCTCTCTCTCCCCCGGCCACTTCATCGCTAGGCTTTCCCAGGTCAGACGAGAGACATACAGGGGTTGGACAGTGAAACTGAAACACTGGCCAATTTAGTGTTGGAGGTTCCATGGCTAAATTTGACCAGCCTGGTGGCCAGTCTTCATTGATTGCACATTGCACCAGTAAGAGCAGAGTGTGAAGGTTCAATTAGCTGAGTAACAGCACAGTTTTGCTTAAAATATTGCAATGCACACAACATTATGGGTGACATATCAGGGTTCAAAAGAGGACAAATTGTTGGTGCACGTCTTGCTGGCGCATCTGTGACCAACACAGCAAGTCTTTGTGATGTATCAAGAGCCACGGTATCCAGGGTGACGTCAGCGTACCACCAAGAAGGACGAACCACATCCAACAGGACTAACTGTGGACGCAAGAGGAAGCTGTCTGAAAGGGATGTCCGGGTGCCGACCCGGATTGTATCCAGAAAACTTAAAACCACAGCTGCCCAACTCACTGCAGAATTAAATGTGCACCTCAACTCTCCTGTTTCCACCAAAACTGTACGTCGGGAGCTCCACAGGGTCAATATACATGGCCGGGCTGCTATAGCCAAACACCATACTAATGAATTATTGTGGTCTAAAACCAGGCGTTTCAGTTTCATTGCCCAACGCCTGTATGTCGTCTCTCCAGCGATGTCCTGGGTCTTCCCCGGGACCGACTCCTGCTGGGACGTGCCCCCGAAAACACCTGTCACCAGGGAGGCGTCCGGGAAACCCGTTTCTGGTGACCATAGGTGAGGGTGGGAAAGTTTCCCTTCCGGCTCAACTCCTTCTTCACCATGACAAACCGATGCAGAGCCCACATTAGCGCGGCTGCTGCACTGATCTGCCCGTCCATCTCCCGCTCCACTCGAGCCACATATGAGCCCCTTTAGGCTCACATCCATTTTTGGGGGGCCAGATAAAAGCTGCCAGTGTCACATCAGTACCAGGATCTGCCAACATTGCTGTGCTAACTGGGTCATTGGTGAAAACAAGTGCTTTTGTTGGGCATAAAGGAGATTATGAAAGTTTCCACACAGGATTATAGTGTAGTGATTGCCGCAGTATCGCGGTTCCCGGCTAAACTATTTTACTAGACCAAGTCCAGGAGTCAGCAGTGGCTGTGAATCAGTACCTTATACAGTCACCTTTCAAAAATCCTGAATTAATTATTAACATATTTAAGTCCATTTTCCTCCCTTTCTTCCTCTCTTCTCTGCTAACTGTACAGCTTTTCTGCAACGTTAATCCTGCCATTGAATTTAAGTGGCTGTCAGCTCAGCACATCCGCACATTAATCTGTCTCTTAACTGCCTGTCCTCCAGGGTCATGGTGGACATTGATGTGTTTTAATATTAAAATTGTACACCATAGAATAATATGAGAATAAATTCTGTATATGAGCAGCAAAAAAAGAAACAAAAAATGCAGAAAAACTTTTAAACTTTTAGATGTTTTTAGAGGAAACACTTTAAAATTCCCATCACTCTGTTTTTCTGGGCTTGTGTTATGGCTATAACTATAGCTATATATTATATTATATTATATTATATTATATTATATTATATTATATTATATTATATTATATTATATTATTATAATAATAGCTATATAACTATAGCTATGGTTATACTGTGCATAAGTCTTAGGCCACCGCCAGCTTTATTGTTGTTTTGATGTCAGTTTTGTGATCACTGGCGTTTAGATTGAAAAGACGTGACTAAAAGTCAGTCTTCTACTATATGATCAACCT